>CM052350.1:10132316-10487111 GCA_028551395.1 Casuarina glauca
TTTTGCCAATTAGTCAACAAATAGCTTGTTTATGAAGATACCATCATAGAATGATCAGAAAATCTGTAGGTGGAAAAACCAGAAGTTTTCATGAAGTGAATTCTGGTGCAGGGTCTGAATGACCCTACCGTTTACAAATGGCAAGTCCAAGTCCGGCACCGCCATTCTTTCGACTGGATCCACTTCTAGACTGCGTAAACTTGGTAAAAACATTTGGAAGCTCCTGTGGAAGAATGCCACAGCCAGAATCCTTAACCTGCAGAAATAAGAACATCAGGGTTGATAACAACCAAGATTGACGACTGTAATCATAATTAAAGAAAACTATAGACAGATCATGCTAAGCCCATATCCAGGGACGTTAGGATTGTCAAGGGATTCCATACATAACCAAACGATGAGAGTAAAACACTAGGTCACATGAGATGATAAACCCAAGATTAAAGGATTGCCCAAATCGCCAAAACTCCACTTGTCCACAAATTGCAAGGAGAGGCTAAAACCTTGTAAATAAGCTGAATGAAGGTCAGATGCAGCATTGACCAACCTGTACTAGCAGGAAGAAGTGATCATCACTTAACATTGGATAGAATTCAGGGGATCGCCAATCTGCTAAAGACTCTGGTTTGGCAACGGATGCTACAACTGAAATAAATCCCTCCTTCGTGAACTTCACAGCATTACTGACAACATTTAAAATAGTTTGCATAAGCCGTTTCTCATCACCAACAGCATTTACAGGTAGATCTGGCGCCAGCAGCAAATTCATGGATAACTTCTTCACACATGCGATAGGCTTTATCAAATTCAGGACCTATAGATTTAGGGGCATATCATCAATAAGATTCATATGCAAATGCTGCAGTAGATCAAGAATCTGTTAGTTCCTTTTGTAAACATTGAACCACTGTGATAATTACCTCTCTGAAAACCCCATGGAGGTTGAATTTTCCAATATTTAGTTCTAGGCTTCCATCTTCGAGTCTAGAAAGATCTAGAACATCATTAACAAGTGCTGCCAGAAGGTTGCTACTCTTCAGCATTGTCTCTATCATAACCCTTCGCTCTGGATAAAGTTCAGTCTCTAAAAGAAGCGAAGCCAAAGCAATAATTGCATGCATCGGTGTTCTCATTTCGTGGTTCATGACAGCAAGAAAATCATTACGCGCATGGATAGCCATCTCTGCCTCACGTTGTGCTGAATCTAAAGCAATATTTTGCTCCATCAGCTGATCACGGGCCCGCATAGATTCCTCTAGAATAGCAGCATGTGAAAGAGCAACAGCTACCTGTATGAGCATTAAAGGAGAGATTAAACATTGAAGGACATGAACAGGTATGCAATAGATAAGTAGTCAATAAGAATGACAGATATAATATCTAAAATGCAGCCAATGACAGAGAGCAAGTGAATCGCAAAGAACAGAAAAACTAAAAAAAATAAAAAACCTGGTCTGCAACAACGTCAACAAGTTCCAATTCATGGTCTCGCCATTTTCTAGTACTATCTGTCGGAAGAATCAAGACCATGATTGCGTAGCTTTTAGTAGAGAGATCAGGCCAATCATTAATCTGGAAATTTGAGAGATGTAAAAGAGGCACTCGCACAGCAACGACCTCAGGTGGCACAAATCTTCCCACAAGAGGTCTGATCCTAGCCAGTGGGCAGGTGTATGGTATACGCATTGCTCGAGCATTGCTGAAGACTTCATTGACTATGGGTAGATTCATCGACACAATAGTGCCAACCTGTATTTGGTAGTTTAGCGTATGACAAAGTTCCAGATTCAAACCAGCTCGTGAAGGCATCCACAATGCACATTCCTCCAGGCCTAATGTCCTCCCCAGCTCAACAAGTGTGGTTCTTAATATAGTATCTCTGTCAAGTGTGTTTCTAATTTCGTGAGTCAACATCCTAACATGTCTTCCAGTTTCTTCTTGTGTGAGAATCATCCCCATCTCCCTGTCAAGCTCTTCAGCTTTGTTTTTCAGAAATAGTTCCCGTGTTTTGACACCTAACAGGTCCGGAATAATGTGAACAAGCATTAACGCAGTTGCACATGATACAATAGCACAAGCAACCTTTGCAACTGTCAGCACAACAGCAACGGCTTTAGAGTGCATAGAGAAGGTCCACAAGTTTATGAAATGGGTAGCTCCACAGAGGACAATAAAGGCACCGAACTGCATAAGCACCCATCTATACGGGAACAGTGCAGATTTCTGAACAAAATATATAAGCTCCAGGGGAATGGAGAAGTAAGCAAGGGCAATTAAGAAATCTGATATGTACTGATATTTAACCAGAAGTTCATCATGGGGCCCTGGTGTGTCGATGCAATCACAGGAGTCCATTGCCCAATAACTCAAATGAAATCTGAAAATTTGAAGGAATATGTTATAAGTACAAACCATTTCATAATATGAGCCCACAGAGAAGAAATGTCTGGTAAACTATAAAAACTAGCCACAAAACATGAGGTGCTGTTATTAATTATAAGTTTAGTAGGAAAGAAATTCAATCTGAAAACAATGGTTTCCTCAAAATCATATATGCAAATTCAACATCATTAAGGGGACCACTTAGAAACTGACAACCATCATCATATAAGTAGAAAACCGAATTGGCAAAGCTGAAGAAGACATCTCAAGAGAGAAATCCAATTACATCTAGTGTAGTGATGACCACCACCCATTGAAACAGGTTGAAGTAGGAGAAGATATTTCAAGCTTCAAATGAAGTGTTGAAGTATCAGGGCCAAATAGTTACCAAAGACACCTTTATCACGCATAAAGCATACTATCCTTCTTTGTGGAAAACCTATTTCCATCAGAAAAGGTTCATCAAGAAACCTGTAATTTCTCTTATTCTCCACATCATCTCCCTCCTTCATATGAAGATTTAAAATCAGATTTTGCTTTACCGGTAACTTGCACCAACACTAGTGTTTACAAAAAGGCATATTTATTTTATTTTATTTTATTTTTTAAAGGTGTTCAGCTTCTCACAATTTAACACACTTATAGCTTAAGGCTTGACTTACTTCAACTGAAACAGTTCTATAAAAGCAGTATCGCAGAAAACATCCTGCATCACAACAGATAATTATGATAATTGCTGAATTTCTAGTCGTGTATCTTCAAGCAAACCCAGATGGAAGCTTTATTTACACGTCAACTAAATACTTTCTGTTAGAGATAGACAATAAACCCAAGTTTCAAAAACCAAAAATATAACTAGATCAGTATTGATGCTTAAACAATGAGTCTAACAATGAATTCCAAGAAAAACTGGAGTGAAACAGAAGTCCAACAAATCTCCACAAACAGGTATAAAAATTTGCAAAGACAAAGATAACAACGAGGAAAAGTCCCCAACGAGAAATCACTCTTACCAACGGAAGAAAAAGAGGACGGGCAGGGATCAGCTGCAAAGTTTTGACATGTTATGTGAGCCGCCCATTTACATGGGGTTGCTTCAACTGAGAGGGAACTGCTTCATGGAAAAGAAGCAGCAGTAGATGAGTAAAGGAAGGGAGGGAGCCAAAAGCATCACGGACAAGAATGAGACATAAAGAGAGTCTACCACGTGCGTGGCTGCCAATCCCGAAAGACTCCATAGTGACATCGTTCTCGCACGCGTGGGTGCCTGCGGGACCTGCTCTCTATCTATAGTAGGTGGGGCGACACACAGTTCCACAAATGAAGAAATGGGCGATAATAAAACCCCCAAAACAAAAAGGTTTAAATCTTTCCATGGCTTCTGGGTTTAAAGCTTCCTTTTTTATTCTCGAAAGCAGAGATTCATAACATGGATATTGCTTTTCCCATAAGAAGCCCCGCAGCTCCCGGAGAGGCACCATGGAGCTCATGCCGAGCTAAAAGGCAAGACTGCGGTGCCGGAGTAAAAATATTATTTTGGGTAAGTATGATCGATCTCTCCATTACTCTACAGAAAGACCCCATCGAATTCACGAAGTCTAGATGGACTTGAAATAACTTTTTGTCAACTAAAGATCGAAACAAGTAAGAAAAAGCCTCAGACATTACTGGATAAGATAATCTTAGAACTCCAGCAGTCTGTTAAACTCTTTCACTGTTAAAGAAAAAATAATACTTAGTTTTGTTAAATAGTGTGTATTTTACATTCCTTATATTGTGGTATCCTAAGTTATATATAAATAAAGGACATCCTTTACACATAATGGGGTTTTACCAAAGAAAATAAAAGAAAAGACTTTTTTAACATACTTTTAGAATTAATGTTCAGATACAAGCCTTCTCAATACAACCAACATTAAAGTAATGTGTCTCATATTATTGCATCAATCAATGACAAGTTTAAAGATAAGATACTTCAAAACACAATCTATGTTAAGTGATTAAAACGGGTTTGGCGTATCTCCAAAGAACTAAAAACAAATGAAAAACATATCTATTCGGGTTGAAAACATTTTCAGCATTAATCTCAATGTACGATTCAAAAAGAACAGCTAAATAAATTAACCCAAAACAACTATTGCCAATTGACAATCGGTACAAATATTCAAAGCACCTCGGCCGTCATGGATTAGAAAAGAAAAGTATTCGCATCCACAATCAGTTCGAATGGAAAAGCAGCCATGTTCATTGCATTTGGAACGCGGTGGGAATACGGCTCTCTCATCTACAAAGTCACATCACCGACTGATATAAGACATTTGGAACTTCTGATGTGACATTCCTCCCAGAACATGTGCTGGAAATAAGGGTTTTACATACCCAATTGGAACATCTGTAGATGCACGGCCTCTATCGTTACCAGTGGTTGAACAAGAAGAATGGTATTTTTGAGCCACTGTAAGCAAGCAATCTTCTTCCAACTAGCTGTAAAGTGTGAAAAAGACATCAAAATGGAGTAAGAATTCAGCTTTCTGTTTTCAAAATGCTGTAACAAAATAAATTCACCAGTATAAACATAGCTAAGTTTCAACCAAACCTCAGTTTTTCGGCGCTTGCTTTCTTCCAAGGCGTCGGCTAAAGTCCAATTCTAACCAATAGTAGCAACTTGGTGAGCAGTTCTTTGGTCACCCTAGCTCGAGATCAACCTTGCAAGGGGATGTAAGCTGGTGTGAATCCCCCAAAACATGTCTTTAGCAATCACCTCACTGAAGCCCCATTATCTGCAGTGACTCCGTTTCAAGAAACCTGTCTGCAACACAATTGCCCAGTATACAAGTCGTCCATAAGTGTCCAAAAAAGTTGTCTAAATAACATCTGGTCAAAGCAATTCAACACTAGAAGCAAAGGGGGAAAAAATCACATTCTAAAGCCCCACGTGCAACGGTGGTAAATGAGAAGCACAAATCAGCTAACAACCAAAATGAATCAAATAAAGCATTTGTATGATCATGAAGGAACTTCAAAAAACAGAGAGCAGGAATAGCAACTATAGAATAAACAATCTCTAAAATTAGTTACCAGATATACAATGTCTTTAGAGAAAATACAAAAAGGACACCAAAACTGTGATCTACTCTCAATCACCTCATATAATGTACAGACCAAACAAACAAAAAATTAAGGGAAACCCTTATTACAACCAACTGTTTGTAAGCAGCAGTATTACTATTCGTCCTGGGTTGGCTTAGTCAAGATTTGAAAATCCAAAATAAAAAAATGAAGCCCCAAAATTAAATAGCTTATAGAATTGAAAATGAAAACTCATCATAATACCTTGAGCACAACCTAACACAAGTAATAAAATAACTACGAAAATTTAAAGACATCCTCGGTTCCATAAAAAGAATCTGCCTCTGTTAATGTCTGTTTTTTATAAAATCCCTGTAAACTGCAACAATTACAACTCAAGGAAGAATTACAGAGTAACTTTTCTAACCTTCTCTAATTCTTTGAATTAAAAGAAGAAAAAATGGGCTGGTCAGATTATCTAACCCCACTAATATCATCACTGCAGTGAAGCAGTAGTCAAAAGGTCCCAAATGTCCAAATCTAACATCCTTTTTCTCAATTCAGACTTCACCCAAGCTTTTCCAGATATGAAAAGAGCTAAAACAGTAAACAGATAATCTTTCTAGTGCAGCTTTTATACAAAAGAAGACTACCTTTTTTTAGCTTTTTCTCTTCTGGGAAACCGCTCTTGAGGTTCTAAAAGAACTTCATGATGCATCTGTGACCAAAGCAGTTCAAACTGCTTGTAGAAACCTTCCTGAAACCAAGCCAGGATTTCAGAATGCAGTTCCTTAGGGTTCTCCATCCAGACCTCCCTTAAAATCGAGCAGCTATCAATAAATTTAGTCTTCAACTTGTTCAACAGATTTCCGACCCTTTTTTGACCTGATGCCTCTGTCCTCAAAATGCTACTAGGAGGAGCAGCCATAAACTTACGAACAGATTTTAAACATGGTAATACCTTGCCATCAAGCAATGCATAAGCAAAAACTGCCACACGTTGCGCATCATTTGTTATTGGCAAACTATGCAAGGGAAGCTCCCATAAATGAGGCCCAAAAGTAGGAATGTGATAACAGAATACTTGGTCAATTTGAGGATCATACAAAGGTCTGGGATCTGTAAGGGCTGAGGAAAAGGTACACAGAGAACTGGCATATTTGACAAGCCACTCTGTTTTCACGCTTGTCACACCATGCATGTATGGCCGTCTTGTCTGTAGCAGCTCGCTATATACCAAGAACTCAGGGGCTGACCTAGAAACAGATGACCAACGATGGAGAAACACAGTTTCTTTTACCATGCTAGCTTGATACCGAACGGCATGTGCTTTTTTGTCTTCCCCAGAGAGTCCTGAAACTCCTCTAATGCGTTTGGCAACCCTATCTGCCCATCCAGCACAGATAGCTTGGCCTAGAAGCTCTTCCTCATTGAGTAAAAGAGGTGGATTATTTGAGGGAACCCTCCAAGCATGTTCAACATTATCTAGAGTTCCATGAATCCATGAGTACTCCTGCCCAGTGCCACAAAGGCCCTTTTCAAAGACCAGTTGAAGAAGCTGCCTTCGCAAATTGGACATTTCCTCCATAGTTTTTAAGTGCAACGCATTGTCATTGCAAAATTCCACTCGGCTTCCAGAAAGTTCAAAACATTGCAAAGCATATGCAATGGTTAGAGCGTCACTCTTAGGGTTACAAAATTTCACACGAGACACTTTTGCAGCTTCTTCCTGTTTTTTTCTCCTTAACTTCTCTTGCTTGTCAATGACTTCCTTATTATCAAGTACACCAGATTTCTCATCCTGCTGTAAGTCATCTTTATTCGAGGGACTTCCTTCAAACTGCATGACAAAAGGATTTGACAAACTCAAAGCAGCTGCTGTGGCAACTGCATATCCTAGGACTAGATTTGCTCGGGCATAACTTTTCACCTTCTTCATAGTCTGGATAACAGTAAGAAGCATCCTTGAGTGGCGAGGACTCATGGGAAAACAAGCCATGGCTTTCCCTAAAGGTGTCAACTTTCCATTGCCATCAAGTGCTTCAAGAGCCTTCAAGCAACGTTCTGCTTCAACTAGTGCAGTAGTCTTGGGAGGAGTCGGAAAAGGAAAGTTTTGAACCTGGTGTTTATTAAAAAAATAAGAGAGAGAGAGAGAGACAGAGAGAGAGACAGAGAGAGAGAGAGAGAGAGAGATCAAAATCTACAAATCTCTAAATTTGAAAGAGAAATATATATCCTACTTAGTAAACCAGCCAAAACCTTCACAAAATATATGCCAACTTTGGTCACAATATCAACTAAAAAGGTTTACATGTCACTGAAACAAGTGAAGGTTACTGCCTATGGACTCAGTTGCAGCAGCCCAAAACCATGAATGCTATGTTAGTGATAATCGTGCAAGAGAACAAGATTAACACTCAACAAAATCGACACAAATATCTAACTAAGTTTTCAGATCATTTATATTATAGATGACATTTATAAACAGTTGGAGAAAAGCATCATAGAATAAAAACTCTAACCCAAATCATGTTTTGGTAACTAATCAGGTTGAGTTCTCCCGTGAAGAATCAGCCAGTGCATGACTACTTCTGTCTGGTGAAGTGAAAACTTAACAAATGTTATCTGAACCCCCACAAAAGCATCAAGAAAGTGGTGCCATCCAAGATTTTAGTAAAAAATCATGCAACAGAACAAGATAACAACTTGACAAAATCAACACAAATATCTGACTGAGTTTTCAGATCGTTTATATCATAGATGACATTTATGAACAGTTGGGGAAAAGCACCAAAGAATAAAAACTCTACCCCAAATCATGTTTGGATAAATAATCAGGTTAAGTTCTCACATGGAGAATCAGTAAGTGAATGTCTACTTCTGTCCAGCGACGTGAAAACTCAACAAATGTTATCTGAATCTACATAAAAGCATCAAAGAAAGTGATGCCATCCAAGATTTTAGTAAAAACACAAATTTAACCAACCTTATCAATATGCATCGATTTCATGAGAAGGACAACGCCATCAACAGGCATTTTAGATATCTCAGCAAGAGAAAAGTCAGGAAGTATATTGCTAAAAACTGCAGAAGAGTAGAGACGGTAGCAGTGGCCAGGCCCAGTCCTTCCAGCTCTTCCAGCACGTTGAGCAGCTGAGGCCTTACTTATCCACTGTATTTCGTAGGTTTCCATGCCATTGGAGGTGTTGTAGGTCTTCACCTTTTCTCTCCCTGTATCAACCACATACTTTATGCCAGGTATAGTTATAGAAGTTTCAGCCACATTAGTGCCAACAACAACAAGCCGCTCTCCCTCCTTGACTTCTCTAAAAACACGAAGCTGGTCTGCAGCAGACAGCTTGGCATAAAGAGGCAAAACACATAATTTACCAGCACAGAAATCATCTTCACCTCCCTTTTCCTTCACTTTACTAGCATTAGATGGATCCACACATCCTTCAGGACCAACAGCAAGAGCCCGTTTGTCATCATAACTAGGATTTGATGCAGTTTTTCCAGATAAAGCTTCAAAAGCAGCCTTTAGTGTAGCAAGAGTCCCATCCTCCCCTAAAACATCTACATGACTATGATCATCCTCTTGAGAGGTCTGGTGCAATGGGTTCCCATCATCCACATCAAATTCCAGTTCACTCTCTGTTTCTGAATTGTAAGAGACATCCGAATCATCCTCATCCAAATTGTCCTCATCTTCCTCATAAGAGCTAAACCTGTCAGTATACTGATCAACTGAATTCCCGTTGAAGTCAAATGCTTCATTAATCTCCTTTAAATTTTCGTCCTCAAGAGAATCAGTTTCTGAGACTGCAATTCCATCATTTCCAGCATTCCCTTTCAACGTTTTCATATTCAGCTCCCTTGATGCTTTACGTAGCTTCCGACACAAGTGCTGTACTTCCCTCTGGCCAGTGACAAAGACAAGTATGCCCCCATGTGGCAACCTCTTGTGAATTGCTAGGACCTTCTTATATGCTTGACCAATATAATCTACAATCTCTGTTCTCTTTGAGAAGTGCACAGTTACTGGATATTGTCTAGTAGGAACTTCTATAACAGGTGGAGGATCATAAAATACCCGTCTCCCAGAAACGAAGTCTTCCACTCGCAGGGTAGCACTCATTAGCACAAGTTTTAGTGGGGAAATCAGATCCTCTGCACTTACACTTTGTCCTGAAAGCAATATTTGTTGCTGCTTCTCATATTCATCCTGTCATCAAGCACAAGAGCTTACGTCAAGGAGAAACAATAGACAGGCCAGCTTTATATTTGCCTCATGGAATCATAAGTATACCTGGCGAATTCTAATTATACGTGAAAGCATCCCAATTAGTATGTCTGTGTTCAAGCTTCTCTCATGAGCCTCATCAAGAATGATGACAGAGTAATGCTTCAACAAAAAATCATTCTGCAGCAATGAGAGTTTCCACTTACTTAACCATGCTTGGAAGAGGGTAACTCATGTAAAACTCACAACCAAATGTACCATACTAACAAATGCCAGAGCATAAAGAAAATCATGCATAAAGCTAAAAGTGTATATTTACTGACAGTCCTTAAAAAAATCCTTCCCCTACTAAAGAAATAGATAAAGGGTTAAGGATTCATATTAACAAACTCCAATGCAGTAAAGAAGCAATTAGCAGCAATACTTGAAATTCTTCTTTAACTTGTGAAGTATTCCAATCAATGGATCAATACCAAAAGTGAAAGTTTAAATAACACAAGCAAGAAACCCACCAACAGAATCTGAATATTGGAGAAGACCCAACAGACAATGAAATTACATTTTAAGAGAAACTTAACAAATCCACACACATACAAATTTAAAATAGGTGCACATAAACATTCATTCATAGATATGTATAAACTGTTCCAACTTGTACAGAAGCCTACACATGTTTAAGCATTGTAAATCTCAATCATTTTTATTCATGGTTGTTAACATCATAACACAAGAAGATTGTATAGCCAGGGAAATAAAAACCTGAACTTCTCGTAGTAAAATTCCATCAGTCATGAACTTGACTGAGCAACCTTTGCCAATTCGCTTGTCATACCTAACTTGAAAACCAACCTCTCTACCAAGATGGAGACCAAGCTCATGCGCCACTCGCTTAGCAGTGGCGAGGACAGCAACACGACGTGGTTGAGTAACACCAATAATACCTCTTTTAGCAGTGGACTGGCTTGAACCAAAGCCAGCTTCATAAAGAAACTGAATGATGTCAACGAAAATGCAGAGTCAGGATAGTCATACATTGTACAAATTGGAGTTTAAATTCAGATGGTATACAATAATCGGGAATTAAGCACCACCTGAGGAACTTGAGTGGTTTTACCACACCCAGTCTCTCCACAAATAATTACAGTTGTATGATCATTTATAGCTTCCATTATCTCCTGTTCCATCATGACTATAGGGAGATCCTTCCTTGTGTTCTGAACATCAATTGGTCTGGATACATGCACTACTGTTGGGGTAAAGTGAGCTTGCTGTGCAGGGAAACCTTGTTGGTCAATTGTTCTGCTGCAATCAACCTTCTGGCTTTCGTCTGCCATACGCTGTTACAAGCCAAGCCCAGTCTCCTTTTAGCTAACACGAACACACACACAGACACACAGATATACATATACACATTTCAACAAACAGACTGAATTATTGTTCTTATTTGTTGTGTCATACATGAAATTGTCAACGGACAGAGTTGCAGTTCTGATATCCCATACTACATGCCCTGTCAATAGATAGAATTGCAGTTCTTATATTCCATATTACATGACATTTTATCATACACAAAAAGAAATAATACATAGATTTCCATGTATTTCATTATGATTGAATGCCTGCTAGAGTCAGATGTAAAATGCAACGATAGAAATGGTAACTGCAACTCTAGACTTATTTTGTTGACATTTTATAAAAGAAGAAACTGCATTCCAGTTAGATCATTGTTTCAAGTATAGTACCTTATCAATTAAGGACTCTTTTCTCTTAAAGAAAGACTATTCCATTTAGACTATTGTCTTCAAGTATAGTACCTTATCAAGTAAGAACTTCTTTCCCTTACCTACCCCATAAATGATTGAAATTTTCCCTCGATATATAGCTGAATTGGTAGTTTTACTTCTGCTCAAGAAGTAACTAACTAACAATAACCTTAGCTTACATGTCATATGACACTAAAGACTATTCCATTTAGGTGAAATCCTTTTTAAACCAACTAACAATAACATTTAGTGTTATATGACATGTTTGGAGTTCACTGTATATGTCATATTCTATGAAAAGCTTAAGATTTTAAGCTGAAAGCAAAAACTAAAAGATATATAACACCTATGAAATACCACGTATAATTGTTTGAGGTGAATGTTTGATACAAAGGATTCAAAGAGGTAACTTGAATCAGTTGAGTTCATGGCTTAGTGGAGTTCAGCTGAGTTTCAAAAGTTAAATATTAAAGAAAAAAATACATCATCAGCCGTACAAAATTTTCCATTCAAATATAACATAATCTGTTCATAATATCAGCCAGAAGTTATGGACATGCACATTTTCTTTGCCTTGGTTGTGTTGGGGAAAGAAAAGAGGTACAGGATAGGACGTACAAATCCACTTACCTCAGTGCCACAGACTGCCCCTTGTGTGGATTCCAACGAAACAGATGCCTTCTTTGTAGCTTCTCTCTCTAGCACTGTTGGTTGCAACGAATCATCTTCATTGAGATCCTGCCTTGAAGGAATCTTTTCTATCATAGATTCATTCTTCAGGGGTCCTCTTTCTAGTATCATTGGTTGCATGGAATCATCCTCACTGGAATCCTGACTTGGAAGAAAATCATCCATCTCAGCTTCAGTTCCACCTGCAGCAGTATCATCATCCTTTCTCTCAAAAGGTTGGTTACTATCTGGAACTTCTAAACCGGCCCTAGAAAACTGGACAGCCCTCTGACGTTTTTCCTTCATGGTTTCAGCCTACATTAAGAGAATACCATAGTACAAACATATTTACGTGATTGACTATAATGTCAAGAACAGCATTTTTCATAGTTTTAGCCTACATTAAGATATTTTATAGAAGTACAAAACACCAAAGAGCTTCAACATAACAATCAAGGATAAAATCCATTTAATGATACTCACACGGCCAATATCTCGAGATGACTGCAGAAGCAGAAATGTGTTCTCTGGAAGCTCATATTTCCTGAAAGTACAGGTTTTAAAGCATTTGTAAAATCTCATGAGCTTCGCGAAAAGAAATAAATTAAACTAGAAATCCATCATTTCAGGCAAACAAGATAACATACTCCAAAGTCTTAATGCTTTCTTCCAGCAAAAGTGATTTCTCCTTCTCCTCCTGCAAAAAAAAAAATTAAGTTAAATCAATGTAGTAAGCACAAGAATGTACCAGAAGCCTCAAATAACACACACAAGCACCTCTAATTTCTTCAGCTTTCTTTTCTGAGATTTGCTTAGCTTGGGATTCTTGTCTATTTCAACCCTTCCACTTACCTATACCAACGCAAATTGCAAAATTTCAATAAAACAAAACAAGAATTAAAGTAAAAAATTAAAAATTAATCATCTGGTCGTACATACCCTATCAATGCCTTTCTTTTTATTCTTCTTCTTATCTGGCAGGATTAATGCGTTGCTATCACAAACTTCCAAACTACCAAACAGAATGACAACAAAGGAAAAAAAAAACTTTAATGAACATAAGAACTGGCACTGTTTTAAAGTCAAGTCCAATTACTTCACTGTTCGAGTTTCATTAAGCAAATATAGCTTTACTAGCCACACTATTACGACTCAAACTATACATCTTTTCTATTTCTTTTCCAATTTTTTGTCAGCAACCAAACACTGAAGCCAAAGGAAAATCCAACTCACCTCCACGAACGTTTTCCACAGACCTCCATTTGGCTCCTCTTTTGCACAAAACTTAACCTAAAATAAGAAAAGAACCAAAGAAAAAAATAAAAACCTAAATAAACAATATTTAGGTTCAGTCAATAAAAACGTCCAACGAAACCCGGTACAGGAAAAAACCCACATCCAACCAAATAAAGCAAAGAATTTCCGAGACGAGAGCCGAAAATTGCAATGATTTTAAGCAAACCAACTAAACAATACTGTTCAGCAACTAGACAATTCAACTCCCGGGTAAATCAAACTGAGCAATAACAAATCGCACGAAACCCTAAAAAGCTAAAACCGTAGCTCAGAAGACTCATAGCCCTAAAAAAAAAAAAAAGAAAGACAAATTCTATTTTATCGGGAACCAAACAACTGTTCAAGATCAAGCATAAAAACAAACCGATCCAAGTAAAGAGACACATTGAAAAAAAGAGGAGAGAGACAGAGATAAAGCGTACGAGAGTTGGGCATGGAGATTATCCTGAGTTCAGGAGGGTTGTTACCGGCGGTGGCCGCCCTCTGCTAGCAGAAGAGAGAAAGGAGGAAAAATTGGCGGGGCGCAGCAAACCTCCTAAAGTTGTTTGGGTTGGAACCTGACGTGCACGAGTGTTGGACCCGACCGGGCCGAGGTCCAAGGATGTCAAACTAAGTTGTACGTTTGAGTTTATTTGGTTATTTTTCAAATAGGTTTTTAATATTGTAGACCAAGTGCGTATTTTTATAAATAAAATAAAATAAAAATCTAATTATGATCAAAGAGAAGCCTTGAATCTTTTTTAATTTGAGATTATATGATTTATGGTTATAATTCAATTAATTATTTCGTTAAAGTTAATCTTCATACAAAATAACGTTGCATACTTTCCAAGTAAAAAACCAAACGTGTGGCTAATTGAAAATCAGGATCAAATCATCAAGATTTCTTATTCTAATCTATTTATCAATATCTATTATTTCCTTTCTCATATATCTAGCAAAACTTCATAAATTTTTTGCCTTGTGAGATAGATTTCCTTGCACCCTGCAGAAATCTTGTTACTAGAGATAATAACCTCCATTTTCGTTTTCTGTAACTCCGCCTTTACATAAATGAAAGTTCATATTGCCAAGCCTATTAATACATCTGTAGATGTGTGTTAAGGCCATAACTCATGGTTTACGAGTAAATTTTGCAAAGTCTGATTTTTATTCTGATTGCCAATTCCATGTCTTCTTCTTTTACAGAAATAGAAGCAATCGTGCGAGACTTTGAAGTATTTTTGGATCTTCAGGCCATCTAAATTTTTCTTGTACTCTTAACTTTGATCATAAAACCGAAGAAGATAAGAAGAAAAAATTAGATTTAGTAGTGAGCCTGCAAAACTTCAATCCAACGTAGCGAATGAAACCATGTTGATCGTGTTGGTTTGTGTCCCTTGTAATATCCAGAGAAGTGCATGTTCTATAAGAATGCTCTTGCAGTATTTTGTAACACAGCATGACCGGAGTTGATGCACTTTTAAGCAGGAGCCTCTTTATTCTTTCATGGATATTGATCGTTGGTTGTGCTTTGAACCGGAAGCTGTGACAGGAATGACTTACCTTTGCTTGTGGTCTCAAGTAGGTTCATGTTTGAGTGAGCGAGCGAGAGAGCGAGAGAGAGAGAGAGAGAGAGAGAGAGAGAGAGAGAGAGAGAGAGAGAGAGAGAGAGAGAGAGAGAGAGAGAGAGAGAGAGAGAGAGAGGGAAGCAGCACAAAAGCACATTTATATCATTACTCACTCACAAACGATTATGTAGCACAAGCCATTCGTATAGATGGCTGAACAAGCCCAAACATGCTACTGCCTGTTCAAGGTTCATTATTTATGTCCTTTAATTATTGTGTACCACAGAAATATGCTGCTAACTCCATTTGGTCATGGAGATATGCCTTCAGCTCCAACCTCATCGTAAGGGACGGCTCCGCCACCTTTAGGGCCACCGCTACCAGGACCACCACCAGGACCAGGAAAACCAGGGATAGAACCGCCAGCCGGACCAGGAAAACCAGGAATAGAACCGCCACCAGGACCAGGAAAACCAGGGATAGAACCGCCACCAGGACCAGGAAAACCTGGGAAAGGACCGCTACCAGCACCCCCACCAGGGATTAAAAACCAAGGGAACCAGAAAGGCCATCCGCCAAATGGCCAACCACGGCCTAAGACCCAGAACTTCTGATTATCATTATCCTCATCTTTTTCCAGCACAACCCTTCCTCCTTCAGTGCCAATGAGGTACGCCGTTAGTAAGAGGACGAAACAAAGCGATGCCTTAGCAGTCTTCTCCATGTCTTACTTAGCTGCGTTTTGTGTGGAGAGAATCGCTTCAAGGCCACCCTCATTTATAGAACAGCTCATGAAAAAAACTACAAAATATCTTACGTGACCCGGCAAGGAAATTAAACTATTGGTCCATCCATGCTTTTGCTGGCAGAGAGAAGAATGATAAGGTGGCCCATGGCAATCTAGTGTTTAATTTTGCATGGGCCATAATTTCTCTAATTGTTTTGATGTTACGTTGTTCTGAAACTTCTGATCGTCACAAATTGGTATAAATTGTTTCTCATTTCGCTGTCGCCATCACCACCAAGTCAATTAATTGGATTGGGATGTGAATTCATTTTGAAGCATTATCTTTTAAGCGGAATAATGATATGATAGATTAGACCATAAGTAGAGTGGTTCACTACCGTGTGGTGGCTGAAATGCCAAAACCATGCTAATGCGGACGAATTTGATGGTGTGTATATTGGGTACACGCAAGTAACCTATTTTGTCAAGTTTAAGGGATAAGAGTAATGGTTTACTAGGAAATGTTTATCATATCATAAGTTCAACGTTAGTTTATGGAAAAGTTTTTGAATTGGGATACAAAATATAATATTGTGATAGATGATTGCATACCCTTTTCAAGATTATACTCTTATTTTCATATCTCATTCATGGTCCAGTTGAACTCAGGCTTTATTAGGGCACAACTCCTGATAAACATGTTATCTTGACTCAATATGATTTAAGAAGAAAGTCCACTCAAACAATCTAAAGTAGCAAAATAGAAGCAAATGTAAAGAAGACCTAAATGTCAAGAGGAGACATGTTGTTGCATGCAAGTTTTGCTTAACTTATAGACGAACTAGCTAGATTTTGAACTAGGCCTATGTAGGCTCAGGTGTGCTTGGTAAGGTTCGTTAATCCTTATTTCTATAAAGTGCCAACTAAAAGAGAAATGAACTAAATGAAAAGGCAGACAGAAACTTAATCCAAAACCTAGATGACTCTAATCTTACCCTTCATACGATAAAGATGGAGCCAAGGCTCCAGCATATCCAAATATTCACCCAAATAATCTAAATAGTCATTCCAATGCCACCATTTTGGCCCATGTTGTGTGTACCTAAATTTGTGCATGTAACATATGCCTATTGAGAAACATAACTTATTTGTTTGTTTATTTATTTATTTTTGGAAATAAGGACAAGGTCTAGTTTCCTAACTCTAGTCATAGTCACAATATAATGATATTTGTCATAGCATAGATCAGTAATAACATAATAGTATTATAATATCTAATGTCACTTTAATTACCATTAGTTGTTTGAATTGTGATTAAGCGTAATAATACAAGAGATTATGCTTTACTTCCTCAATGTTTTGTGTATTTTCTTAATTAAATTAATTAGTTAAGGCTTGGATCCTAAAATCGACTACTCCTAAGTTAGCACATAATTCACATTGAACTTACAACATCTTCTATTTCTTCAAAGGACTAGGTCTCTCCAATAACCTAATAACTTGAATATGATGGATCATTGAAATGATTGTGACTCGTTTGGCATGGGCCATGATTTCTTTAATTGTTCGTGTGATGATTTATTTTGATGGGAAATGGTGACGCCTAGAATTAAATGGATGGACATGACATTAGCTTTTAAATGGAATTTTCCGATTGCTTGAAAGCTAAAAATTTAGTCGATTTGAAGAACAACTTAGCAGCTGAAGATAGCAAGTTCTTAAGAATTTCATGAGATTTGTTTATGCAATATCAATCCTCCAATCATGAGTCCAAGTCAATGGCTTGAAGTAAATGTTCGTCTATTTTTACATCCACAAAGAATAGGTTTTCTTTTGTTCTGTCCATTAGACATACTAGGAGAGAAAACATTAACGTTCCCAAATCTTTTCCAAGCCATCGTGATGGACACTCACTAAGAAATCAAAACCCACTAGCATATACGAAATATATAGATTGTAAATTCAGAACATATATTTATTTATATGAAATAAAACAATTGACAGAAATTTGACGAACGTGTTCAAAAAATTAGAAGTAAAAGTTCCTCCTTTTCAATTTGAAGTCTCACATGGCAGTTTGTATGCCAGAGTGTTACACAGGCTCCTAAAAATGACATTGCAGCTAAACCGTAAAGAAACATGAGTAGAAAAGTCGAACACAGAGACAGAAAATTGGCTAAAGCAAGAAAAGGTGGAGCAAGCTAAATTGTGTCATAGGGTTCCTTTTTTTGGATTTCCGCCCCATGAACCATTATCCATCGTCATGGCATGCATCCATTTTCTTGGGTTTCGGTCCTATTATAAAAATTCTACTAGAAAAGACGCGCCACAATATATATATACACATGTTAAAAAAATAAAGAAAAAAATTATTTATAAACAAGTCTTTATTTTATTTGGTTAAAAAAAAATTCCAAAAATTTTGTAAAGAGAGAATAATTTATTTATTTATTTAGTTATGTATAAGCAAATGTAAAGCACTTTAACATCTCCCACCATTATAATGAGATAAAATTATAACTTTTACTAACGACAACATGGAAAATATTCTATACCTAAATCATGATTTATATATATATATATTTTAATCTAACTTATAAGAAGAATGCTCTTATACAACCATGTCTTTCTTTAAAGTTTGGATACAAATGAAATGCAATCACCTAAAGACGGAGGGCATCTTTTTTCACATATAAAGAATACTAGGAAGAGATTTAAGCAGGGTGGCAGACACATCCTAAAAAAAAAAAAGGTTCACATACTCAGAAATATTAATCAACAAGCATTTGGTTCAGGTGAGAGGAAATATTACCTAAAACCTCTTAATCTTTAATACTTACTTTAATTGAGTTTTGGGAGGATATTGCGAATAGTGGCGTATTGGCCTTTGATTCGCAATCTCCGCCTCCCCTCTGCTGCCTCGCTGTGTTTCTTGGCAGCAAGTTGCTTGGCCCCGGTTCTGGATTTTGGCTTGGAAAATGAAACCTTATGGGTCGAGAAACCTCTTTGAGAGAAGGCATTTAGTATTGTACTTTTTTCTTGCTTATAATAACGTTGAAATTGTTGCATATTTTGCTGTCATTGCACGTACAAATTAAAGACACCCATACAAGAAAAGAAGGCAAAACAAAGAAACCACAAAGTGAGAAGGCATGTCAGCTGCCGCAGTAATGCCACCGGAAGAAGGTCTTCCTTTTCCGGAAGTGTTCTCTAGATAAAGAAGAGAGAAGGAAGAGAGTATAGATGGTGCCAGCTAAGGCAAATTTCATGAGAAGGTTGAAATATTTGCAATTACGTTAATGAGTTTGCAAAATATTTGCAGTTAAGTTAGGAAATTGAGCCACAAACCCATTAATTGGATTTGACACCCAATTGATCTTGCGCTTATATGTAAGATCTTCTAGTCTAAACTCTACGTGTGGTATGATTTTTCTGTGTAAAAAATCTTAAAGTGGATTTTAATTTTTAGATCTCAAAATATTGAGGAAGTAAAAAGGGGAAAGAAAAAGAAGAACAAATAAATAAAAAAATTTGCTTGTATTATTTTTGCTTAATAAAAAACTTAATGTGAACTGTACACATAAGGAGATACAAGTAAATAAAGAAATTGTGAAATGCACTATAATAAGAGAAAAATATGAGATTATCATAATCTAAAAAATATATCACACAATTCACATAAGGAGTGAAATATAATATGCACTCAACCCTTGTTTTGTCACGATATTCAAATATTCAGTAATAACAAAACAATATTAAACATTAGACAAGTTTTCATAGATAAAAAAAAGTTAGTAGTAAATATGCATTCATATATAAGACTGAAAAACTATGCCATAATAGATAAGAAGTTTTTAACTACATAACCAAAACACATTCTTTCTTGTGATCACGCCTACACACAAAGCCAACGAAACATCATCATCTCTGACCACCATCTTCCACAGTCAAATCTGCTTCTTCCTTGCATTCATCCTCTCCCTGATCTCTTTCCCCTTGTTGGTGTTCTTAGCCGTAGTCTTGATGTTCTTCATCACCGGTCCGGCGTCAGCCTTCACATTTCGTATTCCCGAAGTTGCTTGGGCGCTGCCGTTTGGACTCTCATCAATATTCTCTGCGCACTTCTCATGTCCCGGAGGAACATGACCCAAGCAGTAGTAGTATTTCTCCTCTGCCGCCATTACTCCCTTAGGTGGCGGTACCGCCACCCCATGAAACGCCCTCCGACAACTCTGGCACCTCAGGAAACATTCCCTGTACACCTTCTGGTACTCGTACATGCTGAAACAGTACGGACACAGGGTCCAGAACGTCTCTCCATTGTCGATTTCGTTCTCGTACCGCGCTTTACTAACCGGGTCGGAGAGCACGGACCACGCGTCGCGGACGAGGCCCAGGGCCTCTTCCGAGAACGCGTACTTGTTGACGGTTGGGTTCAGAAGCGCTGCAAGCTTCTCAAACTGGGAGCGAATGAGGTCGGGATTCTCTGAGTCGGAACGCCGGATTTGAAGAATCGAGAAGTAGTCCTTGTAGCCGTCCCCAAGGTGGCGCTCTGCAGCGAGCAAGACGTTGGCGATGGCAATGATCTGATCGGCGACATAGGATTTCCTGGGGTTCGATTCTCGGGCTTGGAGGGCGTAGCGTTTGCAACTGAGTAGGTCTCGGCAGGTCAGGAAGTATACGGATAGTCTGAGAACATAGTCGGATGCGACGCCGGCGCTTGCTCCCTCCATCTGCCTCCGTTCGGACATGTTCAGACAGTAGGAAAACAAGGGGAAGGGGAAGGAAAGTTAAAAGGGGTTTTCACCGCGTGGACGATAGTAGGCATGAGTTTTTGACGAAGGAGGTGGACGGTGGCAATGGGCTTGGGAATGTTTTGGTCTTTTTACAGAACAAAAAAAAGAAAAAGAAAAAAGACCCTAATATTTTAAAGAATAGCAAAAAGCAGAAGTGTACTACGATCGTTTCGATTGGCTCAGAGAAGAGATCAATAAATAGAACTTCACGTGAATGAAGAGGTTTTGTGACGCCGGTTTTGCCAGAAATTCCCTATTTCAGGTCTCTGTCTCTCATGGGTGCTGTTTCGCGTGTCTTTACCATATACTGATTCCCTTTTGACCCTTGAAATTGTAATTGACAGAAGAAGGTGTTTGTCTGATATGGTGCAGAACAGAAAACCAGAAGCATAAATGGTATGGGGGACCCAAAACCTTTATCATCATTAAAGACATTTTTGAGGCTGTTGAAAGAACTAGCGTACGTTAATGTTCCTTCCATAAATGATTTCTACCCAGTGTTCATGACCTTACCAGCTAAAGTTATACAAGTGTTAAATAAGATTTATTTGTACTGAAATCTTAAAATAAACAAAGATGGTGTGTATTCACATTTAAATATAATTCTCGATGGACTCCTTAGAATACGGTTAACATGGTTCCTTACAAGTGGGTTCTAGATTTGAACACAGCTGCATGTAGTGTCGTACAAGCATGGGCTCCAAAAGTTAGACATTGTTCATAAGTGTGTTAAAAAGAAACTTAAACTTTGTAAATATATATTTCATTAGAAATGACCACCATGTTAAGGAAATCTCTGCTCTTTCCCTTCACCCTTGCTTTGGTCCTGAACACAAAGGCAAAGCCAACCTTCTTTATCCCCCACACCCAACAAAATCCAGTACCATGGAGGTCCTCTCTTATTCTCACCGAATAGCATCAAAATCTGTCTGATATGGTACGGATTGTTCTCTGGAAATGATTGATATGGTACCGATTTCTTTGCTTCCTTCCATCTTTCCCGCGGACAAGTGCCTTGCCAAGAACCCACCGTCACAGCATGGCAGAGAACTCTCCAGACATATAGTGACATGACCGGGAACTCGGTCTACTAAAGCATTACCTCTTACACTCCTAATGGCATATACTTGGTTTTGACTGCAAGAGACGGGATAATAGAGCGGTTTTGCAAAGGATCACGTGGTTTTCATAATAGCATCTTGGTGTCCAAGAATAACAGGCTAGTATATCCGGGAAGGCACGTGACAGTAGGAGACCCCCTAATGCATGTGCAAGGCCTTTTGCACTTCCCGCATATGGTCCGCCGGGGCCACCCCATTGGAGCCGATGGCATGGTTGTGAACGTTGCAACAATTCTTGCCAGAGCTGCCACTTACCCTTTCAAGACAGCGTAGTTCCAAGGAGATCCATTGGATCCTCTGGAGGCTGTTACTGCCTGTCCAAGGTACCCTGGAAATTTGACGGTGGACGAAGTCAGTAAGGCAAGTTGTAATGCTTACAGTGCTAATGGCTGGAAGTTCCTCCTTCCAGCGATTTGGGACCTGAAGAGCCTGAAGTGCAAGGCTATTTATTGAGAAATGGCTTATTGTTCTTTTTTCTTTATTGTTCTGCATGAAGTATAAAATTAAGTGATATTTCCTTTACTTTTAGTCATCATATTACTTGTGAGAACCCAGAAAAAGAAATCTTATGTCCAAGGAGAAAATCTATTAACTACATCACATGCTTGGTGATCGTCTAGGTGATAAAAATAAAATTACAGATCACATGAAATAATCCTAATTCCAAACACTAACAGGGGAGTCGAATGAGACAAGAAGCACAGATGTTTCAGGAAATTTTTTTCTTTTTCATCGCAAATGTGTATATGTTTCTCATACAATCATACAAAATGGCGGAGGCTTTCCCCTTATTTACCGGATGTACTGCTATTTCACTCCCCAAAAGACCAAGTCAACCATGGAGAAACCTCAAGAATAGGGTTTTGTAATTCCAAATTACACCTGTTGGGTTTTTTTATTACTAATCCAACCATTTGGGGCAAAAATGCAAAAGTACAACATCAGGGAATGAAGGCTGAAATCAATCTCAAAAGCTTCAAGACCTGGAGAGTCTTCTCAGTCAGATGGGCCAATCATTTTCTCAGGCACCACAAGACTGTCAAATTCTTCGCTGTTTAGCACTCCCAGTTTGACTGCAGCTTCCTGCACAGTAAAGATATTCGTTATTGCTACTTCGACCATCCAAAGTCACTAAATATTAGAACCCAACACTCCACTGCAGACATTATCTTCTTCGCAGAGTAAATGATTTAGTAATGTTACTTGGCATCTTTCACAGTATTACGGAGCGAGGGAAGGAAGTATACCTTCAGGGTACTACCCTCCTTGTGCGCTTTCTTGGCAACGGCAGCAGCATTGTCATAACCAATTTTCTGGGATGGAATCAGCAACAAAAGTTAATTCCCAAAGAGCAGAAAATAAGAAAGCCTAGACATGAACAAAGGCATAAGAGACTGGAAGCTTACTGGGTTCAAGGATGTAACAAGCATCAGTGACTGTAAAACCAAGCGAGACGCAAGACAGCAACAACAAATGTTCATTAGCACTGAAATTTTAAACGGAGGATGATATTTAAAAGTTCTATGTTCTCTACCCAGCATTAACTGACCTCATGCAACAATTTTGAAATTCTTTCCCTATTAGCTTGAATTCCTCTCACGCAGTTTCCCATCATGGCTTGTACACATTAAGTTCAAAGCGACCATTAGCTCCACCAACTGTAATGCCCACATGGTTTCCCATAACCTGAAATTTTTTGAAAACGAACAAATAAAAGAAAGGACATCAAGGACGGTTCTAGGATACTAATTTTTAATTTCAGACAGATTCATGTGTCTTTATTGGAAGAATGGAAGACAAAGAATGGGCTGTCCGTTGGATGGTCCGGTCGACTGGGCTTGGTGGTTTTGGGCCATGCCGACAAACACAAACTTCGGTGTTCGCCCAAACCATTTGACAAAACACATGTTCTTATCAAGTGATAACAATGGCCCACGTGATCCTTTGAGTCGACTCAGTTTCTCGTTTATTCAATCTGAATTTAAGAACCATCATTATCAAATACAAAGCAAGAAGATGGAAATAAAAATAGAAATTATAATTTTATCGAATAAAATTCATTCGTATTAATGAATGGCGAATGTCTTGGACCGTGCTATAGGCGTTGATAGTCGCCGTAGGACTTAGCTTCCGCCTTCAGCTTGCGGCGTAGGCAGCGGAGATAGTAGTTGGCACCGCCTCCTCAACAGCTCAACTGTGGCGGGTTCTCATGCAATTCCCTGTTCTTCGCAAGGGTTGCTGTCCACTCATCTTGACGTAACGGTCAACCAACCAAACCATTTCCTACCTTTGACAGCGTGCAGGCTATGAAACGCCCGACACGAACTGTACGAAACACGGCTATTTGTACGCTAAAACAAAGGGCGAGATTGACGGGTACGGTGGGGACCCACTAAGATGTTCTGATCTGGCAACCAAGTGACGCCAGGCTTCCACACATCATTGTCGTGGGACCCTGTTTCGCCTGCTTCCACTTCACGTTCACATGTCGAAGTCTTCACATGATCCCACCTCATTCAATTCCTTAATTGCAGCAGAAACCTCTGCCAAAAGCACAACGCGATCTAATTGTAGAGTAAGAAAGCTGTGATTGAAGCTTTTTTGGGCTGATTTTGCGTCGGCAAGATATGGTTTCATGTGGGATTAGAGAGATGGTAATAGACAAATGGTCGTTAATGGAAAAATATTATTCAAATTACGCTTTAGAGGATAGGACGCAAGGAAATCGCTTTTTCTTTTGTATTTGAACACGAGAAAATGTGAATGAACAACCGGCTTTTCTTTTTAGCTGTCGCTTTCCGTTGTCTTCTACTTCCAGTACTTCGCTGTCATTACATACATAAGAGCTCCCCTGTTTTCTCATTCTCTCTCTTCCTACTTCGTGTGCCCATTCTGCTTCCTACAGGTCTTTGCTTTTACGCGGAGTTCTTTATTTCTGGTGCCTGGCGCATAGCCCTTTGGGGGTAGGGAAGAACGATGAAGAGGCTAGTAAGTACGTTGGTTTCTGGTATACAAAGTTTGAATTTCAATATGGGGGTGGCTTGCAGATTTATTTGAGTATGTCTGTAATTTCTAGGCTGAATCTGATGCGGGTGTTGTTGTTTTCGAAAATAAGAATATTGGGTTCATCTATATTTTCTGGTAATATTAGGGTGTCATGTGTTGTGAAGACTGAACTTTGAAATGTTTGTTGTACTTAGTTTTGTGGTATTCCATGAAGTTTTTTGGTGATGTAAATCCTTTGCCATTAAGATTTGAATGTTGAAATTGGTGTTTTATATTATGTTTTGCTTCTCTCTGCGTGACTCCTTCTGCTACAAGCATCTTCAGGTTTCTGGTAGATTTTTTTGGATGCAATTTTCTTGTTCATGTCACATGTATAATGCTGGAAAGAAAGAATACAGCATGCACATATCTGCTTTCGGATTTGGTTGATTAGACGTTCTTCAACCCTATACTCCCCAATCTACCGTCCTTTGTGGTGATCAGACTTAGTACTGTCAGATGAAAACGATTTGCGGGCCGGTGTTTCTCAGTACCTTTTTTCTGGAGTTTCCAACAGTATCAGATTTGAGTTGAATTTCTTGAAGTGTTGTTCACTTTCTGGGTTTTTCCAAACAGAATCTCTTTCAATGTGTCGTGACTGCAGAAAGTTGGTTCATCTCATATTCTGCATATTATTTTTAAAGATCTCTGGATTTCACGCCCAATAATGATTTTTAATTAATCCTCAGTTTTCGCAAACTTTATTGACCCAGCACTGCTACCTCTTTGTAGGTATATGATTAAATTCCAAGTTTTCATTCTTTCTTGGGAGGAAGAATACTTACGGCTCAGTTTTTCTTGCAATTTCCGGTTCATTAACATCTTCTTACCTTCATTTCCTTGCAGCCCTGGTGGCTTTACTTTTGCTTCTAGCATTAAGCAGTGCAGTTGAACATGATGGAGAAGGAAATGATGGACAATGCAATTATAAGAGGTTTCTGGATCCCAGGCCCCACAGTGTGTCCATCTTGGAGTTTGGAGCAGTTGGAGATGGGAAAACATTGAACACGGTAGCCTTCCAAAACGCCATTTTCTATCTTAAGTCCTTTGCTGACAAGGGCGGCGCACAGCTTTATGTTCCAGCAGGGAGGTGGCTGACTGGAAGTTTTGATCTAACTAGTCATCTCACACTCTTCATTGAAAGAGGTGCTACCATTCTTGGATCTGAGGTTCTCATTTTACCTTTTCTTACATTCTTCATGAATTCTCCACTTCAGAAGAGATAAGAGTACATAAAACACTTTCTAAGCAGTAATATGGCAGTCTTGGACAAATAATACTTTTAATGCCTGCATGGTGTTCGTTGAATTTTGTTTGTTTTATTCAATTTGAACTGGAAGCAATGCTAATCTGAATTAGCGAATTGGGTTAAGAAAGTTTCTAAAGGGTGAAGGAGAAGAGGATAATGAATAAGACAATTCTTGAGAGAACATTTCCTTTTTGACTAAGCCCAGTTTCCTATGCCTAGTAAAATGCTATATAGCTTGTATTTCCTACAACGTTTCCTTCTGAAGGTAACACACCAGAAGGTAGAAGCACTGTAAAAACTTAAAATACGAATCAAAATAAAGTGTTGATACAATTTCTAGACTGGACCATTAGTTCTTACTTTTATAATTTTTGCAGGATTACACGCATTGGGATATAGTAGATCCTCTCCCGTCCTATGGTCGAGGAATTGAATTTCCAGGAGGAAGATATCGCAGCTTGATTAACGGCCATAATTTAAGCGATGTGATGATAACAGGCTAGGATTTTTCTTATGTCAGCTTGTCCATTAGTTTGCACCTTGGTTATGCATTCCTCATATTGTTTGCTCACCTTTTTGCAATTGAACAGGTGACAATGGAACTATTGATGGCCAGGGTAATGTATGGTGGAACAAATTCCAGTTTCATTCCTTGAATTACAGCCGACCTCATCTTGTGGAATTTATTGGCTGTGATGACATTGTTATTTCAAATTTAACCTTTCTGAATTCTCCTGCTTGGAACATCCATCCTGTATATTGCAGGTGAACTGTACCCTGGCCAAACTTCTGTATTATTTGGCCAAACTTCCATAAACTGATGTATGTTTATATGTGGACAAAATGCAGCAATGTGCTGATTCATAACATAACTGTGCGTGCTCCCCCAGAATCTCCTTGCACCAGTGGTATCGTCCCAGGTTTGTCAATATCTTCTTTACTTTGAGACAAGTTACCTATATTTCCTGTCTTTTACCTATATTTCCTGTCTTACTTTCCTGATTGTGGTTGTTCCATTGATCTTTTAAGAGAAAGATGTTTTGCCCTCTGATCTGTAACTCACTTTACCAAAATTTTCAGACTCTTCCGAGTATGTTTGCATAGAGAACTGTAACATTACCACTGGTTTTGATGCAATCGTACTTAAGAGTGGTTGGGATGAATATGGAATTTCTTATGGTCAACCAACCACAAATGTCCACATCAGAGGCGTTTACCTTCAGTCCTCCTCAGGCTCCGGCGTTGCCTTTGGCAGTGAGATGTCTGGAGGCATCTCTGATATACTTGTGGAGCAGCTTCATTTGCGAGATTCCTTAATTGGAATTGATCTCAAGACAAACAAAGGCAGAGGGGGTTATATAAAGCACATCCTTTTCTCGGATGTAGAACTTGAGAATATTCACTTGGCAATAAAGGCGACAGGTCATTATGGCTCTCATCCTGATGACAAATATGATTCTAGTGCACTTCCAGTTGTTGGTGGCATTACCTTTAGGAATATGGTTGGAGTAAATATCACCATTGCTGGAAATTTATCCGGAATCCCTGAATCACCTTTCACATCGGTCTGTCTTTCTAATATTACATTCTTCATCAGTTTGAATCCCTCATGGTTTTGTTCCAATGTGATTGGTGTCTCTGAGTTTGTGTCCCCTGCACCATGTACAGAACTCCAGGGCTCCTACTCAAATTCTTCTTCAACTTGCTTTCTTCTCTTACACCAGTATACTGATTCTAAAGTGTTGTGAGATTATTAGCTATAACCGCAATTATTTCTCTTTTTAATCTGTACATGAAATGCTGAAAGTTCTTTTGCTTCTTGAATTCAGGAGAAAATTTTCCGACAAACTTCAACACACAATCTCCCATATCCCTGCTATTTCAATCATGCATTCTTAGTCTTGCACTGAATTTTCCTTAGTGTTGCCACCCCATATTAGTTGCAGATTATGCTCTTCCTGTCAGCACAACAAAACTTTAGCTACTGCAATACAATGCTGATGCCAATTGCTTTTGATCTAGTTCATCATTTCTCTTTTTGAAGGTTTTAGCTGTGATGAGTGTTGTGTATTGCTATATTAATTGGCTGTTGATTGAGTGTTGTGTATTGCTATATGACTTCGCTGTTGATTGGAACTCATTTGGAGTGTGTTCAGTGAACTAATTTGATTGCAATGAAGTGCTAACTGCTCTCCGATTTTAAATATAAAAAGCAGTCTCTGTAATTCAAATGACATACATGCTACTTTTGCCTTCACCGGATATGCTTAAAACTACTGTATTTGATAAAACAGCACATGTTTTAGTGGAAAATTTGTGGATTTCTCGTGTTGTAGTACTTCTCCCATCAAGCACCAAGCCCAAGAAAATGAGAATAAAATTTCCAGACAAGAAGAAACATTCAAACCTATTTAGTAACTCAAACAAGGATGGAGGTATGAGACAACAAATACAGAGGCTCTTCTGGAAAATTACTATTTCTTTTATCTCTGGTATCGAAAGAGGAAGAGACGTGTCCTTCACCATAGTCTTGTACAGACGCATGGCTGCCCTTCTTGATATCCTCTTCTTTAAGCTCGAAGCCACAATTTGTGTAATAATGGCTTGTCATCTTGCAAAAACTTCCATCACCAAGAGCCTGAAACTCAACCTCAAAAGAAATAAAGTCTAGCTTGTCAACCAGTGTATTGGCACACATGATTCTTAATGTCAAGAGCATCAATCTTGGAAGGTAAAGCAACCAACCTTCATGGAAAGTGGTCCTTTTTATGTTATCAAGTCCTCCATCTCCTTCAATGAACTCAATGCTCTAGCTGCACAGGTCCACGTTTCAGGCTTTTCCAGCCATCTATTAGCCTACGGTTTTATTGCATTTGGGCGATTCTGTCCCACGTCACCGTTTGGTCGTAAACAGGGAGTGTTGGTCGTTTCCCACTGGCCGAGCACATTAAAATTTGATACTTTCGTGTGAATGACGTTTCCTGATGGGTCCTCATTCTTGTTGTCAACAACTCATAGATCTTGGATAGGTGATGCCCACAACTATTGATTGCACATGATACACTTCACCAAGGCAAAAGTTGAGGTCAATTTTGAGGTCTACTCCTAGTTGGGTCGTGGATTTCATGGACAAATTGAAAAACTTTAATGTCTAGACTAGGATGCAATTGCCCTTCGCAATACAAAACATGTGTCCAGACTAATGGAGAGTCCTGGAGATCAACAGGCAACACTTGGTTAGACTCTGTTTTAACCAAGACCTAGCTGCAAGCCTTTTGCTTTAAAAAAAAAAAAAAATTGTTGTCTGTCAAGTTTGGGCCAATAGAACAAAAACCCATGTGCTCAATGCCCCAGAAACAGAAGAAGAGGAGGATGACATGGGTTCTGTCGGGCATGCACCAAACTCATAAGAGGACTACTGTTTCCACATTGGAGTGACCATTCTCAAGGGGGTTTGAAAAAAAATCGAGTTGTTTGTGAAAAATTGGAGATTGACCAGTGTATTATAAAGTCTGCTTACAAATTACACAAATCAAGTCTCAACTTGAGTTTGAGAACGATGATGAATTTGCAAAGGACAACTTTCCCAAGTTTGTAAGGTGACCTCATAGTTTTCTTCACAAAGCTTAGCTTGGCAAGTTTATCCTATGCCTTCCAGAGCTGTAAAAATGTTATAAAAAAAAATTCTTTAAAATCGATTTCTTAATAATGTCTTCTTGTAACTTACATAAAATTCTAGCTTTATCACAAGGGTAATATATATCTTTACAAACCACTTTTGGACTCATTGCAAACATTTTTCACGGTGGATTTTATACAGCAAAATGCCTAAACTTTTGATTTTGATATTACTTAAAAAAAAAAAAACTTACTTTCTCTATAAAACTAGCGTGTAAGCAAGTGAAAAAAAAAAACCTTAAAATATTATTTTCAAGTAAAAGAGAGAGAGAGAGAGAGAACTCGTACTATTCTTAACAAAAAGTTAATCATTAGCAAACATGTGTATACGTTTTTTTTTTACTTTTTTATCTTGGTATTGTCATTTTCAAGCACATGCGCGCAGCCGGGCTGCACAAGAAATTGAAGATGAATAGATCAGCATACTTCACAGATCCATTGCATTTTTGAGACACCTCAAGCGAAAGCCACCAATACATAATCATTAACTAACCCAGCTGCTTATTACCAGACCAGGGCATTCTGCCATGGCGATACATAAAAGATAAAAACCCCCAAAAGATCAGAAAGAAGAAAATCACATTTAGGCATACACATTGGGATTGGCGAGTAGGTATTCCTCCACAACCTTATACAACCCTGCCGCCTTGTCTTTCCCGGCCTTGATTTCCTCTTCCTTAAGCACACAGTCACCGGTTGTGTGATAGTGGCTAGTCATCTTGCATACGCTGCCGGAGCCTGAGGCCTCGAGCTTGACCTCGTAAGAAATCGACTCAAGTTGGTCCCCCAACACATCTCCTTCAATCAAACTGTACTTGCACAGAAAGTTGTCTGCATCAAGCTCCTCAGTCCTGTGCTTCAAGCATCTGAAGTGACTCCCTGCCGACGTAAAAGCATAAGATCCAATTATTACCTGAGTTATATCAAATATATATTGTTCGAGAATCATCAATAAGATGTTAGGTTCAAGGAAGAAACGTTTTGGTTGTCTCATTATTTAAATATCATTTGAAAATGAAGAAAAATACACATTTTCTTTTTATTAAATTACAAGGATTTATTTTAAAATCTTAAGACGTTAAGTAAATAATCTCATTACTTATAATATCAATATCACACCTTCTCATTTCCAATGTGAACAACTCTCACTTTTAACATTTCTCTTCACATATATGCTAACATAAGCATTACATAGAGTTTATAAAGTGGAGGTTTATTCATAACTCTAATAGAAAAATATTATCATTTATAAGATTAATAGTTTATTCTCTTGCTTTTAATATATGGCAACACTAATTTAACACTTTTGAGTCTTAACTTTTGAATATAAAATAAGTTTATCTCTAACACTTTTGAGTTTTGACTTTTGAATATAAAATAAGTTTCCAAAATGTTAAGTTTTGATAAAGGTACATAGGGTGGTAAAGCAACAAACCTTCGGTGAAGTTGGTTTGCTTGATGGTGCCAACGCCGCCATCGCCCTGAACGAAGTCGATGCTCTTGATGGAATGGGGCACAAGCTTGGGGATGAGGTTGTGAGAGTCGAGGATCAAGGCCCTGAACATCCTGGCCGGGGGGACTGAGGTTGTGAACTCGTGGGTATATGTGGTGACACCCATTGATTGCCGAGAAAGAGGAAAATCATCTGGTTTTGAGGATTGAGAAGAGATTACAATGGCTTATATAGAGACAGAGCAGCATGTGAAAAGGCTGAGGTTTAATGGGGTCAAAGTTCAAAGTTAAAACGCCGCCTTCATTCGCAGAATCTTGGCTCTAGCGCTCTAGATGGTTGGCCCTTCTTTGAGTTTATTTGAATTTCTTTTTCCTGTTGTAGCCTGAGATGGTTGAACATCTCTTACACGTTTCTATAATTTATGCCTTGCATGATTATCGTCAAACATCTTCAAGGTTGTTTTATAATTCGGATCTTGCACAACTATCATAAAAAATAAAAGTAAAAAAACATTATATTAGTAAATAATGGTTTTCGGATGGCCGCCTTTCATATGCCCACGTTGTAGAATATTTTTTATTTTAACTATACAACGGAGGAAAACGTTTTCCTTCTGATTCTATTCCCTGTCATAGATCCAAAGTAAACTATTCCATAATCTTCAAATTATGTTTAAGAATTTTACTTAAAATAAAATATATATTGCTTTTTTTATAAGCTGTTTTTAAAGAAGAACTAAATTTTCTGATATAAAATCAGAATCTTAATCCAGGAAAACACCTTTCATACATGAAGTCTATAATCCAAAGTGATTTGTAAGAGAATGCATTATTCCCAAGTCAATGGAAATGCATATGACAGCTTATCAACAAGTTAAGGATTTCTGGTTGTCCTACAAAGACAGCATCACTTTGTGTGTGCCCTACAGAGCCCATTAAGTCTCCCATGAGTACTAGAAGAAAAAATGGGATGAATTCTTCGTAAGTCTCCCATGAGTACTAGAAGAAAAAATGGGATGAATTCTTCGTACGAAAGGGCTGTGAAATGCAACAATTTCTTTGAAAGAAGGAAAAAAATGCCATTAGAGAATCTTCAGCCTTGCCTGGAGCATGATGAAAGATACTGCGACTACTTTTTCTTGAATAGACGAGCCCTTTGCCTACTTGGTGGCCCGGTTTTGTCACTTCAGAGATGGTATCCGAGGAAACACCTCCACTCTTGTTGGCCAACTTCAACTTTAGAACCCCATGACATGACGTAGGACTTAGGAATCACTGCTTCAAATTTCTAGGCTACCTTAATTACTCGAGTTAATCAAGCATCTAAGACTAATATTTACCCACAGATTTTGTTATTTTTGCACTAGCTTTAGGATAAGAATTCTCATTTCAAATTTAAATGATATAAAAATTATGTCATTATTTAACATTTTCTTTCATCTTCAACATGGTCAAATCCAATGATTATATCCAGTTTCTCCATTTGGAGTCTCCTGTTCATGAAATAGTTTACAATGAAAAGCAATTTCTCGCAAGTCAAATTTGGCGGTGGAAATTGAAGATGCTTTCCCCACCATCAAACGCTTGGCTTGTATGGACTCAGAAAGTGTGAAGCCGATGGAGTCTTCTTAACCCCCCGTTGCAGGAGCACTTGTGCATGGCAGTATGAAAGGAGTGATGGTGAGTTGGTGCTCAGCTCTGTGTGCCACACAAACTTAGTCCAATCGATTTGGAGTTTTCGGCAATGGAATTGACAAAATCCGACATGACTTCCACAATTGCGTCTGAAAAAGGCAAAACTACGTAGCCGGGTATGAACCACGAATCATCGAGAGTTCTAGAGGCTGCCTCTGTTATAGATTCTGAGATCTCCGGTGAGCATGGGATAAGTTCGAAGCAGATCAAAAAGGAGTACAGAACAACTAGCTGAAGATTAATAACGGCAGGGAGATAATAACCACATGCCAACGGCGACTAATTCAATTTGCCGCTCTTCCCTACTCTTTTATATGGTTAAACATAGTGATTTGAACATATTGTTAACATTTTAAGATACTATTTTTCATATGTTTCTTTTTTTTTTTCCAACATCATATTTTAATATAGCTAAAGAATGGTGGACAGTCAAGAGATGGCACGTGTTATAATCAATGACTATTGCGAGAAGTTTTTTGTCATGAATAAATGTATAAGTGTCCAAATTGTCCTAAATAAATGTATAAGTGTCCAAATTATTATAAACAAATGTATACATAGATGTCCAAATTGTCATTATGAGTTATAAAAAATGTATGATATAAGAGAGAAGATCCTTTCTTCATAAGGCATCAACCCTTTATCCACTTCAACTTAGTTTATCATAACTCTCTCTCTCTCTCTCTCTCTCTCTCTCTCTCTCTCTCTCTATGACAATAATTTGGAGAGAAAATTATTTTATGTCTATCTAATAGTTTAAGATCTTAGATATATCCAAAAAGGAGATGTCTCGTTAAAAGCTCTTAATAATGTTTTTAAAGTCATTAAAGATAGATACAGTAGGAGCTATAAAACTTCCTACAAGGCATATAAAGTCGTTTTGATAATAAGGTGATGAGTTGTCAAAAGAACCATAATTAACGAAAAAGAACCATTAATGAAGATACTTAGAATAAAAAATAGTTAGATGATCAAGAGAATTCTTTAATACTATTCGTTTTTCTTCTTTTCTGTGTATTCGTCATAATCTTCCCCCCATAATACAATTAGAGTTTTTCTTCATAATATAAATTATTGCTTTATACATTTTTTTTTATTGGATCTCATTACTCATGAATTACATTATTGTGATTTTAACAATTACTTCATTACTTATAAATTAAATATTCATAATCCCGCATTCTCAAGTGAGAAAACATGTTACAAGCAATAATTATCTGTTTTCATCGTTATCTTAATCAAATATTCTTTTTACATATTTAATTATTTGCATAACAAACAAAAATTTTTGTTTTTGATAATTAATCCTTTGTTCCCACAAAAGGAGTGTTCTTGTAGGAACATCTGAACAAATTGTCATATAAACTTACCAATTTCCACCCCAGCAGACGCTTGCTTAGAGCCCTCGGTAGCCTATTCCCATGATCAAATCGCGCAAAACAAGCTCAAATGAAATAATCATACAAAATGACAACCATCAGGCGATAACACCTGATATTCTTTCAGTTTCCTTCTGATTTTTCCCTGCATTTTCTCTCGTTTTCTCTCACCCACTGATTGACTCAAAACTGACAAAAACCAAGATTTCCACAACCTTGTTTAATCAAAGATCAAATAATACAAGGAAGCATCACAAAACTCGCTTCCTTTTTCGAGGACTCCCAGAGTTAAATCCAATCTCCACCGTTTCCTCCTCCCACATCATGTCCACCAACAGCTCCTGGAGATCCTCCAAAGTGTTCTCTTCCTACAACAAAATCCCAAGTCTCAGCCAGAAAACCATAATTTCTCAACTACCCAATGCTGAGAAAATAGAACTTAGAAGAATAGTGTGTTAGGGAACCGCTGTTAGTCAAATTTTCGATGTTTTGGTACAAACAAAAGCTCGAACTAGTATTTGCTCAAATTTGATCATTCTGTTACCTGCCGTCCCACACTCTGCATCATCAAAACCATTTCTTGCATGAAATCAATGAATCCCTGCTCTCAGAACTTCATATGTCAGCATTCAAGAAATCAGAAGGGAAGGCAGAAGACACAAAAAGAAGAGAGAACATAATGAAGGAAAAACCGACCTCATCATCATCATCATCCCCAAGGAGACCAAACAACCCGGCATCGTAGATTTTTCTCTTTCCTTTATCGGACAGAACTGGTGTTCTGAGAATAGATTAGCATCCAAACGGAATTGAAATTGTAAATTGGTATGAAATTGAAAGAATCATATTGATTTGAGCAAACCGAATACAAGAAGAAGAACGGGAGAAGTGGTTCCCGAGTTGTGCTAAAGTATTAAACTTGAACATATATATATAGAAGAAAAATTCTGGTTGCCGTGCGTGCTTTGGAAAGGGTAGTTCTTGTTCCATTATTGTCGGTGGCTGCTGCACGTGGAGAATGCCATTCTTGACAATGGGTAGGCACCTGCAATATGGGTGGGTGCCGAAATATGTGTAGGCGCCCGCACATGGAAAAGTGGGTGGGCGCCGACTCATATTCCAACAGGCCCCCTCAAGCTAGTGGTTGGTATGTATTAACAACACCTAGCTTGGAAAGAAGATGAGTGTGCTGATTTGCTCCCAAGGCTTTTGTAAGGAGGTCAGCTGGTTGGTCCTTAGTACCAACATGCTCGGTCTTGATAATCTTCCGGCGTATCTTTTCACGGATGAAATGGCAATCTACATCTATGTGCTTGGTGCGTTGATGAACCATAGGATTAGCTGCAAGTTCCATCGCAGCCTTGTTATCACAAAAAAGAGTCACGGGACGGGGAACATCAACTCCCATGTCGCTAAGAAGACCAAGTATCCAAAGTATCTCACAAGAGGTGACTGCCATCGCCCGATATTCAGCCTCGGTGGATGATCTAGATACAACCCCTTGTTTCTTGCTTTTCCAAGAAATCAATGCATCTCCGAGCATGATGCAAAAACCGGTCACTGATTTTCTACCAATCTTGCATGTGGCATAATCTGAGTCACAATAAGCTCGCATGTGGTAACCTCCCGAAGAGGGAATGAATAAACCTGTACCAGGACAACTCTTCAGGTATTTGATCAATCTAACAGCTGCTTCCCAATGGGATTTCTTAGGTTTATGCATGAACTGTGCGAGGTTATGAACTGTGTAAGATATGTCTGGTCGAGTAACAGTGAGGTAGTTTAGTTTTCCTATGAGTTGTTGATACTTGAAAGGATCTAGCAATAACGGATCATCATCCCGTGGGATACGGGCTCCTTGATCATGTTTGACTGTCGTCAATGATAAATTTGTATCCATAGGATTGTCTACCGGTTTGGCACCTCCAAGTCCCATATTATCGATCAACTTAAGAATATACTTTCTTTGGCTTAAATGAAGTCCCTTCTCATCTCTCAAGACCTCAACCCCAAGAAAAAAAATTGAGATCTCCCAAGTCTTTGATGTGAAAGGAAGAATGTAAATATGTCTTTAACTCCTTGATGCCCTCGATATCACTTCCAGTAATGAGAATATCGTCTACATAAATCATAAGAATGACGATGAGGTTACCTCGTTTTTTCACGAAGAGGGAGGTGTCATGCATGGAGTCTTGATAACCAGCTTCTAGTAAAGCGTTGGTGAACTTTTCATACCATTGTCGAGCAGCTTGCTTTAGGCCGTAGATGGACCTCTTTAAGCGACATACTTTTTCAGTGTGCTCATGTCGATTACCAGGTGGAAGATGCATGTATACTTCCTCATGGAGATCGCCTTGTAGAAAGGCATTACTTACATCCATCTGATAAATATCCCAATGGTTTTGAACTGCTAGTGAAAGGGCGCACCGAACTGTGATATGTTTAACAACTGGTGCAAAAATGTCATGATAATCAACGCCAGCTTTTTGGCTGAAACCTTTCGCCACTAATCGAGCCTTGTATCTCTCCACTGTCCCATCTGCATTATACTTGATCTTATAAACCCATTTACATCCAATGACTTTTCTCCCAGGTGGAAGGTCCACAATATCCCAAGTGTTATTTGCCTCCAATGCTTTGATCTCTTGTGTCATGGCATCTTGCCATCTAGGATCGCAAACTGCCTCATGGTGATAGGTAGGTTCTGTTTCTAATGAAATGGAGGCAATGAAGTTTTGAGTGATGGTTGGGAGATGATCATAAGAAATAAAAGCCGAAATTGGATACTCAGAAGATGTGCTTTCAAGAGAGTTGATAGTGGGACATACGTAATCACTGGACCAAAGTGGTGGTCGTGACACTCGAGTAGAGCGTCGCGGGATCACAGTGGTTGGAGGAGCAGGAGACGATGATGAAGTGTTGGGTTCATCATAATCAGAGAAAAAATCATATGGATCAGCTGAAGGTGGCAAAGGTATGAGTGGTTGATTTAAAGAAGAAGGTTCAGATGGAGTAGGAATCGACACATCAGCAGTGGACGATGAGTTTGAGCTTTCATGGAGTGGCACTGAAGGTCAATGTATTTCTGGAACCTCTGCAACGGGAACTGTCAGTGGAACCGATCGAGTAGAATGTGGCTTGGACTCCATAGATGAAAAAGGAAAATTATCCTCATGGAATTTCACATCCCGACTGACAAAGAAGTGACGACTCTCAGGATTGTAGAGTCTATATCCCTTCTGACTCGATGCATATCCCATGAAAATGCAAAGTATTGCTCGTGGAGCAAATTTGTCTCTAGGTCCCACAGTGGTGGCAAAACAGAGACAACCGAAAACCCTAAGATGAGAAATTTTTGGTGGTTTTCCAAATAACTTTTCATAAGGGGTTATACCGTTCAAAACAGATGATGGCATTCTATTAATAAGATATGTTGCTGTAAGAATGCATTCTCCCCAAAACTTGGTAGGAAGGTGGCTCTGGAACTTGAGTGCTCGCGCAACATCTAAGATATGGCGATGTTTTCGCTCAACAACACCATTTTGTTGGGGAGTGTGTACACATGAACTTTCATGCTTAATTCCCCGTGATGAAAAGAGGTGTTTGGTGTTGTGATTGAAGAAATCTAGAGCATTGTCAGTTCTGATCCGTTTGACTTCTGTGTCAAACTGTGTTTTTATTAAAATGAGAAATTCTTCTAATTTGTGAAAAGTCTCATCTTTACCCTTCATGAGGAATGTCCATGTTCCTCGTGAAAAGTCATCTACAATGGTGAGAAAGTACCGTGATCCGTCATGATTGGGGGTCCGATATGGTCCCCAAACATCAACATGTATCAGATCAAAAAACCGTTGTGCTGTATGATCGCGTGTTGGAAAAGGATTGCGAGTTTGTTTCGCAAGAGGGCAAGTGGCACAACAATCTTGAAATGAGACATTTTGAAAAGGAAGTTCTTTAATAAACTTGAACTTTGAATTAGACATATGGCCAAAACGACAATGCCAAAGTTTGAAATCAGAGTTGGTACAACTCAATAAAGAGTTTTCAAAATGTGGACTCGAGGCAATTGACAAATTTAAATCTTTGCTAGTAGGTCGTGCAACAAAAAAATAGAGTCCATTCTTCATTCTACCCAGTCCCTTGACATCACTCGTCGAAAGGTCCTGAAATACACAAAAATCGGTGTAGAGGATGATACGACAATTATTTTCCATGCAAAATTTTGAGACAGAGATTAAATTGAATTTGAAATCAGGTGAGTATAAGACAGTATTTAAGGTGAGATGCTTGGATATGTGGGTGTTGCCAGTATGAGTAACCAATGCACTATCACCATTAGGAAATTTAACTTTCCGAGATCTAGATGCACATGACATAATTGAATCTAAGCAATTTAAGTTGGCAGTAATATGATCACTTGCACCTGAATCAATTATCCAAACTCTATTGAGAAAATCGGACATACCTTCTGCCAAATAAGCATTGCTAGAAGATGAGTCATCCTTGATGAACTTCATGAAGCGCTGATAATCGGTCTTAGTGATGAAGACGGAATCTGAATTATCAGCCACCAGGTTGGCCTTTGCATCTCCTTTGTAATACTTGTGCCCGGGAGGAAAACCATTCAATTTGTAGCATTCCTTGCGCTCATGCCCATAATTCTTGCAATACTCACATTGAGGACCAGTAATTCGATAGCAATTCTCACTTTTGTGGCCCTTTTTTCCGCAATGTTTGCATTTTTCACTCGGGGAAGTGTCGTTGTACCGAAATGATCGGGAGTTTTGAGCAGCCTTGAATGTGAACGACGAGTCATTTTCGATCAATGCTGACTGTGCTGAAGTTGCCCGGATAGGTCTGCCTGTCATAACAGTTCCAGGACTAGCAACCAGGTTTGTTGTGTCGGACGAATATTTCGCCGCAACAAACACAGATTCTCCGGTCGTTTTCCCTGCTTCCGTTCGGCGATATTCAGCCTTACTGAGCATGGAATATGCCTTAATTACGTCTGGAAGTGGCTGCATCAAGAAGATCTGGTCCCGAAGAATCGAATAAACATCATCAAGGCCGTGCATGAGCTGATAGAATTTGAGGGTTTCGTGATGAACCCTCCATGGCTGAAAAGTGAGTATTTCCGGCGAGACGAGCTCCATTATGGACTCGTATTCCTCCCAAAGTTGTCGAAGGTGGCCGAAATAGGCGGCAATGCTCTTTCCCCCTTGCCGAATATGCCATAATTGAGTGATTAGGTCATAGATTCGCGACGGGTCAACCTGGTTATAGCGGGCCTGGAGCTCCGCCCACATTTTCGCGGCGGAACGGGTGTAAATGAGCCCGTCGTGGAGTTCCTTGGAGACAGAATTCAGGATCCATCCTCGGCAAACCTGGTTGCAACGCTCCCAGAGCGGTAGGAGCGGTGATTCGGGTCGGGGTTTTGGAAATTCGCCATTAACGAAGACCAATTTGTTCTTAATGGATAGAGCAATGGTCATCGTTTCATACCAGACGGCATAGTTGGAGCTTCCGGTTAGCTTCACGGTCACCAAATTGAGCGAATTTGTGTCTCCGATGGGCAGATAGAGTGGGTCAGTGAAGTCGGGTTCGATTCGGACCCTAGACTCTGTGTCATCCTGATTCCGGCGCGGTGGAGTGTCTATGACCGGGGTATGAGGACGATCATTTTCCCCAACTCTGTTTCGGTGAGGCGGAATATAGCGATTGCCGCTGGAGATACTGCTGGAGCGGACGGAACGATCATCGGCCATAGCTTCTGACGTCGTCTTTTGGAAGATAAATGCGATGTCGTGTAGAGAAATGGGGACGGCTTCGTTTTGCGTAAGATGAGCAAAAACGATGTCGTATAGGTTGAAGATGTTGATCTTGGTATGTGGGATATTGGAGAATGATTGGGAAAGTTGCAGAGAGTTCTGCAACTACCGGAGTGGGTAGATAAAGCCGATAAAACCAAAATAAGAGGTTTTAGGGCGATTTGCGGAAGCATTGGGTGTGGATCGATAAACCAACAGGTATGGAGTGCGATTTTTCAAAAAAAATTGCAACTTTTCAGGACCTGGGCTCTTTGATACCATGTAAATTGGTATGAAATTGAAAGAATCATATTGATTTGAGCAAACCGAATACAAGAAGAAGAACGGGAGAAGTGGTTCCCGAGTTGTGCTAAAGTATTAAACTTGAACATGTATATATAGAAGAAAAATTCTGGTTGCCGTGCGTGCTTTGGAAAGGGTAGTTCTTGTTCCATTATTGTCGGTGGCTGCTGCACGTGGAGAATGCCATTCTTGACAATGGGTAGGCACCTGCAATATGGGTGGGTGCCGAAATATGTGTAGGCGCCCGCACATGGAAAAGTGGGTGGGCGCCGACTCATATTCCAACATAAATAAAGCAGACAACATCGAATGCCTTTCTCTTTCTTTAGAATATACCTGAATAAGCCTCTTGGATTTCTTGGAACCGCCTTTTAGCTTCTCCGCCAACCTTTGGTTCTTTCATCCATCTGTCTGGGTGCCATTTCTTCAAATTCACGTACAAAGAACTTTAAATCACAAAACTAATGATACAAGACCAGACCGTCTGCATAAAAAGAAGAAAAGAAATGGAGCTTCTTCCTACCATGGCAAGCTTCCGGTAAGCGTCGCGAATCTCATCTTCAGTGGCCTGCTTACGTAGACCAAGAACAGAATAATAACAGGGCCGATCATTAAGCTCCTTGTTGACGTCGGACATGTTTAGCGAGGGTGACAAAAGGGGTTAAACGGAACCTGGCAGGGACCCAACTTCCGGCTGCTGTAGTTGAATTTGTCGTCGGAACTTGGAACAGGCTTGGTTGTTAGAACGAAGCTTTGTTGTGCCTATTACATGATCCGATACAAAAAATGGGATCTACCAGAAAGAAGCCGAGGAGGAGTTGAAAAGGTCGTGGCAAGAAGGTTCGAGAGGCTTCTTAGACATGAGATTCCAGTCCCCAAGTTCACTTTTTGGTTGTTCAATTAGCCACTAATGAATGGCCGGCCATTCAGAGTTGCGTAGATTGCCTAAGCATTTTCTATAACAAGACCAAAATAGAGAAAAATAGAAAAATAAAATAAAAAATAAAAAGCCCCTTGGGTATGCTAACATAAGAAAGACTTAATAAAATTTTTAAAAAAGTAAATGACATGATACAACTAACATAAAAAATTTGTAAGTGGATAACTTGAGGAAGTTATTACCTAAGTCCCTTAGAAATTTTTTTGAAATGAAATCTAATTTTTAATTTATAACAATGATTAAAATGTTTTGTTTAGAAGCTAATGTAAGTACATTCTGATATAGAACTCCCAAAAAAGACTTATTTTGTGTAAATTGTAGAGTCAAAATTAGAAATAAGGATGAAATAATAGTTTTGCTTGTGAGGGTTAAATCATCTTGGCCAACAAAGTTCCTTAAAATAGCTTATGAATTGGCCAACAAAGTTCCAACTCTTTGAAATTGGGGAAATATATTCTCAAACCACTTCTATGGCAATTCTTGAGTTGCTCCAACAAGCCTCTGATTGTGGGGTTTTATGCTCCATTAATAGCAAAGAGAAGTGGAATGTAGCATCTGAAAACAAGAACAGCAGTCATCCAAATCCACGCAGGCAGGAAATATCTAAAAGAACTCGCCAGTACAGAATTACAAGCAACTGGAATTATTGCTGCATTTAACTATATAATAAGGTTACAAAAAAAAAAATCAAAATGAAGAATACAGTAAAACCTCTCTCTCCTTATCCAACAAATTCAAAGAAATCAAATAATAATAATAACAAAAAAAATTGGAAAACACCCTCTTAACGTGTCTAAATACATTTCTATTTCCTATTCCCAGCTCTGCGTTTCATATCAGTTGGAGCTGGCTGCCTTCCATTCCGCTGCAGATGGGTACCTACCCCATTTGATAGTTTCCTTGAAGGTGAAGGGCCTAGAGAAGTCTTGCTGTAAAAGTTACACAACTTGTCAGAATGCATGCTCTTTTGACCTGTAGAAAGTGTATAAAAACGGGATAGAATACAGATAAACAGAATGTCAACTTTGCTGCAAAAGTTACCTTAGTTCTGGGCTCTTTGCTGCCGTTAGATTGGGTTTCCTGGCTTTTGCCCCTAGTCCATTGGTCATGCCAGTTAGTTTTGTTTGATTGAATTGCCAAAGCAAATCTGGCTCTGAAGAATCACTGGTGGCGGCGTCAAGATCATCCATTTCGTCAGTACTACCAGCGTTAAACTGGTTGTTTCCCATGAACATGTTATAGGATTGATCTGGGTAGATTTTGGAGGAATCTGGAAGATATTTCTGGTAGAATGCGTCAGCCAAATCTCCATTATCCGCTGCCCAACTTCCTAAAGGGTTCTCAATTCTTCTCGCATCATGCTTGTTCACCATGACCTTATCAACCCACTCGCCGGAGCCCATTTCTTTGTCGTCCTCCCCGTAGCTCTGGCCATGACTATTCACTGGCGGCCAGGGAGGTGAGTTTGCTAATAGCTCGTCAAGATCAAAACTTTGTGTCTTTCGCCTCAAGGCAGAATTGCTATGGAACTGCAGAACAATTTCATTTAATTCACATTTTGGTTCACAAAACTAGAGTAACTCCGCAATTTTACCTGAGGATGCAGGACAAAATATAAATCTACCAACATATACATGCTGATAAATCCATCTCTCACTAAACTCTACATCTCGTTGCCTCAAGGCAGAATTTTCTGTGACTGCAGAGTAATTTCATCTAATTTCACGTTTAAGTTCACAGGATACAGAAGAACATGCAAATCTGACAGCCTATACCGTGGTGATACGTCCCTATCCTACTGTAATTAACCTCACGCTACACTTCACATCACTGAAGGGATAAATTTGAAGTGGAGAAACATATCATGTTGTTGATACAATCAGATAATGGAAAGGTTAACAGTCAGTGAGGTCAAGATCAAAGACCATCAGTTACCTCTATGTTGCCAACGTCACCCATTGGTTGCCGGCAGCTATTGTGATCTCCTAAAAAACTTGAATCCTGCTTTTTGGAATGAAAAGGCGAGACCTCACTAGCTTTGGTCCTGTATTTACCAGAGCTTCCAGATATGGAACTTGGTGTGCTCTCCGGTTCGCCTTCTTTCCTTGCCAATGCAGCTTTAAGACTTGCAATCTGAAGAGAAATTGAAAAGACGTATTGAAAACTGATTCGGATGGATAAGGCTCCAAAAACTAGTATAGAAGACAATGTAGGAGACAAAGAGAGCCTAAGAACCTGTTCTTTGAGCTCTTTGACATCTGTGCTATCTTTGTTCACTCTGGCAGCACCAAGCTCGACAGTGGCAACTCTCTCTGCAAATTTAAGTGTACTGATAGTTTCTCCAACAGCATCAGGCTCAGGGCTTATGTGAACAAACATTAGTGTCTTGGCCTGACCTCCTGACGTTGTAATTATAACCCCAAAGTTAGAGCAAGACCATAAATGTGGTTCTCAGCCACTCTTTGAAGAATTGTTTTAGTTTAACCTTACCGAGAGAATCTTGGAGCAGTTGTGTGAGCTTGCTATTCCTATATGGAACGTGTGGATTCTTTTGGGCAAGGGAAGATATTACATCGCCCAAAGCTGACAGAGATTTGTTTATATGCTGTGCTTCTTTAAGTCTATCTCCTGTCACCTCAGATTTGTTTACCCTTTCACTTCCTGCTAGATCAACCAGATGCATACAGCCACGAAGAATAGCTCCAGATGTCAAGTCTCTTCCTTGAACATGAACGGTCAAACAACTGAAAAATCAAAAATCAAAAGAAGACAAAGAATCAGCCAACTGAATGATACGTTCACAGAAGCATCAACAGATTTAATCCATGGAGAATCAGTTTCCTACCTATGAGAGCGGCTACTGCGGTCATTTAGGGCTGTTGCACCTACTGCACGATTCCTTTGTCCAAGGTTCATCAGTTCAATAACATCAGACGTTGATGACACTGGCATAAGGTTTGCATCTGGTACACTCAGTCCATTATGAGAACTATTCCGGATTTCTAACGTGTCAACAATTAAGGAAAGCCTTTTGAGAGCAGGGGATTCTTAGCCACTCATGAAAAACCAAAGTGTATTGAACAATTTTCCAGCGTTGAACTAGAATAATAATAAGCTTTAAAGGGGAAGTATTTCCAGAGCTGCCAGCACGCTATGGTCATCTTGGGAAGTAGAAATGATTCATTGAGAACAAGTAAAATAACCTTATCAGTAAGAAAACCAAATAACTAGTAAAGGATATCTTTTGTTAGCTCCATCAGTGATAAGGAGGTCTCTAACTTGCTCGTTATAGATTTCAATCATCTGAACAGAAACATCATAGCAGAAGGTGTCCTTTCTTTGATTTGCTATATAAAACAAATCACTCAAAGCCCGATAATTTACACCTTGACTTTTTTCTGTAAGCTCTCTGGGTCCAGTCTAGAAACGTGAGCAAGAAAAGTTAGCCACATTTGCATAGTTTGACAAACGAACATCAACAGATGTATTATGATATCCTACGAGATAAATCTTAATGCATCCTACCATGGTGTACGTTTTTCCAGATCCAGTTTGACCGTAAGCAAATATACAGACATTGAAACCATCAAGGACAGACCGAATCAGGGGCTGCATATCAGAGAAAACCTCCGCTGCAATACATTTGGAGATAAGAGTGTAAATTTAACATTAAGACCATAGTATCTGAAAATAATTTTTAGAAAACCTTACCAACCTTGAGTTGCAGACGGTCCAAAGACCTTGTTGAAGCTAAAAGACCTCTGGCCTTTTCCATGCCTCGATGGAGTACAGATAGTGATGTTTCCTTCTTCTATATAATCCACAGTGCTGAAATGATTTGATTGCCCGGGCAGGAAAGGTCTCACTCGACAGTAAACTCTAATACTTCCTGATAAAACAGAAAAAAATAACCATCTGATCCCGTTCTGGATACTCAAAGCTTTTAAGCAGCCAGTGATTTTACTTTTTCCTTTACTCCAAGCAGGAAAACGGTGATCTTACCCTTGAGATCCTGCACTTGATTGTATAGCTTGCGATTTTCCTCAAGAACCCTATGATACCCAGAAGCAGCATGAGCTAGGCCATGAATATGCATACCTAAGAAATCAAACGAAACAAATGAGACAATTGTCTTTTTCTTTTTATTTTCCCTTCTCAAACAACCTGCCGGGATGAACAAATATGTACTCGAAACAGGCAGAATCCAATGAAGAAAAAGACAATTCTCTCTGAATCCTACCCAGACTGTGGAACTCCTCGTGAAACTTCATTTGCATAAACTTCATACCAGCTTTTGTAGCGTATAGAGTCTGCTTTAGCTCCTGTAGAGACGCAAGATTACCCTCAATGCACTTAGTAGTTAAAGGTTTAAGGAAAGAGGAAATACTGGACGATATTTCAGAACTGTTCATACATGAATGTCTCTTTGTTGTTGATTAAAGGCCATTTCCTGTCTCAGGAGTTGCGTCTTTGATTCCTCGTCAGCAATGTAACCTCTTGGGACTAATTCCTCTTTCTGCATCACTTTCTCATTTTTATGTTCAATCTGAAATATTACAGCAATAGAGAAAGAAAATGTTGAAAATATTACTCCAATCAAATAGGCTATGACATTGAAGACATGCCACTTCTATTGATTGACTAATTACCTTTTTATCACCAGAAGCGAATTTCAGTTTGTTTCCATGAGAAACAACCATATCTTTTGGAGTTGCTTTCATCTATGGATTACAAGAAAATGAAGAAATAACCAGTTAGATACGAAGAAATTAGATAAAGGAAAAGTACAGTTTAAAAGAAAAAGACAAAAAAAAAAAAAAACTCTTTTGGTATCCAGTGGACAATGTTGCTGACTGCCCTATTTACTTGAAAAGGAGCTCTCTGCTTAAATTGTTTCCTTCCGCAGAAAAAGAAATTAGATTTTCTTCGACGACCAAAGCTAACATACCAGCTCAAACTGGCTTGAAATTCGATGCTCAAACTCCTCCACAACCTTACTGAGCACAGATTCAACCAACTGTTTCATGCAGATGAGAAAAATAACCATCAAATAAGCAATAGGAAACAATATCTATCATTGGATAGGTAACAATTAAACCAGCTTCAAAGTAAAGGTGCATGGTCAATAATAGTAATTGAGATCCTCTCTCACGTTGAAATGGGCAATCGGTAATCAGCTTTGTCAACTTTAGTACGCATTTTCTTAGTAGTTAATTGAATGTAACATTTACAAATGCAGAAAATTACTAAAATTCAACCACGGTGGATTCTAGTTTCAGGTACTTCCACAAAGCAGTAGTTAAAAGTTCCGATTCCTTACCGTTGGAACTTCTTCAGGCTTCTTATCTATTAGAATCTGACGAACAAGCATACTCAAGGAACCATTGGCAGGCTGCCAGTGAAAACAAAAGAACGACAAAATTCAAGCTTCTTTAGTCAACCAGACAAAGCAAGTAGAAAAACAAGTCTAAAAAGAAAAGTTAGGCTTACCAACCATTTTATTAAAGTCAATATCAGAGGATAGAACATTAAGCGATTTTTCACTCATTGAGGAGTTCCTTGACAAGGAATTTGTGAAGGGCTCTGAATTCTTCCTCACAAAAGATTTTGCTGACACTGTTGGCTTCACATTTCCACCGAATTTCCATACCCCATTTCCCCCAGCGTGTTTCCATTCACCATACGACTTGAGCGCCAAAACACAATTTACCACCCTAGCAGATTTTCCTCCCTGAAATTTGAAGAATTCATTTAAATAGAATGATATAATTATAGTTTTAATCCACTGTTCCTTGATCTTAAGCATCTGATTAATCTGGATATAAAATAGACAAAAATTAACTCAAATTCCTATGTTAATGGAAAATTTCCCTAAATCTCTGTACAACTAAGAATCCTGTTGATGATCTTAATAACTTCACCGCAAAACTATATACTATGAAAACTTCAGAATCCGGATCCTTAATCACATACTTGTTCCAGATCAGATGCCTCAAACGTAGGAATTCCCATTTCCTGCACAGCATCCAAGAAGTTCCTCACATTCTCGAAGTACTGGAATGCAGACAATGCTGCCCCATCAGGAACCAGAGCAGAATCACATGGACTTTCCACCACCTGAAAACAAATTGAACTACTGTGTAAACATCTTAAATTCAAAAGGCAGAAAAGGCTCAGAATTGAAATGAAGATGTGGGTAGGGAACCTTTACCTTGGTCACAGCTCCGGGGTGAACCTTGTTGAGTACATTGCAGAGAATGATCCCACTTCTCAATCCCAGCCTAAACTCCTCCTCCGACGGCTCTGCTGGTAAATCCTTCGCCCCAACTACTCCGATCATCTTCCTCAGCCATCCCGCAGCTTCATTCCTTCTCGATGCTAGCAATCACCAAAACAGAACAACCTCATCAATCCCCCACTCTGACTCAATCTATCTCACTCATTCCCTTATCCAACATAAAGTCACTAATTTTCCTCTGTTTAGAACAGAAAATGCAGCAAAGCAAGAAAAGGAAACAAAAAAAAAAAGTTACCAGCTTCCTCAGCTTTTCTAGACTCGAGATCAAGACCTCTGACGCGATTCCCGTGCTGCTGCAGCACGTCCTCCACCACCTCGGCCACCGAGAACGAGAATGCCCCCTCCGTCGTCGACGCCATGATTAGAAACTACTTTGTCCAACTCAAGCAAAACTCCTCAGCATTAACAAAACAGTATTCCGCGATATGATATGATCTTCAAAGAGGAAGATCTGGAAGGCCTGCAGTCTGTTTGAAGTTTGTTCGATGATGAGATAGTATGCTTGTTGTTGGTGGTGTTTGTTTGAGATTTCTTTGTTACCAATTCATCACAAAAATACGCTCATACACACACAGAGAGTCGCATTCGCCATAACCTTTCACTTTCTCTTTCACGCTTTCCTTTTCTCTTCAAAAGTGGCACTTTCACTGCCTGCTCTTTTGCTTTATACTCCCACTCTTTCCCCAAAGCTACTCTCCCGAACCTCACCCCCAACCTCCACAGCATCAAAAACCCAAACTGTTCTCTTGCTTTTTCTTTTGGTTTGTATCCCGCTTGCGGTGATCGCGCGTGCCTTCACGCCTCTGCAGTAAAGGGTGAAAAACGACCTGTTAAAAAGGTAATTGGACTGTGACGCTTTCTGCCGCTTAAGGTACGTGGGATTTCCAGATTGAGCTCTTAAACGCCGACGCCACCGAAAAGATAAAAAAATAAAAATAAAAATAAAAAGATAACTACATAATGATTTGAAAGAGTTGATGATTCTTAGGATGGTACTCTTCAGATTTCCCTGAAATCCTTGATCAAAGGTGTTGTATACCACTCAAAATAAAATATTGACACTCTTTTTTGAAGGAAAGAAAAAAAAAAATTAAGAATTTATCATATTAATAAGAAGACATATGTGACAAGTTTGATCTCATTAGAATGTATTGTTTTAATTAAATACTTAATTGGGTTACTCGGTTGGTTCTGAAACGCTTAGAATTAATATTTAGAAATTTTAGAGATAAGCCAGTCTTGCACTCATAAATTTGCATTCAATATCTAAAACTTTCTTGTCTCTTTTGATCAACTTTCCCGAAGATTCTTGACTTGAACTTCCTTTGGTGCCAAGTATCCTTAAATGAATTGATCAAAGATATAAATACCATTTTCAAAGAGACTACTAAGTCTGAATGAAAATTTTTGGCAATAAAAGGATTTTACCATTTTCACATCTTTTCATTGTTATTACCATTTATTATCTTTTTTAGTGTTTCACTGTCGTTATTCATTCCATTGTTGCGGTTATTGTCACTATCACTATAAATCCATTTCCATATCAATATGTTCATTATATTTTTCTTCTCTCTACCATCATCGTTGTAATACAAAATATACTTTAAGTTGTTAATTATCAATCTAATTTACTATGATGTTTCACAACTACCTGCATTTGACCTGATGGTGATGTCTCTCTCTATCCACAACCAAAATCTGGTGTTGACGAGTCGCATAATCCCTCCATTAACAGTTCAAACATTTGAATAGTCCTGTTTTGAAACGTTGAAAGTTGGTGGGTTTGTCCATTTTCGTTTGTGTTCTTGCCCATATTAACGTCACACAAAGTCATGTTCGATTCTGCCGAAACTGCTGAATACTTTCCTTTTTTCTTTTCATTGGATTGAATGAGGTAGGTCCTCCAAGCCTTATAATTCAATCCAAGCAGGAAGATTGACCCCACGAACTCATAAAAAGGTGACGGGAAACGACAAAGGAGCCTAGTTTTTGATTGTTATCATGAAGCATATTATCTTGTGTGGAGGGGGCCAGAAGTGCTAAAAAGCAAAGGTTGGCCGACTTACCAAAACCATTTATTGGGTTTCTTGATTCTAATCGTAAGTTTTACACCTCGTTAAAATGGATTTCGAAGAGAAAATATTTTTTTTATATGACATGAGAATCCGAATTTTAAATGTGGATACTCTTTTACTTGTATAGTTTTATTGTTTAATATGGGGACCAATCTCAAAACCTTAAGATTTAAGTATAAAAATCTTATCACTTATAAGTTCAGAGGTTCATTCTCATATTTTCAATGTAGAACAACACCCACTTTTAATAGTACAATATATTAAAAAATTTAGAATCTAACTAAAAAATTAGTTATTGAGTTAGTAAAGTATTTTTCATATTTTCATATCATATTTTTCTTATATAACTCTTATTTTTAATATTTTTCACATCATTGAATACATCTTAGACTCAATGCTAAACAAAATAAAGTAAACACTCTTTGCACACTGAAAATATTTGAAAAGTTTAAAGTTAAATAGAACTTGAAGGGCATCAACTTGAATTTATAAAATTCAACTTTAAAGCTAATCATAAGTTGGAATAATTCTCTTTTTTAAGAATTGTATTTGTTTATACAAAATTTTCGTCTTCTAACTGTCAAAAAAAAAAAAAAGAACATAATGCAAACAAAATTGTACTAGCTACCTTTTTATGGTATTCTACTAGACTCCAATGATGAAGTGACTGGAGAAGAAAAATTGATGTGGAGAGAAAGATGTTAAAGATGTGTATAGAAATAGGGTCCTGACAAAAAACCCCGTCCTGCTTTATCCATACTTCTGTACATTTCAAGGTTAAAAGATCAAAATCCGCCTCTTTTTCTGTTGGTTGGGAAGCCTTTCTCTTTCATTCCTTGCTTTTAATGAGACAAACTTCCAATTGGATGAGCGCCACCGTCCAATATCTTTATCCACCCCCTGCGTCAGTAGAAAGAGAGTAACAGTGAAATTGAAGATCTCCATGGCTGATCTTGGTTAAGTTCAAAGCCACGAAAGGACAAAGAACTTTCCCACATACCAAACACAGACTTAAGCAAGTAAGAAATTTGAAAGCAAGCGTTTCAATCATCTAATACATCCGATTGTTGGCTGAAAATGTCCCACCGGTTGGTTGGTAATAAGTCATTCTCACCTAGTGGAACGGTTGTTGAAAGTAGTTACCACTCAGGTTACCTAGCCGATAATGATGGCATTAACCAAGATAGCATAAGAAGCCTAGGCCTTGTGATCCAAGTAAGAGATGCTAAGAATCCTTTCCTAGACTTTTATCTCCAATATGACAAATAAAGTTACCTAATAGATGATGTTCTTATTTATTAGTATTATTTCTTCCTTAAAATCAAAGTAACAAGAGAAAGAGACACTTCTTTTTTATATCTAAAAACTCTTACCAACAATGTTGGATGGCATTAATTGGGAAGCACCATTTCAACCCAAAACATACTTAGGTCAATCAAAAATGTAGGTTAAAGAATTTAAACTCAGAATACTAATTTTGCAAGATCTCTCACATAAAAAATAAGAAAAAAAATCTTTATATATAAAGAATGAAACAATATAGTATACTGATAATGTACAATACATCCATACGTTAAAAAACCAAAAAAAAATTGAAGGTTAGAATGGTAAGACTTTATGAAGAAGAAAAAAAAAGTCTTATTCTTAGAGAACCTCACTCTAAACACTAGCACCAAACATAGACTATGACAAGCCACAAATATTTTCTATGCTTAGAATTGAATCACTTCGAGTACATTTTCATTGAAACTCTTGCATTGCCCTCGTATGGGGAATAGGAATAAAAGATGAAGAGCCTAGCAAAACAAATGATAAAAATAGATATGGTTTGGTCTAAATTGTTCTATCTTTTCCAGTAAATTCTTTCACCATTCCAATCTATACTTAAAATATAAAATCAAATGAAAGTAGGATTTCTAACTTGTAATCGATTGCATAGTTTACAAAATATTGCAATGCCAAATAAAAAAGATTAACGACCTATCAAGTTTTATATAAAGTTGAGAAGTTTTTAAAATTTCCCATTTTGATATATAAAAAATAAAAAGTAATTTGTTGATACCCTACAAGCCGGAGGCTCGATTAGAATAACTTAAAGGTTTGGGAACCCCCTGTCAGGAGCACACACTGCCATGAGGGCATTGCTGTCAATTGGGAAGTTCGGTGGCTTCAACGTTCAAAAAATTCAAATAGTTGGTTCGGGGCCGGAGCCACCAGGTTCGGATACCACCGGGGCCCAGAAAGAGCGTCTCCAGTGGAGCCCAGTTCCACGGGCACTTGGCAGGCATATCACAGCACGAGTCTCTGACACCAGACCATTTTTTCTGACAAAGCAAACGGTAAAAGTAAGACACGTATCATACAGAAGCTTCCGTCTTCCCTACGTGGCATGCAACTGTTGGATTGTTTTGTAATTTTATTACCGCCATCTGCAGGCTGAAAAATCTTCGCACCTCGCACAGGACTCGCTCAATTAGTGCTGCACAGGACCACCGGCACCTGAGGCGCGTGACCTTCGTAACAACTTCAGGACCTGAACACAAAAGACTCTCTCTAAATCCTAGAATCCAAAGGATTGAATTCTTATAATCTTGCGTGTTATAAGCTAATGTAGTTTCATGCCGAGTGCAAACTAGCTATGGTAGAAATTGATACATAGCTTCTTAAAATCAATTTATAAAGACAGATACGTTATTTATATATATGGATTTCTTAATAAATTGTAAGTAATATGAGACATTCTAATAATATCTTATAATTTATAAGACAAAGTTATAAGTTTTATAAATAATATTAAAGGAAATCCTTAAATCTGAACTATGAATTATAACAAGATGTTATTTCTTTAAATTGTGAGTTTTGATATTTGTTAGAAAATAACAAAAAGTTTATAACTTAACACAAGAACCAGTTTTATAAATTGGAAACATGTTTCAATATTACTTGAGAAACATATCTTTTCGATATAAGATTTTTATTTTTAACATTTTTCGCACATTAAGCTTACTTTAGACTTAGGTTAAAGAGTAAAATAAATACTTTGCATACCAAGTATCTTAAAAGTTGAAAGTTGAATGAAAATTATAGTAAATTAACTTGAAAATATTATATTAAAAAATTAAAATTTTATTTTAAAAACAAACTCATAAGTTGATAGCATATTTAAATATTATTCAAGGATAGTTAGAAAATGAAAAACATATCAAACAATTGAACACTAAAGATAAGAAACTTCACTTTTTGGCAAAATCACTTGTTTCTCCTGCATATTTCGGTTGCCTCAGCAGCTGGGGACAACACTGGGGCACCTCTAGCTGCCCCAAAGACAGGACTGTTGGTGGTTCCAAATCTTCGCAAAAGCAGGATGTCCCCTACGGAATTCTGCAGACACAAAGTCGCTTGCTATCTCAATCAATGCAGATAACAAAAAATCCAAATGGGGGGCTAAATTCAGACTTTGTGCTAAAAAATGGATGAACTGTAAATGGAGAAAGCAGAAGTCGCTGTTTGCAAGGACCAGGTCCCAGTTATGCGGTTCGGAAAGAGTATTCTGCAGAGGCACAAACAGTTGCACATGCAGAGTGGCTAATCATTCCTAAAGGTGCAAATAAAGTTGGTTAATTGTTGGATTATAATTGGAAGTTCCATTCCAAGGAAGCTTATCTGTCACGGTAATTATTTCAGGGCCTAAAGTTGCATGGTAAATGCTTTTTCTTTATGAACTTCACATGTTATGTGAGCCCAGGAGGCGACTATATCCATGACATGATTATATTCACGAAATCACAGAGTAAGGTTGAACATCACTTTCTGCAGCAGCAATGTGCAGATTCATGTCTTGAAGATGGTGAGCCACATCATAAGATGGCAGCACATGCGTCATTATCTTATCGAAAGGTTCCAGAAGTGAAATACCAGTACGCCCTTGATGTAGAATTTATGCTTAGCGAACCAATTATGGGAGTCATTTGGGCACAATATAAATCCCCATATATGTACCATTCAAGCAATCATATTGGTGACTAAACACAAACCTCATCCTCATACAACCTTATGAGCATTTCTTTATTCAGTTATAGAGCTTTTCAGACCTTTTGACAAATGGGTTACAATTGATTGAAAATTTAATCTGGCCATGATGTTGGGACCTCATTGATTGAAAATTTAATACGGCCATGATGTTGAAACCTTTTTTTATTGAAAATAGCGTGCAATTCACATTAGTTAAATCATATTATGGAATCATTTAATGTAAACTACTTAAAAATAAGTTTTTAAAGAAAAAATAAAATTTTCATTATCTTATATGGAATCTTTTCACTAATGAATTAGCTTTTTTGTTCACTTTATCTAGGTTCTTAGATTTTTTTTTTTGTTTTTACTTTTTCTTGAGGACAAAGCCCCAACCAAATTACGATCTAAGACACCAACGTTTCTTTTTCAAGTGGGCATCACTCCTAAAAGATAGGGTCTCTTCAGCCAAGACCCTTACAGACAAAAAAGATGGATTCGTCCTGCAGCATCCGTAACATAACACCTTCTAAACAGTAACTTCGGGCTTTCACAACAGGGATGCCAACCTAGGAAAAGACTGTAAAGTTAGCAAGATCTTTACAAACCTAAAGTTCATCATTGTCATGATTATAATCTTTGGCTAGAGGATAAAAAGTAATTATTTTGACAGTCCAGAATGTAAGGAAGCTCTCGGGATCAAATACAGATCATAGTCCCCCCAGAAAGCAAACACCAGCCAACTCTAACCACACAGAAACATTAAGAAAGGTAAGCCTTTATTTCCAAGAAAGAAAAGGAGTTTGTTTAGAGACCAAACTTCCAACCTGCTGTTAGAAGGGTTGGTTTGGTTGGTTTATTTTGTTTTGTTTTGTTTTGTTTTTAATTAAACAAAGAATTAAAGCCACCGATGAATAAGAAAGGGAGGGCAGAAAAATCATCATACGTTTCCTTCTTTATTTATTGGTGGGGCAACCACCATTCCCAGCAAATCATGAAAGCATTCCACTCTATACTTTTTAGCCGACCAGACCATCATGAGGGTTGAAAGGGCATCCCTCAGCTCCTCACATTTCCCTTCCATCCATTCCTTTAAATTGTACTCGGTACTTGTTGTAACACCCTGTTTCTAATATTTCAACAGCACTAAGACCACCCACCGAAGGAAAGAAAAGTATAGTGCTCTGGGGCTGCCCCTCTCCCAGCTTATGAAGTCATTTCCTATATAAGAAAAGGCATTGATTAAGTTTTAAATACAAAAACTGAGATACCCACAACTTTTTATTAAGTTCCATGCTTATGAGTCATGATGTCTTAGGTATTGGATTCTAGCTGACAATCAAATGCTGTATTTAGAATGGCAGTAGCCATCGCTGTCTAACAGGGAAAAGGGTGGGGGAGTAATGGTTCTAAAAAGGCTTATCTGCTGACAGGCTTGGCCTTTTAAGTTGTCTTAGTCTTCAAATGAGAAGATAAAGCACAAGGAACCCTTTTCCTCTGGAGATGCGTTGTCAAAGGCACCGTCACCTTTTATTAAGCTTATTCTTAAGACAGAAATCGGGATAGAAGAAGATTATTCTATTCAAGCCCATTATTTTTGTCCAAAAGCTTTTGGGTAGTATAAGTTCTTTTAAGGAGCATAGATGATAAAGTTCTATGATGGAATTTGGAAAATTTCATCTTAACCATGATATTTGCAGAGGAGAGTTGGGGGGGCGGGGAGGGGGTGGTCCTATATGTGCTGGTTCATCGACACGCAACCCACCAAAAAGAAGTTCCATCTTATCAAGAAGAAAAACTTGTTTGGTGATTTGACTACATCCACAGATTCAAGGTCGTATGATTTCCCCAGCTACACGTACGGATACTATTCGTAAGACGAAGCACAAAAGTTTATTGCTATTCAGAGGAGGCATTTCCAAGAAGGAAAGAATCAGAAAAACTGTGAAAAGGTCCTCTTTGCCACCACAATGGGCAATTCAACCAACCTTGGCCCATTTACTTTTCCCACTTGACTTCTTATGCATACCTAAGACATCTAGCATGAAAGATCTCTAATTTGTAACAACTAGAAAATTTAGCGTGCCTGGTGGAAATCACGAACAAGTTTGCTTTCCATTTACATCAAGAACCACCAGTAAAGGTAGGTTGTCAGAGAGAGGCAGCTTCAAGCTTAGATGGGGAAAGAATGAAGAAGATTATGTTCAGCAATTAAATCCATTTGAAACAGTAGGGGATACAAAGCAGATAAACGCAATTGTACCTAATTTCTTTGAGATGAAGGAAACACGCCATTTCAGTGTACTAGTATTGATGAGCATTAACGATAACCTGTTAGTTCCAGTTTCAATTAACAATGATATGGAATTCTCAAACATCTCGAAATGATACAACGTGAAGATTTTGGCCAACTTTGACCATTCAGCAGTCCTACGAGAATGAATAAATTGTGGTTGATTGAGCTACATTGTGTAACATTTTTCGTCATTATCAGTACGTATAACACAACCCTCTCTGATGCTTCAGAATTTTGACGAGGGAATGAGGGCTGTTGCTCAAAACAATCGAATCAATTAAGATACGTTGACCATTATGGCTGACTCTTGAACGGTGCCTGTAGCGATGCGACTTTCTTCTCTATCTACTCAAATTCCGTGCAGTCCATCTTTACAATGCCTGAGGATGTGGATCAGGAGGGAAAAGAGTAACAAGAGACCGGTGGATCATCTCAAAGCTCGTGAATGTGATTACAGCAGCTGGGGTAGTTCTAAGAAGGTTGGTACCGCACCCTCGGTAAAAACCAGGGAGCCCTTCTTGCTGAAATACTTTCTTAACGCAATCAACTACACCAGAGTACCGCTTCTCAGAATGGTGGCCTTGTTCTTGAAGCCTAGAGCGTACAACCTACAAACTTTAGTGCATTAATAAGGTAGTATGATGCGATGATCACTTAGGCGGCTACCAAAGGACAGAGTGATAAAGGTCCATTCTATCTTAACCAAGACAGTTTCATTAGCCATTTAATTTGATGACATGAGGTAGCTACTCTTAATTAGGTGAGCCTAGTCATTTGAAAAGCATAACAAATAAAAACCAAACCTGTTTGAGAAAGCTAAACTAACCATGTTATAGAGGTAAAAGAAAAATCATCTTTTCCCATGCTTTAGATGACAACATGGACATTTACACTACGAAGACAGTATAAAAATTTTACTCCATCCAGAAAGATAATACAGATTTATTGTAAGTGAGAAAAACCGTGATAACTGTGATGGAAACAACTTGCAAAATAAAGTAAGGGAACAAGTGCACGATTCATCAAGCAATTCCAAAGAAATTAAGAAAGATCACATTTTCCCCTTGTCACTTGTAAGAGCAGTGTTTAGATTTAAATGATGGATGACTCGTGAATTCTTCAAGTAAATGGCTTTTCACTTAATCCCCACAGAAGATTTAAATCACTTGTCAACGTTATCTGATATCATACCTCATGCGGATATGTCAAAGTAGAAGCAAAGATTTTGGAGACTGATGAGGCAACAGCAACATCACTTGCACCTAGCTTATCCGTTGTTGTATTATCTGATTCAATCACATCAAATTTTAATAACATGGTTTGTACACCTAATTAAAAAAAAAAAAAAAAAGTTTCCCTAAAAACTTCAGGTCAACCAAGAACAAGCAGACTTTTACCTCGAGTGGCCAGGTAACATTTTATTTTCTCATATGTTGGGAATTGTATGGCAACATGACTAATACCAGCCAAAGCAGGCACAAGACCACTGTTGAAAGCAAGACAAACACCATTAAAGATTTTTCACCAGAAAAAAAAAAAAATGTAAAGAATAATATGGTATACACACAATCAAAGTTACAAACCTGTATAACCCACGAATGCCTTCCTCATGAGCTATTCTCCTCAGAGCAGAAAAGGTACCCCTATATGGTCTTATAGCAGACCTCATTCCCTGAGTCTGCAGGAAATAAGAAGCAATGCGATGTTTGAAGGTTTATTACCTTGTGAACGGACTACTTTTATCCAAAAACCCAGATTGCACTAGTTATCTGATACAGGATTATAAAAATGACATGATAAGAGCCTGAAGATGACAAAATAACCATCCCATTATGTGGAATTTCATAAACCACAACCTTTTTCTGTTTAATGGCAAAAACCAACTAAACTTACATCCTCACCTTCACGATTTCTCCTCATTTTCAATCATTTGATGTGTATCACTATGATTTGTGCAACCAAAATGCTCATGTGAAATCACCAAGTTTTGGCTAATTCCACAAACAACACTCACCTAAACATTTAAAGTAATCCTAATGATTTGAGCACAGCAAAGAATACGCTTATGACATTATTAATCAAGAAAACAAAGAATAGCACAGCAACAATAAAAGAATAAGTTCATCATTCCTCATTCCTTTACTTCATTATGTGTGACAACATCAATTAAATCAAAACTAAATTAAGGCATATGACAGATGAGAAACACACTTGAAGCCTTGTCTTCACAACCCAAAGAGGGTTTGTAGCAATTGTTGTAGCAGCTCCAGCACCCGAAGCAGCCATCACATTAGCACCAATCGAAAGGTAATGCCTTTCATCTATACATGGCACAGAGCCAAAGACATCAGTAAACATTGAACATGAACGTAGAGCAAGGTTATAAGTTAAACTATGAAAACTGAAAAGGAAATATAATCCTAAAGAGAAATACAACCCAAGTCACAGAAGAAATAGATCACAACTGACCATCTGAAGAAAGGAGGCTTTTCAGCTGCTCATACATTGAAAAATAAACCTGCAAAAAGAAGATTAAAAAAAAAAGCATAATTATGAACTAGGACAGCTCCCCAAAATACCTAGCTACTCATACTCAAACCATATTCTCTCATAACGCCCATCCAGTTCAATTGCACAGTTGCATTGAGATGACCACCCTATGCTGGTGATCCATTCTATCACTTGGCATGAACTTGAAATTGGAAAATATATATAAGAAAAAAGAAAAATTTGTGAGAACTTTTGAACCACTGTACAACTGTATCTCTCATCAAGAAGCTGTCCCAATTGTTCAAACCAAAGGATGGTGTAGCAATTGCACAATAATTGTACGTAAGTGAACAACATGTGCAAAGACTAGTACGCTCTCAAGTTCAATGCGTCAAGCGAAAGTTGAATTGGACCACATAATTATCGTACTCATTGACGAAATATTTTCTCAAATTTATCTAGTACCACCCTAACTGGAAAAGGAAATAGAAAACAAAAGGAATACTCCACAAAAGTAAAGAATCTTACCGCCCAATTAGGAAGTAATGCCAGCACAGTGGGAGCAAGCCCACGGTACATGCCTCGTAACCCCTCCCTGTGAAGTATTTGTTCCAAACTACCAATTATAACACTACCCGCTGCAACCAAAAAGGGAAAGATAAAACCCACCATTGGAACTCCATCTTATAAAACTCTATCAATAACGTTCAATGAAATCGAATAAAAACAAACAGCCTGCAGCTCATAACTACTAAACCCAAACTTCAATACAAGCCAGAGGGATTAAAAAAAAAAATTTATCCACTAGACTACGCAAAGCTTATGCACCAGCTTATTGTTATCTCTACTAGCAGAAATAAACCCAGGCGAAAAAGGGCATACCCTTGACACTTCCGCTGCCGAGCAGAGGCCGCCCATGGACCTGAAGCCTAGTCTTTATCACATCCAAGGGACATACGAAGGTTGCCGCGATAACCCCTGAGCCAGAACCAATTCTCAGAACAAAACAGAAAAACAAAAAAGTTCGAACTTTCAACTTTTGACCAAATCAACCCGAGAATTTCCACTATTGACTTCATTGGGAGCAAAGCAAAATCCAAATGGGGAAACGAAACCCGACACACCTGCGGCAGCACCAGCGCCAGCGTTGCAAAGAAGACCCTTGGCATTAGGGCCATGCGGATCGACAGACATCACGGGCTTTCGCACGAGAATTCGCGGAAACGAAGGAGTCCTCTCTTGAGAAGAGGCGGGCGATTTCAGAGAACCAGAGTCGCATGGCCAAGCAGGGCCGGCGTGGAGGCGTGTCGTCTCGGTCGCGAGCGAAACCAGTCAGCGACGAGATCGAGGACTCCACCCGGCCATGAGATTCTGTATATTCTTGAAGTAATCAACGGTTTTCGTTGTTTTAGTCGTGAGCCGGGTCGGGCACCAACGTGCGGCCCTCGGTTCGCCTTCTTCCGTCAACTCCATGTCACCATCCGCACGGCTCGCCACAAATCCCATCCCACGTGCGAAACCACTCCTGCCTTTCCGCTAGGGAGCGCCGCACCTCACGTGATTGCTTCCAAACGCAGTCTTTATCGGATTTTTGTCTTTCGAATTTCAAGTATTTATCTATTTTATTAACTAAGAGTTTTATTCTCATTTATTAAATTATTACCTTTAATTTCTTGTGATCTGTTAAAAATATCTACTTTTAATACGCTCTTAAACGTGAAAAAATCGTATGAATTGGCAGCTTGGTTTAACTCTCTCTCTCTCTCTCTCTCTCTCTCTAAATATGAAAAAAATTACAATAATTTAAGTCACAGATGATTATTACAAATAATAAAAGCTTATATCTAAATTTAAATTTAACTTAAATAATAATATAAAACAAGGAGGGAAAGCCTTTGGTGTGTTGTATATTAGAGTTTTATACATGTTTCAAGAGGGAAATGAAGAAATAAAAAACAAAAATTAGTGAGAACAATGTAAACAAAAAATTAACCTTTGAAACAAATAAAGTATTTTTTCGAGAACCAATAAGCTCAGTAGTAAACTAAGGTAACTTTAGACTTCTTAGTCTCAAGTTTGATATATATTATATAATTGGTTCAATGATTGCTCCATAATCAATTTCGTTAGTCAAATAGATCTTTTTTAGTATGGTGTGGAAGTGAACTGTCTAATATGAGATTCAAATAACTAGTATACTTTTCAAGCATTTGGAATTAGCAAAAAGCATATCCTACTTTGTATTTTTAAAATCAGGAAGCCGTGGTTGTATGTGTTGGTGGAGAAGGTTGGTGTTTGCATGCAACATGCCAGCTACTACCACGAAACGTGACTTTTTCCGTTTTGATCCATGGGTCAACATCTCAAGTTCAAGATGGGCAATCTTATCACCGGTCATCATGCTTGTGAATTAACAAATAATGTGGGCCATTAATGTCAAGTGACAGATTATCTCGATATAGACCCATCAATCTTGATCTTTCCATTTAGAAATCCTATTCCAGCTGGGAAACCACTAAGTAATGAGAAAATCTTGTCATTAAGCCAACGATTTACAAAGAAAAAATGGCAAACTTGGGTATCAAATTAGTAAATATGCTGACAATCAAATTGTTCATATTGAATTTTATTTTTCCACGCCAGATATGGTAGAGTTATAAAATAAGGGTTTGAAAGTGATTTATCCAATTTAATAATATGAAATTTTAAAAGTGAAATAGTCTTCAAATGACAAATTTAGAATTTAAAATGTCATAATATATTCTTTTTGGTCACTTTATCCCATCTTAATTGAACTCATCACTTTTCTCCCTTTACGTGTGAAAGCAAGAATTAATTTGTAATCCCTTTTCATTTACAACAAATAAAGTAAACTTTTATGAAAGTAATACACACTTTAGACACACCGTACAATAGATAGGGACAACTTAAACAATGACATAATTTCCTTTTTGATAAAATCTCTTACTTTTAAGATACGACCAGTGACATGTTGATTTTCTTGATCTATAACGATCTTTGTTCTTCCTATTGTATCTATGAAGTGGATATATATAAAGTAAGTCAAACTAAGATACTTGAGACTATTGAAAGGGATGGCAACTTTAGTAAAATCACCACTCGTTTTCATTTTTCATTTATCCTTTACAACAAATGAAAGATGAAAATGAGTTCAATTAAGACACTTAAGATGGGATAGGAAAATTACTATTGAAAGTAATGATAACATTTGTAAAATTATTTTCTTTCATAGCAACATTGGTGCTTTTATTTTGCAGACAACTGTTTGGACAGGAACCAATCCATGAAGAAGGCGATGGAAACCAATTAAACTATGCATTTTGGTTGTCGCAAAATTCTCCGCCGTATTAATTTTGTGTCGCCGTCTCTCATCGGTGACTTCTGCCTCCCACGTGCTTCATTCCTCGTTTTTTAATTGTTAAATTCGAGTGGCAACTGCAGGGCCGGCGGCTTCCTTGTGGAAACTCCTGATCGAAGCCCGACGGAAAAACCATTAAAAAGGTCTTACTATTGGGCTTAAATTATGGGTTTGCGAAGCTCATCCCGTTAAGTAAACATGGGAATATCAAACTTCAATTAATTTTCTGGGTGCCTGCCTCGCTGAATGCAGTAAACCAGAATCCATGGTTAATCGGCCTATCTAGCTCTGTGTTTCTGCAAAACCTTGATAATTCCAGATCAAAGCTAAAGCAACCATGGAATTGAAGCAATTGCCTTTTTACGCGATGCTGCAATCACCTAAAAATGGATGTGCCAATTGTAGATATCAAAACACATTTATAGGCTTTAATTCACCAATGGGAGTAGAAAGTCAAATATTTCTTCCTTTAGCCTCAAAATCTCTCTGGGTATTCAAGAAGAAGGTCGTACTTAGATTGGGACACTCCAGTCGGGTCACATCAGGTCTGCCGTGTACCAAAAACCGCGTGGGGGCAGTCTGGTTGGTTGGAGTTCTCAGCTGGGAAGTGTTGCCAAAGCTGAAAGCCCGCATGGGTTGGCTATTTTGCTGCAAAAATCTGTTCAAAGCTAAAGCGTGGCAGAGGGCTGCTCCAAATTCACTGCTCGCAAAAACTTTTGTTGGCAAGAGGGTTTTTGTCGGCTTCTTTCAGGGTCGACTCGTCTGCTGTCTCTCTCAAATCCCTGTTTGACTCACGACACAGCTTTTTCCCTTCGACCCACCGGCACTGTCCTCTAAAACCCCTTCTAAACCCCCCAAAGGGCCATCTTCTCTCTGATCACAATTCTTTTGGTCCGTGAAGTTCGAGTCAATTTATGGTAATGTCCAACGCGGGGGGTTTTGCGTTGACCCGGATACACAGCTCTGACCGGTTCTATAACTTACCGCCCGCTCGGTTGTTGCTGCAGCAGCAGAGGGGACTTCGGACAGCGGTGAAGTCGGAGAGCCGAGTCGAATCGGGGCGGGGTGAGGCGCATGCCAACTCGGACTAGTCAAAATTGTCCAGGACCAACTCGGACTGCTCGTCCTCTACTTCACCCACCGAGTTGACCAACTTGGATCGGGTTATGGAATCGGTCACTCCCTGTATCCCAGCTCAGAACTTTTCCGGGGTAGTGTTCAGCTACATGGGTCTTTAAGTATGCCTGAAATTTTATAAGAAAATGGAAGAAAGCATTGCCGTAAGATTCCAAATTAACGATATTATTTTTCTGGGTTTGTACGGTCGACGAGAAAATCGGGAGAAGGACCAAAAAAACATCTCTTTTGGAGTAACGTATTTCTAAGGATTTTTTTTTTCCTTTTAATCTGGTGTCACTAGATGAATTTAAGTTGTGCTGAGTAAAATAGTTCATGTATCTGCATTTGTGACAGATGCTAATGTTGATGGCACGAAGAATTTATAAAGTGAAGAACACTAATGTTTTTAGCCCAATCTGTTGGTTCGTTTTATTTGGTTTCCTATTAGGCCAAAAACTGACCTCATTTGGCTTAAAGATGGTCGAACGGGGCCGAGTTCAGGGGAATTCCATGATATATCCAGCTTAAGCTTCAATGTAGTATTATTTTGAAGGGCCGACTCAAAACGAGGATTCCCTGAGCTAATGCCGGAGTGTAGGAACCGATTTATTTTGTTTCCATTGGTTACTTGTATTAAGCATCTGGAAAGCCACTATTGTTGCCATATTTTCTTTTTTGGTTTATCCATGTAACAGATACTATGACAAGATTATGAGTTCTATTCTTTGTGTTTCTGGTTAAAATTCCAAAACCCAAGCCAACAAGTGAATATACATTGTCTAGTTCGGGACTTGGGGGTATTGGTTCAAAATTAGAAAGCATTTCCTGTGGCTTCTCAGCAGCTAGCATCACTGTATATGTTTTGATTGGTTTCTTGAGTTTACAGACAGTGTCGAAGCAATGGAGAGCTCGTGAAGCTGAAATAAACCCATCTTTTAGCCTTGCTGATCTTTGGGAATCTTTCAGAGAGTGGAGTGTGTATGGAGTTGGGGTGCCGCTTTTATTGAATGGCAACGACTCTGTAAAACAGTATTATGTTCCATCTTTGTCTGGAATGCAGCTGTACATAGACCCACATAGGCCTAGGTCAGCTCTTATTCATTTTCTTTCTTCTCATCAATTCGCCTTTGACTAAATTCCTGCTCTTCCGCTCTCTCTTTCTATCTATCCGTATCATATTTGCGTGTGTAGTTGTAAATCCATATGTCATTGCTGTTGCTGCACTTACAGAAAGGAAGCTTCTACTCTTCCAGTATCATACCTTTTCTTTCTTTATTTATAGATTTAGCCACATACCTCGGCTTCCTCCCTGCAATCTCTTTTGCAGTACGAAAAGTGACCATATGGATGATCCTTATTGCTGAAGGATTGGTTGCTATCTTGTTCCTCATCCCAACTTTATTTGATTTAGTCCATTGAGATGCATGGTAGGTGAAGTGGTATACACACTTCGTACTTGTTTTGTTGCCTTTTGTTGTGGCAATTTTGCTGCTTGTTGAAAACTATCAATTCACAGTAACATATTCCTTCCTCTTGTACCAAGATAAACTGAAGGGAGCTTGATTTGAGTGGCTTCAATTCTTTAGTATGGAATTACCAAGTGGACATCATTGAACTCCTCTTTCATCGTTGAAAAACATTTTTTCTTTTAGTTACAATCATTTCATTAGTATTTGAACTCATCTAAGAAAATTATAAGGTAACCATAGATATTCTTAGATTTTATGTAAGATTGGAGGCAATGATGATCTCCTCCTTGGAGACTTGCTAGTTTTACTTGAGCCTAGAATGAACCTCAGACTGTGGGCAATGGACTGATATCATGCCATGGTTAAACTGTGAAGAAAAATCTGGCAGTTTTTAGAGCCACATGTCCAAATTTTTGGCAGTTAAGTGTTCTTTTCAAGAAATCTTTGATTAATTACGGGCTAACTCCTTCCTGTTTGAAGTTTTAGCACTGCCCTAAAAGGCTACATAAAACTCTTAACTGTTCTGTGCTCTCCATAGTGCAAATTTCTTCTAAAAATCCCAAAAGGTGCTGAATTGGAATCCCTTCCTCCCCTCCCTCTCTCCGCTGTGAATATTGAGATAACAATTGAGAGACTAATTAGATACTTGCTCTTTGGACCTTCACAGCTTCGAGACTTAGGATTGCAGATTAAATATTGATCTCTGTCCAAATTGATGAGTCAGAACATTTATGTTAGCTATGGCATGCTAGATTGTCATTCATACTTTGGAAGGATTTGCTAATTTTCTGAATAAACCATTAGTTTTCAAGTTTCCTTGACATGCTGGTTTGTAAATAAATAAATATCATCATTGATGCCCCGTTTGGGGCTCATCAAACGCCTGAGAAATGTTTCATATGGTAAGATTTTTAAAAGTGAAACAGTACTAGTTCTTATTAGATCCTTGATCCTCATCCTTGCTGGGGCTCTTAGCTGGGAGTTTTTTATTTCGACTTTCTTGGTAGAACGTAGGGAAAAATTGTTAGCCAACAGTAATAGTCTTCGACTAAAGCACATTAGACCGAGGGTGTGCACCCTAAGCATGTAAAATGAAAGGACATCTGGGGACAACGTTGCAAAATTCCAAGTTGGTACGTGTGTTTTTTAACAAATCAATGCTGTATTTCTGGGAAAAGAAGGACGACTGCTAGTATTATATTTCTGGGCTCATGGAACTCCTTTCGGAAAGCATTTGTGCGCCTTTGGCAAACGATTATAGGCAACTATCTTAATTCTTTTTGTCCTTCTCTACCCCAACCTTTCAAAAAACAAAAAAATAAAAAAAAATTGACCTTGTTTTGGGGAGAAAATTTATTGAGTCTAGGGAGGATTTCTGTCCTCCTTTATACTCAGAGTAAAGGAAGTAACTTTTAACAGATAAAAGGGAATTGGATAATGAGTCCTTAGTAAAACTTGTGATTGTTTGTTTTCATGCTTTACCAGGAAGCCTGGCGAGGACAGTGATTTGGAGTACTTAAGAGAGACAAGTAGCGGCGGCAGCAGTGATTGTGAGCCAGAAAGGGAAGCAAAGAGTGTCGTTGATGAAACAGGGGGTCTGCACGATTTCATTGCGTTAGACACACTGACAATGAGCAGGCTTACATTGAGGGATCGACCTCTTCTTAGTTCATCCAGTGATGAAGCTGAGGTTTGTATCTCACCTCAGCCGCTTGTGTATGAATATTTTGAGCAAGAGCAACCACATCATCGCTCTCCTTTGTATGACAAGGCAAGACCATTTTCTTTGTGTTTCATGCATTGAGCTTTGTCTTCATTCGTTTTCCTTGTTCTGACTTGGGTGCTTGTTGATCTTTCTCAAACCCTGCCCCCATCGCTCCCTACAGGTTTCCAATCTTGCATCTCAATTTCCAGATCTGAGGTTGTACAAGAGCTGTGATCTTTTGCCTGCAAGTTGGGTTTCCGTGGCTTGGTATGTTTACTTTTCCCCCTCATTTATGTTCAGAATGTCAGTGTGATGATTGAATAATGAGTTGAAATCTTGTTCCAGGTATCCCATTTATAGAATACCTGTAGGTCCAACACTACAAAGTCTGGATTCATCTTTTCTTACCTTCCATTTCTTGTCAACAAACTCCAGGAGTATCTACCTCTCTTTATCTCTTTTATTTTCATTGATTATGGTACAAGTGATTTTTCTAATTTTCATTTCTTTTGTGACTGGTGCAGGCAAAAATCGACCACAGTTTCATCCTTCAGGCGGGAGAACAGTCTACGGGCTTGCCGCACCATCAAAGATTTCTCTGCCTGTTTTTGGCCTTGCATCTTATAAGCTAAGAGGTTCCATTTTGACCCCTATTGGAACCCATGAATGTCAGCAAGCAAATTCTCTATTTAAGGCGGCTGAAAATTGGCTCCAGCACTTGCAGGTTAATCTTCCCGATTTTCAGTTCTTTGTTTCTCACAACTCACAATGGAGATGATATAAGGTATGGGTTTAAACGTTCTCGGATATTGCCATAAGAGTTCACAAATTCTTGTTCTTTGAAATGGGATGTCATCAAAGATAATTGCTCTGGCTTAAAAACCTTCCTGAGGGATTAATTTCAGCATTGTGATCCTTAAAACTATGTGAGTATCTCCTCAGAAACAGAGCTTTTGACCAGAGGTTGAGAGATTTTTGTTTTTTTAAGGAAAAGAAAAAAAGAAAAAAAAAAAAGGGATCCTTTGGCTTCAGTCAGGCTTGTTTAGCGAAAGGATATTGGTTATTCAACTGGCTGTTCTTGGCACCAGACAGCGGCCCTTTTGTATTTTGGGCAGGGCCTGGAAAACTACAATGCAGAAGATTTTGGGATCCGATGGCCTGAACTGTTTTGCCGTGTTTGGGACAGAACTTAGAAAGAGTGATGAAGATTTGGAAAATTTATAATGCTGTCACCATGCATACGCCACATTTCCTGAAGAGATATCTATCAAGGCTCTTGAATCCTTGCACTGATTGTGATTTGCAGTCTGCTCTAAGTTTCTCTTTTGAGTATGAAGTATACATATATCTAAGAGAAAAATGTGATAAGTTTAGTTAGAAGACTCAAATGCCTAACTCAAAAGCCATCTCAATGATTAAAGAATTATCTTTTAATTTATATTTAATCTCATGTATTTTAAATCTTAATGTGGGATTTTGTCTTCCACATATACCTTGCACACCAAGAGTCATTGGGATTAATATTGCAGGTGCAAAATAAATTCAATCTAGGCTCTAATATCAAGTTAAAAAATCCAAATGCTTAACTTAAAAGTTAACTTAATGGTTAAAGGATTTATTTTTAATTTATACTTAATCTCAATGATCTTAACCTCTCGCTGGTTTTTGGAATTCAACATCAGGAAGTGTTTTCACACCATGGATCGAGTGTCAAACTGGTCTACAACCGCCCTCCACTCAAAGAAAAAAGTTATTATTCGTTGTTGGGGAACTCTTGCAGATGATTGGTGTCATCCTGCTCTAAAGCTGTATGAACAAAGATATTTTTAATATGAGATTCTCGTCTTCCATACAAAGTCAAAGAGATTATAATTTTTTATTTTTTATATCTACCTCCACTCCTAATAGATTTTTCCTAAATTGCTACTAATTAAAGAAAATTTAAGCTACAAAGCTAGTAATATAAATTACTCTCTATACAAAGATTTAATAGGATCTAAAAATCTTTGTTGCTCAGTATGCCTTAAAAAAGAAAAATAACTACAATAGTCTCTTATTCCAAAATGTGATTGTAAGTTAAGGCCATAAAGCTACTTTTTGTGAGAAGCAATTTCAAAAAGAAAAAAGGGGAAATTCATTCAAATAAAATTTGTTATTACTGAAAATATCTATGTGTTTATTAAAAAAAATTATATTATGCCCATGTATGTAAGTTTGAACGCTTACATTTTTTTTTCTTTCCATATTTTCCTTAAATTAAAAAAATATGAAAATATTCTTATATCAATCTCATTTAAAACAAAAGGAAAATAAATGTTATGCCAACCATTAACCAATAGGAGTTAACTTCTCCTTAACCAGTGATAAGCTAAGCCAGCTCTTGATTTGCTGGGCTAATAGGTTTGGACTTGACACTTCCTCCTTTTCTTGGGTGTGTGGGTTAAAAAAAATTATTTAACGAGTAAATGTTAAATTATTTTTATTTTTTGTTAATCATATTTTTTTTAAGAAAAAGAACATGAAATATTTTACGTTGTTTTTGTTATTATTAAGACAAAAGGGAATAGAATTTTTAGATTTAAAATCTTGCTTAAGTTAAATTTGAATCAGCTGAATTGAAAATCAGTGGCTAAAGGAATTTCAATAAAATAAAAGACCTGAAATATATACCCACGAAGAAAAATAAAAACGTTTTTAATCTTATAATTTCCGAAGTGAGGGTGATGCTGAAATCAGGGTTGGCGTAGTATTCCGGCTGCGAAGCAGCTTCACCCCTGTCCAGGAAAAACTTATCCCTGAACTCTCAGGAGCACACGCAGGATTGTCCCTGATCTTCCCAATCGTCACCGAGGTGCGTTTTCTCAAGCTGGTTCTTTAATTCTTCTCTTGGGTGAATTAGTTTTTCTTCGTTATCCTTACTAGTTGCGGCGTTTCGCTTTTTCTGAGTGTGCATTAGTGTTTCTTCTAGGATTAGTTTTGTCTTGTTGTGTATCTACTACTTTGATACAAAGTGATGTTTCTCTGCATTATCTGCTATTTTAGGCTTCCGGGACTCTATAATTTTGTTCTGCAGTGTGATTTCCGGTCCAAAAAATTGAACTTTCATCAGTTTAGTTAGTGAAGAATATTGTATTCTCTGTTTTTCCTTTTTCAGTTTGAGGAATAAGACGAATCTCTTTGTTCCACTCTCTGTATTGATAAAATCGCTGAAAAAATTAGTTTGGAATATTGACGCTACTGGGTTGTGTATGAAGGAGTAATTTTTGTTTTTCATTTTTCTGTTTTTATCTGTTTGTCAAGTCGAGAAGAGGAGGGGCTTCATACAGTTAGAGGATCCTACTATTTCCGACATGTTATTACTGTTATCAAGTGTAGGGGACAATGTGGTTTGTCATCTTACCTACTTGAGGGTGGGATGTGATTTGAGTTACTATGACCGAGTTACATAAACTAACTGACTTGCATCTTATTCTCTAAGGGGGTTTTGGGATCACAGCATGCCTAGTCTAAAAGGAGGATCGCGTGTTTACACTTTTCCAGGTCTTTATCATGGGTCCTTAGCCTTGATGGTTGTTGTTTGATCCTGGGATCAAAAAGTTGCAAAGGATAACAACATTACTATGAAAGTATGGTCCAGAGTGATTTTGATCCGCTGACAGCCTCACATTGCGATGTAGACAGAGTTAGGAAATATGTTTCAAAATTATCTTTACGCTGAAGCAAATCTTACATTGGATCTTAAACATAAGATCCACTTTTGTGGCATCATAAAATGTTATTCTGGAGTTAATTGTGCCTTGACTGCTGGAAGCTTGATATGGTGTCAGGATGTAAGACAAAAGATATTGAAACCTTTCTGTTTGGATGTTTTGTATTTAGTTTGGGCATTATATTTGAAAGAAAAGGGGGTAATGGATGATAGAATTGGAAGTTTGTTAGCTTACACGGTATAGTATGACCTCACAATTTTCTCTGTCATTTGTAGATCACTAGTTTCCAAAGTTTTAAAAGAAGAAAGAGTAGGGAATTCTTTCAGGTGCCTTTATTTTCAGTTTTCTAGGTTTTACCCAGGCTGTTCATTTTCTCCCTTTTGTTGTGATAACTTACACACCATTCTGGTGGTTTTACTTGAAAATATATGAAGGGTCAAGCAGGAATATCAGGAGTAGTACAAAGCAAGAATGCAGTAAGCTAAGTAATGGAAGGGCTTTCAAACTTGGGGTGCTTGTAAGACTCCAAACGTGGGATGTTTGGATAAGATATGGAGGCAAAATTCTTCCATTCTGCTACCTATAGCATTGTACTCAGTGTGTGATATTTTCAATAATACCTTTTTAGAATTGTGGAGGTATGGGTATCAGAGCCCCAAATGGTAGTGATCGCCTGAGGACAATTTGGACTCCTGAAATGGATCGATATTTCATTGACCTCATGTTAGAGCAAGTTGGCAAAGGAAATAGATTTGATGATCATTTATTCAGCAAAAGAGCATGGAAGCATATGACCTCATTGTTCAATTCAAAATTCAAATCTCATTATGAAAAAGATGTTCTGAAAAATCGGCACAAAACACTGAGGAACCTGTACAAGACTGTTAAGAATCTCCTCAACCAGAAGGGTTTTAGCTGGGATGAAAAGCGGCAAATGGTGACTGCTGATAATGAAGTCTGGGACGATTATATCAAGGTGCAATGTTTTCTTTATTTGACTTGTTTCTTTGGCCCTTATTATTCTAGGAGTCTTAACAGTACTTTTCAGGGAGTCTTAATAGTCCATCTACCTCCATAGGTACACCCAGATGCACGTTCATACAGAATTAAAAGCATCTCATACTACAGTGAACTGTGTTTGATATATGGAAATTTAACCAATGAACAGAAAGGTGATTATTCTTGCCTTAACAGTACTTTTCAGGGTAGCTAATTTCTTGAGTTGTCTATAATTTGTTAATACTTTCTTCTGATGGATAAATCAGGTGTCAATGTGTCAGAATTGTCCTTACCAACAGGTGAGAATGAAATGAAATCAGCCACACAGACAACAGATGTTAGTGAAGGAACTGCAGTGGCTCTTCATGACATCCTGATTGATGAAGATTACAGTATCTCTATATCAGAAAAAGCTGATGAACAAGCTTTACCAAATGTAACTGGGACCACTTTGGGTAGCAGGTCCAGGACTTATTGGCAGCCACCAATGGACCGCTACTTTGTTGACCTTATGCTAGAACAAGTGCAGAATGGAAACCGGGTTGATGGTGTGTTCAGCAAACAAGCATGGATGGAGATGATTGCATCATTCAATGCTAAATTTGGCTTCAATTATGGCATGGATATTCTGAAAAATCGATACAAAACTCTGAAAAGGCAATATAATGTCATTAAAAATATTCTTGACCTGGATGGTTTTGCCTGGGATGACACTCGCCAGATGGTGGTTGCTGATGACTATGTATGGCAAGACTATATCAAAGTATGTATCTGCTCTAGTACGGCTTGGTCTAAATATTGAACCGAACTCTTTGGTCTCCATATTTTATGGAATCGAATTGTTTTGGTAATACTTATTATATCTAGACTGTGTTCTCATGCATTGAGTTACCTTATTGTCATGAAATTTGGTTTGAAATGAATTTCATTTGACATCTTAGATAAAATTTCTACTTCAAAAATCAATGTCTCACAGTGGCTTCTCTTACATTCATCAAAAGAAAGGATTTGCTTCATCACTATAATGGGTCTGTTGAACTGCTCTGTATTTGAGTTGGGTTTTCTTAAGTGAAGGAAAACGAGATGAAAGGATTTCATCGTTTATGGTCACTGAAAAGACACTTGAATATTATCTTGAATGATGCCTTTGATATTATGTAATGCAGGCACATACTGATGCACGACAATTCATGACTCGACCTGTGCCATATTATAAAGATTTGTGCATGATATGCGATCCAAGTGCCGATGAAAAAGACAGCTTTATGGATTTTGAGCAGCAAGACGAAGATGAAGAAATCAGATTCCTAAGAGCATCAAACACTTCTCAATCTCCGGGTACGTCTGTTTACAGGGAAGGCCAAGTTGATGATGAACAGGAATCTACGTATTCAAGTCAGAAGAACAAGCGTCAATTTGGGAACTGGTCGAATTCTGGCCATATAAAAAGATTATGCCGGAAGGATGAGACCGTAGCCAGTGCTCTTCGTGAGATGGCAAGTGCAGTTTCTTCCCTATCAGAGAAGAAGAAAGACGATGAGAACCCAAATTCCATCCCGATAGAGAATGTGATTGAAGCAATTCAAGCGTTACCGGACATAGATGAAGAACTTGTTTTGGATGCTTGCGATTTCTTAGAGGATGAAAAGAAAGCAAAAACATTTCTTGCACTGGACGTCAAGTTACGCAAGAAATGGTTATTGAGGAAACTTCGGCCACAGCAACAGGAGTAGGACTTTTGTTAATTTTAAGGTTGTGTTCTTTCAGAGATCTTGTTCATACACGAATGTCTTAATTTAGTGCAAGAAAATGAAAAATGAACTCGCATAGCTACTTCCAAAACAGCATTAAGAAAAAGAAGGTAAGTTTCGCATCGTCTTCCTGGTTGCCACGTGATGCTTTGGTGCTGGTATATATGAAGCAGATCCTTTTGCGATAGAATGTGGTAATTTGCTACCCTCAGAACAAGTAGCATCCTTGTGTTGGGAGATTAATGCAACTTTGATACCAGTTAACGAAGATTGTGCAGCAAACAGATACAATAATAATTCCAAATGTGTACTGTAGATTTTACGAGGTTTGAGATAAATTAAGTCATCCATTTACAAAAACATCTAGTTGTTATTATTCTTTCTCCCAAGTTATTGTAAGAGTGCATCAATTGACAAATTATGTATAGAGTTTTTCAAAAATAGTTAAAATTGATTGATAAAAGCGATTGCTTTACCATCATCATGTGTAAAATTAAGGTTTCTAATTTTGTCTTCATAACCAACAAATTACTCCTTTAAAGCCCGATGCAGCACCACAGTGAGCGGCAATCTGACAATAAAGGCTTACATCAAAAGGAGCTTGGTCATTTCAAGCCAGAAAGCTTGCCTTCACATAATGATAGGTTGTATCTAAAAGTTGTAGCCATAAGAAAAAGGTTGAAGATAAAGAAAGAAGAGAACCAAAAGGTGAAGCCCACAACGCCGACCGAAATCACAATGCAGCAATTTCCAAGAGTAAACTTCTCTGGATTTTAACAATAGTGAAACATTACTAGTTCCACCGTGTAACTAAGCTTTGAGATACAAGCTGATAGAAGAGTCTCGACTCTAACTAGGCCTAACTGACAACAATGACAAGCAATATGAAGAGGATTCAATTCTATATCTAACTTGGCTCTTTCTATCGTAGTTATTCAGCATATGCAACTCAAAACAATCGTGGACATCTCTCTCAAAATCTGAGGATCCAACAAGCATCCCAGTCATATGCTGTCATCAAGGATGGTGGACAATAACAGTCCCTGTACAAAATTGCATCTCTTTGCCTTCTCCATTTGGTCCTTTTCTGATAAAGCATTTAGTTGAGGACATCTGCGATGGTAAATAACAGTATTAGTTTTGCATATGGCAAGAACCAATCTATCGTTATGAAATGTTAAATGTCTTAACAAAATCATCTTCCATATACACTGTCACAGGATCTGTGTAAAATACTGAAAGATCAAGAAAATATCAAACTAACATGTCAACCCAGAAATGCATATAATCACATTGATCATTTAGCAGTGGAGCAGGAATCTCACAAAGAAACGCTAAAATTTTTTTACTTACGTATGAATTCCCATTCACACAAATGTAGAACTTAGCACATTCCCATACAACACTTTCGCATTCCACACAATTCACTAAATTTGGCTCTCCTTCTTGGTGCTTATACTAACAATATTCTAATCGCATAGGAAAGTTATCATCCAAAAATGTTAAACAAGATGCTAGAAAAACTTCCTCCAGCCTTTTTCCCCAAGGTTGCAAGAAAGGAAGCAGAAGCTCAATGCATCAGGCTCTCCCGCATTTTCCATGTAAAAACTTAAATTAATTTGTTATCAGCTTGTCATTGTTCACTAGTATTGGTCTTTAAAGTTTTTCCACTTCCCACTTGCCAAATAATATGATAACATATAAGTAATTTAGATGACAGAGGCAGTATGCTCTCCCTAAGATGGTCCATATCATACTTCTACGCATATCCAACGTCTCTATCCTTTCACTGTTCACTTGACAATCACTATATCTGTCATTCCAGTCTCACAGCTATTTGCCTGTCTGTCAACTACGACCCTGGTAATATGAATTATAAGAAAAATTCCCCCAAAAATTTGCGGCGTATCTAACTCCAGCTCTACCTTTGAGGCATCTTTATTGGCTCATGTAAGATCTAAGCTCTGAAAAAGCCTTTTTTCCTTTTTGCCCGTTTCCATTAATTTCCTTCTTGATGAATTTTGCTGGCTTGTCAATAATTTCAGCTTACAATCTTTAAGACCACTTGGATCTCAATGAACTAAATTTAATATACGTAATTCATGACAGCCTCTCAATCTGCTAAATTTATACATCTTCTCCAGGAGTTAAATCTTACCAAATGACTTTGGTAGGCATAAGAATTCTGAAAACATGCATCAGAACAAAAAAGATTACAATTCATACTCAGCCAACTTGCTCGCTCAAAAGATTCTATTTCCTTAAGTTTATTACAGACACCATACCAAAACAATATGCATGTAAATAGTCAATGGATAGCAGTTAGTTTTACCTTTCTGTCATTGCCTCATCAGAGTTCTCATCCTCTAAGCTCAATTCAGTTGAAGAATCAGGCTGTATACTTTCAGACTTGTCAGCAGCAGGCATGTTATAAAGAAATGACAGCAGTGGATCACGTGCCATCTTGGAGGTTGAAACCGCAGAAGACAACCCAGCAGGAAGAGATTGGAAATGTTCACCCAGAAACTCCTTTCTTGAAAGAGTAGAATATGACTCATCCTTACAAAGTTTCAATTTATGCCAACCGTAATCCAAAGTCAAGGAAACAGAACATAACATATACTAATCATCACATTCTATGAAAAAAAAAAAAGAAAAAAAAAAGAGAGAAAGGAATAGGGGGTAAACATTACAAAAATTTTAATGAAGAAATATGGTGAGAAAAATCTGCATCAAAAATAGAGAAAAATGGCCATAAGTCTTGAGAGGTTATAATATTAGATGATTTTCGAAGTGACATAAGAAAAATGAAGGATATCTTAAATATGTTTGCGTGCTGTGTTGTTATGTGCCCAACCATATTCGTCCCCACTCTTGTAGCACAAACAGGACATGCCTACAAAGAAAAGAAATGCTGATTATGAACAACTGTAATATGTAAAGCATAACAAGAACTCAAAAAAGCTATTAAAAAGTCCCCAGGATATGCTCAAAATTGTTACAGATTAAGTCATATCCATGACCTGGAACTGCTCAGGAGCGAACTATAAAGTTGATTTCAAAGATCCGAGTCTATTAAATTGATCCATTTGAGGTTCATATTTTTATGTCTCACATTCCACATCACATCAATACAAACCCCACTGATATTATAGGCGATTGTGTAACCTGCCTCAACTTTCCTATGACTTTATAAAAGGCTGTCCGTTCAGGATTCAAGGGGTAAAGTTTACTCTGGCATGATAACAGCTTTAGGTTAAATCCTCTCATAGAAAATCAGTACTGAGCCCCACGAATTCTGCTTTCTGTCACAGAAAAAGTGACTTTCTTCTTTGGCACTATAACATCTCTTGGTCAACTCTTCTTACAGAAGTCAGCATTGAGGCTCATTAGACAAATGTCTGAAGACAAACTTCCAGGTAACGACTTTGTTTCAAAAAGAGTAATTGTAGTAAGTAGAACCAAAGATGGGTTGTGAAGCGTCAAAAGTAGGAACAGAATACTTAGGTATACTGTGACAACAAACAGTACTGAGAAATCTAAAAGCACTATAGTTTAATAGCTCAAGCATAATAAGATAATGATTGGGTGTTAACATGCTCATGTGTGTCTAGAAGTGCTTCTGGAATTGGACCACGATCAAAAACATGAAAGGGAAATCTCTGAGATAGCTATAAGATAATCTGTGCCCCAGGAAGCAAAGTTATGCAGCAGTGAACAAAAATGAGAAAATCAAGGATGAAAATGAATTTCGTAAACATTGAAAGCGCTTTTGCCAAGCATTGAAGGCAGGACTCAAAAAGCAAAAGCGAGGGGAAAAAGAGAAAGAAACCATGGCCACAAACTTCACAAAGAATTGGATAAGCCTAAACTGCAAGAACCGATTCAAGTACCAAGATCCCATATGCTTGAGATTTAAAAGCTTGAAGTTAAATACATGTAGCAAGTCATTGACTCCCAGTTAAACCCACTTCAATCTCATCATCATCCAAACAAATAAGAACAGGAGTGATTACAATCGGATAATAGAAGATCCGTCCAAAAACTCTTTCAAAAGGCAAACGCACAAAATAGACAGAAATAAACAGAGGAAAAAGACCAAAGCTAAGCAAAGCTTCTTGAAATAATAAGCTTATGTAGCATTTCGCACCATAACCAGCTTCTACAGCCTAGCAGTAAGTACCGACACATAATTAGATAATAATTACGTACCCCAAAATTCGCTTCTATAGGATGTTCCTCCTCAATATGGCAGCACAGCCCAAGCAAATCAAAATCCTCGGGACAAAAAGGGCAAGGATGCTCCGCTTTTAACTCATCGTCCCCTTCAAAGTCCTCTAAATCTATACAAAGATCTGCTTCAACACACAATACAACAAGCCCACCGTTATCAATACCACTCCAGAAAACTCAACAACAAAAAACCAAAAAGAAGAAGAAGAAGAAGAAAAAGAAAGATTGAAGCTTCAAAGCTAACCAGAGTGAGACTTGGCAATCGACTGCGGGTTGCTCCTAGAAGTGGCAGAAAAACCAAAGCTCCAAGCATCACCCTCCATTGAATTTCACTCAACGAAAAAACTTCAATAACTATTCAACTTTTGCTTGACCCCGGTGCTAAAAACTCTTTGGTTGCGGAGATTACAGCGAGTAACGAGCGGTCCTTCGCTCAACGTACGAGACAAGGAAGAAATGGAGGATTTTTGGATTGGGAATATTGCTAGGATCCTTAGCAGACACGATTCTGACTAAAATATGACCTCGGTCATCCGGTTATTTCCTTGGCTACCCTCAACGACCTCCGACCGATGACTCTGGATTGGCACTTTCTGGACTTCCATGTCCCCAGCGACTCCGTCTGTTCCTCTCGAATGCGCGTCCGTATTAGGGGTATTATCGTCTTACCGCTTGCGTCTGTCGGATTCCGTTTTTTCCCCGGGAAATTTGTCGCTTTCCGAGAACGGGCCAGTTTAAAAACCAGACGCCTAATTTATCCTGGGCCCATGGGCCTCTAACGGGGGCCCAGTTTTTGTACGGAAGTTTTCCATTCCTCCTCTTCGTCACTGAGAGAGCCCGTGGAGAATGAATTTCCAGATTGGATCCTGAAGAACCGAGTTTACAAAATTCAATCCCGAGGTTTGGTTCTTTATTTTGGCTTTGAGTTTCAATGGCGTCTAGGAATCGTACGGAGATGTACAGGAGGCACAGGGATGCCGTGAAGAGCGTGCGAGCTCCGTTGTCTTCGTCCGCGTCGGGTTTCGGTGGTCCGGTTATCGAAATGGCTTCGCTTCTGAGTTCTAATCGGCCGTCTTATGCGCCTCTTAGCACCGAAGATCCAGGTCCTTCAAGGTACGCCTCTCGTTGTCCCTCCCCCCCCCCCCCCCCCCCCCCCCTTTTGGTTCATTTTCTTTGCTTTGCGATTGATTGGTGAGGAAATGGAGGCATATAATATAAAGTGAAAGAAAAGCTTGTCTTTGTCTGTTTGAGAGAATCCACTGGTGACGGATAAATTTTTCTTATTTGAGTTCTAGTCTTTTTTTTTTTTTTTTGATTTATAGAGATAATTAAGCGGAATAGCTGGGTTAGTACAGTTAATCGGAGGTGAGGAAATTTACTTTCTCTTTTGTTTTTCCTGTATTTAATCGGAAACCAAACGAAGAAGTCATGTATCTCTTGTCGTAATTGGTTTATAAAATTGTAGAGCTATATAGGGTTTAAGGTTGTGATAATGAAACCATTCTAACTAGATCACTTGCCGCGACGAGAAACTTCTAGGTTCCCATGTTTATTCTCATGGGGCAGAATGGTCTGTTATGTTTGTTCTCATGAATGATTTATGCTTGCAAGAAATTTTTTGCTGAAAGTTGACAACGAGTTGTAACTTACTGTTAAAGGGTCTATGCCTATGCGTTTGAACTGCATCTAAATCAGGACATTTTAGGGTGAGGAGAGTGGAAGAGGCAGGTGGGACCAAATGCTTCTCAGTTTAATTTAAAATTTAATGAATATTTTGCAATTATTGTTGTTTGCTTAAATTTAACTAGAACACTGTCCTTTCCCACTGCATTAATAATTAAATTTGCAGTTATGTTCTTAACGTGGTGAAAAGTTCAACATAAGGGATTACTTGACATTATAATGATATCAATAGACACATTTTGTCTTCATTTTTCAGCTTTTATGTCCATTAACTTGTCGTGATTGACAATTTATATGTTCATACATATTGTTCATAGAGCAAGGAGATTTTTTTTTTTCACTTTATTTGGATATAAAGGTTATGGGAAACTTTGGAATGGGAAGAAAGCTTATGGTCTTATTTGAGGCAATCATTAACTTATTCTGACTTTTGTGCTGACTTCTTATTTATCTGATGGAGTTTTAGTATGTGTCACAATGCACGCTTAAGAAAGTAAATTGAACCGTTTTGGTTAAGTGGGTAGCTCCTAATGGTTTGGTAGTTGTAAAGATATTTGTTGCAAAATCCGAGTCAATGGCGAAGGGAGCTGCTATAGAGTCTGCGTGTACCTACTTAAGGATCCATACATTCACAGGCTTATTGTCTGGTTTCTTTATCTACCCAATGGTTTGGTAGTTGCAAAGATATTTGTTGCAAAATCTGAGTCAATGGAGAAGGGAGCTGCTATAGAGTCTGCGTGTTTCTACTTAAGGATCCATACATTCACGGGCTTATTGGCTTCTTAATCTGTATTCTCTGATTGATATATTTTTGAAATATCTTCCATTGGCCTTTTAGTTTTTTGTGATATATCTTACTTTTGGACACATGCACATTTAAGTCATGTATAGATCTTAAGTTTTACCAAGCCCCTTTTCATTACTTGAGGTATCTTCAACTTCTTACTGTCCATGATGTGAATCAAACTTCAACATTTTGCCTTGTAGGAACCATATTCAAGTTTGTTGTACACAAACTTGTGTTATGAAAATGTGTTAATCCTCCTAACCGTGGAACTCATTCTTGGTGCAGTAGGGATGCATTTACTGTGGGTCTACCGCCAGATTGGGTGGATGATTCTGAAGAAGTGGCTGCAAATATACAACAGGCTCGGGTCAAAATGTCAGAGTTAGTAAGGGCTCATTCCAAGGCTCTAACGCCTTCCTTTGGAGATGGCAAAGAAGATCAACATATGATCGAGGCTCTTACCAAAGAGATTACAGGTCTATTGAGGAGGGCTGAGAAGAGATTACAGAAAATTTCTGCAAGGGGGTCTGCTGAGGAATCAAATATTAGGAAAAATGTACAGGTAAGTTTTGGGGGCCAGTGTACTCTGTTAGTCAACATTTTTGTTTTGTTTTGTTTTTGGTTTTTTTGTTTTGTTTTTGTTTTTGTTTTTTCTAAACTTTGATGCTGTTGGGTTTTAGACTTATTGCAGTTAATATTGTAAAAGTTGCTCAACATTAGATCGTATTTTATAGTAATGGGACAGATCTGATTTACCTTTTCCCTTGTTTGATATATAAAGATATGTTCATATGAAGGAATGACAGGTTTAGTGCAAGGCTCAGGCTGTTGTTGTTTGATTCAAGTGGTTTGTTATACTTCATAGGATCCAATAAGTACACATTTTAATACATACGTTTCTGGATATCAAACAGTATTTATACTCTTAAGAGGAACAGTGGATTGCTGCCCTACTGCAGTACTGATGCTATTGTGGAATGATTGGAGCGGTTTGTTCTGCTTCATGCACTCCAACACATACTCATTTTTAGTGACTATTTGTCTTCTTTTTTTTTTTTTTTTTCCCTTTCTTCTTTTGCTAAGGGAGGAATGGGTAGAATATTTTACTGATTTCTCAAACTTATATGTTTTTTGATTCTTAGAGATTGGTCAAGCATGTATCTGTTTTGATTCTCATTTTATCTCTATTCTGGGTTCATGTCTTATGCATGCTTGCCATGTAGTCAAGTTGCCTCTCCTTTGACATGTTTTCATAGAATTTTACTTGCAAAAAGGGAAAGGAGCATTGCATTTATGATAATTAGATTTCTGATGTATTTTGGTCCTTTTTTTTCTTAGTGGATTGACTCACTTCTGAAAATTTTTCTGACAGCGTTCTCTTGCAACAGACCTTCAGAACCTTTCCATGGACCTTCGGAGAAAACAGTCAACATATTTGAAACGTCTGCAGCAGCAAAACGAGGTTTGTTTTTTTTTTTTTTTATGTATATTCGGCTATGAATAATATATTTTTAACTTTTCCTTCAATACTATGTTGTCAATCTGGCTGCCGAAACCTTTTTGAAACTGTTCTCCATCCTTAGCTATCCTTAACTGCTTGGTTGAAATTTATGCAAATTTTATTCTTCTTCCCTCATGGTTTCACACTAGTATTTTTCTTTTCTAAATATTCATCTTTGATTTATTGTGACTTGATATTTGGTTCTCTCAATTGCTTAAAATTTGGTTTGTTGCTTTATGCTCTAGAAATTTCTAAATGTATTGTTTTTGGCTATTCATATTTTGTGTTGTAGGGATCTGATGGGGTTGATGTGGAGATGAACTTAAGTGGAAATAAATCCAGATTAGAAGATGATGAATTTAGTGATTTGGTATGCTTTTTCCTCTTTGTAGCTTGCTTTCTGCAGGTTTACTTGGCGTTACTAAATACCCCTCTTTGATATTAATCATTAGAATATTCAATCCTTTCTTCAGGTTTGAGTCCAATTCATGGTGTCTTTTTCTTTTTCTTCTCCAAAATCCTCTTTCCTTCAAGGGGGAACTCGATATCTAGGATTAATCTGTCTTTATGCTATAAATCTTTAGCCACGTACTATTAGCATCTGAACTAAGCTGGGCTTGGTTGGAACCTAGTTTTCTAGTATGCTAGACCTCAATTATGATCTATAGTTCCTTATTGGTAATTTTTTTCAGGAGAATGTGTCTTTGATGATATAATTTTTTGTTTGATGAATCCAGAGTATTGATGAACATCGAATGACAAAGCTAAGAAAGAATGAGCAATTCACAGAGGAAAGAGAAAGAGAGGTAACACAGGTAAGTGATGGTGATTGATCTAATGTCTAAAGATCAACTTCTTTGTTCATTTAAATTTAAAAGAAGCTTGTTGTAGGTTGTGCAATCAGTGAACGAGCTTGCTCAAATCATGAAGGACCTCTCTGTTCTTGTGATAGATCAGGTTAAAGCTACATCCTTATAGTATGTCATAGATAGACTTGGTAAAAGAGGACTAATGGAGTTCATATCTTAGCAGGGCACAATTGTTGATCGGATAGACTACAACATTCAGACTGTTGCTGTATCAGTTGAGGAGGGTCTTAAACAGCTCCAGAAGGTGCTTTTCTTCTCACCCACTTAAACATAAAAACTGCCTATGACTCTGGAATATTGTTCTTCTTTTGCTAAACTTGATACATGAGGTGTGTGTAAGCTGGTGTATGATGAGCTAGCCATTAACTCCAGTAGCAGCCTTAGCAGTTTGTCCATCTGGAATCCTATCATGCTTAGTGTCTTGCAATTGCAGGCAGAGAGGACACAGCAGAAAGGTGGAATGGTGAAATGTGCAACAGTGCTTGTTATCATGTGCTTCGTCATGCTAGTGCTCCTGATCCTCAAGGAGATATTCTTAAGATAGTCCTGTCGGCTAGCTAGAATGCAGAGTCGTACTTGCTGATGACACAGGAAAATTTTTTTGGACTTCTTGAAATATGTGAGGTACTTATCCTGACTCACTTTGACTATTGGGAATTATAATGTAACTACACTATTGATTAGAATGTTATGATAGAGGGCTAGGTCATATTTTCCGGAAGGCCTCTGGAATATGGATGTTGGGCATGAAGCTTACGTTTCGGGGACATCTTTCAAACTCAGAGAATGCAAAGGCATATCGTAAGTGCATTTGGAATTGTTGATGGAACTTGGAATTTCTACCTCAGTCGATACCATAAGTAGCTCTCTTAGAGATATTGTTACATAGGCTCATCTGAATGACAAAAAGGAAAATTTGCAATGTAATTGGATTGAGGTTGAAAATTTATTAAATACCATGTTAGCCTGTTGGAAAATTCTGGAGGTTGTAGTTTGAAATGCACTCAAGAGGATGATAACCTGGAGAATTCCTGTAGTTATGCGGCCTCAAATAGATCTTTTGGTTTAAGGTGACAAGCCTCTGGAGGATGTCATGTAAAGTTGTTAGTTTTTCCGTACACTCATTGCTACTCTGTGTTACCATATTAACTCCATTCTTGGCTTATACTACAAATTCGTGTTAAAACACTTCTCATTCAAAAGAGTGATATAAATTGCTTATGTATGTTTGCTGTTTAGAGTAGTTTTGCTTTAAATTGGTACATAAACTCTATTCTCAAGTTCTTAAAAAATAATACGACTTGACTGCTTCCTCAAAATACAGTGGGTAAAACGTAATTTTGGGTAATGCATACTTATTCGTTGGCCCTCCTCAAATGGTTGCTTCTGCATAAATTTGGGGCTAAATATGTCATTTTTGTGTATTGTTTTGCCTCCACAATCAGATTACTAACTTATAAAAAACCTTACCACAACAAAACATAGCACAGCCAGTGCACAGGCCAGTCAGCATTTAAATGCTTATATTGGATCTTATTTCAAGGAGTTTGGATAGTACTTTAGAGAACGCTAGGTTATATGTAAAATTATACCTGACCATGCTGCAAGTTTGCCCAAAGCTTGGATGATCAGGTTTTGTGCCTCTCAAAACCTGGAAACACTAGCTCTTGGCCTATATTTTTTGACATTTGAACTTCATCTGGCAATAAAGCAAGCATATCCGGGAATCATAGTTTTAAAGGTAGTAATGGTACGTTGTACCTTATAGCTAATGGCAAGTCTCTCATCAGGGTACATGAAAGCAAATCGATCTCTTCCCATAAGAATAGTGATTCCCGTCACAGAAGTTTATAAGAACACCTCAAAAGAATAAATAAGAAAAAGAATCGTATAAATAACAAATCAATACCGTCAGCTTTAACGCAATGATATCTCTTACCAGTAATCTCTACAAGAACATTTTCCGTTTCTAAAATGGTGAAATCTACTAGCATCGCGTACAATAATTTCCCGGTTTTTGATCTCCGATATGAATTTTATAGCAACATGGCAATCATTGCATACACGCAAGTTCTTCATCACCCGTATTGGCACACCTGGGGGAGTGTTCAGGAGGGCGAAAGCAATGGCCAACTTTTCACTGTGGTTTGCTAAGTTGTATTCTTTCTCCTCGTTATCCATGTCATGCAAGACAGCTCCCGTATCAGGTACATAACCACGCAACTTCATTTCTGATGTTAACTCTTTCAGATACAGATCAATTTCCACTGATTGTGGATGAGATCTATCACCAATGTAGAACTGGTGAACTTCATTCTTCACTTCCAGCCAGCTTATACCTGGTTCCTTCTTCACTCTCCTATCTCTCATTGCTTTCCTCACCTCAGAAACATCCTGCCATCTTTTAGCAGAAGCATGGATGTTCGAAAGTAGGACATAAGAAGCTGAATCCTGAGGATACAGCCTAATAACTTCCTCTGCTATCCTCTTTGCCATGTCTGCATTCTTGTGGATTTTGCAGGCAGACAGCAAAGTTTTCCATATGATGGCATCTGCTTTTACAGGCATTGATCTTATCATAGCCTCTGCTTCCTCCAAACAGCCAGATCGACCAAGTAGGTCAACGACACAAGTATAGTGTTCAACACTAGGCTTTAATCCATATTTTTTAACCATAATGTCAAACAATTCCATCCCTTTATCCTTTAGACCAGAATGACTACAAGCATATAGCAAGGTTAAGAAAGAAACATCATTCATCTCCAACTCTTCCTGCTCCATGCATTCAAAAAGTTTGACCGCCTCCTCTCCTTGCCCGTGAAAACCATATGCAGCAATCATAGCAGTCCACAACACAACATCCATTTGTTCACATTCCAAGAAAGCTTTCACAGAGTCTTCCAAACTCCCGCATCTTGAATACATGCTAATTAGTGAAGAAATCACAGCAACTACCGAACAAACCCCAGCTTTGATTGCTTGAGCGTGAATCTGTTTACCCTGTCCAAGAGTGGCCAGCTCCGAACAGGCACTAATAACACTCACAAACGTAATCTTATCAGCCACAAAACCTGCCATTTTCATCATATTGTACTGATCTAGCACTTCCTCGTAATGCCCATTTTGAGCATTTCCCGAGATCAGAGTATTCCAAGCCACCACATTGCGAGTTGGGATTGACTTAATCACTTTCACTCCCTCCTCAAAGCTTCCAGACTTCATATACATATGAGCCAAAGAACTCCCAACAACCAAATCGAACTCAAACCCACATTTCATCACATAAGCATGAATCTGCCGCCCTGCATGACAAGCTCTCAGCCCTGCACACCCTCTGAGCACACTTCCCAGAGTAAACTCATCAGGCAAAATCCCCAGCCCATGCATTTCTGAAAAAAAGCTCAAACCATGTTCATTAAACTCGAACTGGGTCAGCCCCGCGACCATTGCATTCCACGTAGCAACATTTCTGTCGGCCATTTCATCAAACACCATGTTGGCACTCTCCATATCCCCAGCCTGCACATAAGCGTTAATTAAAATGTTGCAAGACATTACATTCCTTCTAGGCATCCTATCGAATATTTTGATAGCCGTTTCTAATTCTCCGACTTTGGAGTACATGTTAAGGAGGTGATTGGAAACAAACTTGTCCGAGGACAACCCAGACGTGATTATCATAGAATGGAGCTGCTTTCCCAATGAAGCAGCCTTTTGTGGTATACATGCTCGGATAAGATTAGAGAAGAGAGATGGGTCTGAAAATATCTCTGATCTGAACCCTTCAAACGCTTCTTTCACGCGGCCTTTGGAGCAGAGGTGGGTGAATTCTTCTCTACATTGCGTGCCAGTGTCACCAACTTTAAAAGCAGCTATGGCGGCATTTGTGGTGAAAAAGCGTTTGGTTGGGTTGTATAAGGCATTGAGGAAGGAAGAGAAGCCGAGGTGACAGAGACAGCACTTGTCCATGCATTAGGTTTGATTCGGGAGCTCTGGAAACAGAGATGAAGAATTCAGAAGATTTGTCATCAACGTCTCCACTCCACGCCAAAGATGATGACGTGGCATACACCAATTTGGGTTAAGTATAATTTTCTAAATCATTTTTTTTTATCTCTTTATATAAAAAATATTCATATACTTTTGAGTTGATTATTTAAGCAAAATAAGTTTTATAACATAGCATCATAATTGAGTTTCAAGTACTTCATTATTGTTTGACTTCCATCATTTTTGTCCCGTTACTTCATCTCATTGTTCATAGATTGACCCACGTTAGGATAAAAGGACATGCTCGATTGAGATATAAATTCTACATTGTCTAATCTTACTCAGAAAAATCTTCTATATTAAAAAAAGTTATTTAGACTAAAATTGATTTTTAAATAACAGTGAACTTTGTAACATATTTCATTGAAAACCAAAGGTGTTTGAATGAATTGCAATTTGTCTATTAAATAAGTCAGTAAAATCTCAATTTAGTTATTAATAGACGAATAATTCAATCTTTTCTCTTCCAAAATGATCTTGCGGTGTAAAAAAGAAAGGTGTTAGAGCAAAGATGATTGTCTTCTTCCTCTAGTTTCTCTGAAAAAACTTTCGGTAATTTTCCAATTTTCATTCCAATCCTTTCCTTTTCAACTCCTCTTTGTTTGTCTCTCTTGACAGTGCAGGTGAGCCTGTTATTGCCATCTCCAGTTCCATTGCCCCTTCCCAGGGTGTGTCAAGGCTCTGCTTCAGCTTTGACACTCGCCTCCTTCATGTCCTTCATGGTCATTGTTAGTCACGTACTGCACATGGGGCCTTGTGTCTTTGTTCTTTGTTTTCTTTGCTTTACGTGTTTTTCCCACTGACTCTATTCTCAACTTCATGCATAATGAAGAAAGGAAAAAGAATAGATTATGCTTTTCTCCCATTGAACTGACATCCATTTAAAAGCCATTTTTAAGGAGGAAATGAGCTTTCTAGTATCAAGTACGGCAATTTCCTGGTCTTTCATCTCTATAATGTACTTTATGTTGACAAGGCAATCATTCCACACACGCAAGCTCTTCATCACCCTTTTTTGCACACTTGCAGGGGTCTTCAATAAATTAAAAGCAACTGGCAACTTTTCACTATGGTTTGCCAAGTTATTCTTTCTCTTCATTTTCCATGTCATGCAAACCAGCTCCAATATCAGGCACATAACCATGGAACTTCATCTCTGATGTCAACTCTTTCGGATACAAGTCAATGTCCACCCATTGTGGATGGGATTTATCCCCCGTATAGAACTGATGAATTTCATTCTTCACTTCCACCCAGCTTATACCTGTATCTTTCTTCACCCTCTTATCTTTCATAGCCTTTCTGACCTCAGAAACATCCTGCCACCTTTTAGCAGAAGCATGAATGTTTGAAAGTATGACGTAAGGAGCAGAAACCTGAGGATAAAGCATGATAACTTCCTCCGCAATCCTTTTTGCCATATGTGCATTCTTGTGGATTTTGCAGGCAGAGAGCAAAGTTTTCCATATGATAGCGTCCGGTTTTACGGGCATTGATCTTATCATAGCCTCTGCTTCCTCCAAACAGCCAGATCGACCAAGTAGGTCAACCAAACATGTATAATGTTCAACTCTAGGCTTCAGTCCATATTTTTTAACCATAATGTCAAAGAATTCAATCCCTTTATCTTTCAGACCACAATGACTACAAGCATGTAGCAAGCTTAAGAACGTAACATCATTCACCTCTAACTCTTCTTGCTCCATGCATTCAAACAGTTTGATTGCTTCCAATCCTTTTCCATGAAACCCATAAGCAGAAATCATAGCAGTCCACAACACAACATCCATTTGTTCACATTCCAAGAAAGCTTTTGCAGAGTCTTCCAAATACCCGCATCTTGAATACATGCTAATTAATGAAGAAATCACAGAAACCACTGAACAAGCCCCAGCTTTGACTACTTCAGCGTGAATCTGTTGACCCTGTCCAATTGTTGCCAATTCCGAACATGCAACAATAACACTGGCAAACGTCATCTTATCAGGTCCAAAACCAGCCATTTTCATCATATTATACTGACCTAGCACTTCCTCAAAATGCCTGTTTTGAGCATTTCCCGCAATCAGAGTATTCCAAGCAACCACATTGCGAGTTGGCATCAACTTAATCACTTTCTCTCCCTCCTTCAAGTTTCCAGATTTCATATACATATGAGCCAAAGAATTCCCAACAACCAAATTGAAGTCAAACCCACATTTCACAATATATGCGTGAATCTGCCGCCCTGCACAACAAGCTCTCGACCCTGCGCACCCCCTGAGCCCACTTCCCAGAGTGAACTCATCAGGCAAAAACCCCAACTTATGCATTTCTGAAAATAAGCTCAAGGCCTGTTCATTAAACTCGAATTGGGTCAGCCCCGCGACCATTGAATTCCACGTAGCAACATTTCTCTCGGACATTTCACCAAACAGTCGCTGTGCACTCTCCAAATCACCACATTGCTCATGGGCGCTAATCAAAATGTTATAAGACATTACATTCCTTTTAGGCAAATTATGGAACAGTTTGACAGCCGTTTCTAATTCTCCGACTTTGGAGTACATGTTCAGGAGGTGATTGGAAATATACTTCTCTGAGAAACCCCCAGATGTAATTATCAAAGAATGGAGCTGTTTTCCTAATGAAACAGCCCTTTGTTGTATACATGCTTGGATGAGCTTAGAGAAAAGATATGGTTGCGAAAAAATCTCAGTGTGGAACCTCTCGAACGCTTCTTTTAAGCGGCCTTTAGAGCAGAGGCGAGTGAATTCTTCTCCACAGTGAGAGACAGAGGCCCCAATCTTTAAAGCAGCTATGGCGGTGTTTGTGGAGAAAAAGCGTTTGGCAAGACAACACTTGTCCATACATACTTGGCTTTGCCTTCGGAAAACTGTCAAGGGAGGACATACCTGCCTTGCCCCTCTATTTGTCGACGGTGATGACGTGGCATATACGTAAAGATGGTGAAACAAAATTTTCCTTTTACCAAAGTCTGAAAAAAGTTATAATCTATTATTAACAATAATAAAATTGGGCATAAGTTGATATTAATAAAACATATCAGCTTTTTTTTTTTCAAAAAATCTTTAAAAATAATAAAAAGTCAAGTGTTTAATAATGTACGACCATTTACAATCTCATTTTCATGGTCTAAAATTTAGTTCTTTTAGTTTTTGGTCCTTAAAACTAACACTTTATTTGCTTTTTAACTTACTAGTCATGATTCAGGGATTTGACTCATTAATTACCAAAATATTTTGAGTTATTTCATATTAGATTTTATGCTAGTTTGTGATTAAAAGATTTCGCATATGATTACTACATACATTTGAACTACTAGTTTAATACCAAAAAATAAGACAAAATATAAATGAAAAAATTTCTCATCTAATTGGTTTTAATTATATGGCGGCACCCGCCCTTAAGAGTTAAAGGCAAGCTTATATCTTGCTCTCTATATGCTCAAAGCAATTTCCAAGTTGTCAGAATATTTTTAAATAAAGATGTGTGATTACTTTGTAAGCCTAAATCTTTCTATTATCTTTTGTCCTTTTTTTAACAAAATGCCACGAAAACACTTTCTACTGCAAGTAATAAATTAAAAAGGTCGCTTCCACTCCCTCATAAAAAAGGTTGATCCACTGTTTGGTCCATTTTCTTTCACATGATATGTGAAATTATGTGTGCAGTTTGGTAATCTTAATAGAAAAATTGGATAAGATGATGTTTTTGAAATTCTAACAAGATGCATTTGCTGGATTATTGAAAAAATTCAAATCCTTGTCACCGAGTTGGTCAACTTGTCGCAATAATAATTTTATTCCTAATTTCCCATATTTACCTTGTGATGTTGTGAGGCCCATTAAAGTGGCTTGGCCCAAGACCCACATAAGGATAATCCTCCCATTGGATAACGTATAATTAAATCATGTAAAGGATTTATTCTTAGTTAACTTTAAGGTAAGTTAAATGTTTGTTTTTGATTTATTCTTTATGTTGTGTTTATATATGTGGAATTTATACATGCTTTGCATGTTAGTAATATATAAAGATTGAAGAAAATTCATATTAAGAAAATATTTTGTCTTTCTTTTTACTTGACTTTTTGATATAGAGAAATGAATATTATATAGTAAATATAAGAGAATGTCATTGTTGAAGAACAAGTGGAAAGATGGTGGCTTTCGCGATTAAGCTAACAATATGAAAAACAAGGCTTCTCAATAACTTAGAGCTAATGATCAAAGTAAACTTTTGAATGTTCTTTTGCAAGTGGTATCTAATGCAATCAAAAGGACAATTACTATACAAATTAAAGCAATCTTTTTTACTTCTTTGTCTTAGCCATCAACATGGATCCATATTAGCCCTTAGCAAACTCAAAAAAGAAGAAAACAAAGTCCCCGTGCAAAAATGATTTAAAAAAATGTCAAGATTCCTCTTAGATTCTCGAATAAACTCTCCCCTTAAAGCAAGTCATACATCAAGAATTTTGAATTTTGAAAGTAAAAAGCATAGACTTTAGGGGGAAGTGTCAGAAAAATGAACTTTATTTGTTTAAAGTTGTGATAGAAGTGATAAGCTGCATGGGGTGCAAAAGTTTAAATTAATAAACCTTAAAAAAGATAAAAAATAATAAATTCCATGGAAGTATCTCAGCAGTCTGCCCTTTGAACAACTTTCAATTTATTCGACCGTTGATGTTAGGAAGCCCTTAACTTTTTTGACTTTTTTCTTCCAACATGGGCCGACCGTTTCTGTTGAAAAGCGACCACCAGATCTCTCTTAATCCACGGTGGAGGTCCGTCGACCGTTTAAAAATTCAATCCGTTCTCACAAACCCCAAGGACCCTTTTCTCCCTCAAAATTGAAAATCCGACCGTTGTCCGCAATTGCCTCTTCTTCTTCTTCGTCTTCTTCGTCTCCCTCTTCTTACTTTTACTCTCTCATAGACGAGCCTCTCACCATCAGTGCCATTCTGCTCTTCAAAATCGAAAATCTTCATTTCTTGTGCGTCATGGGTATTTGATGTTTTCTCTTTCTCTCAATCCTTTTTTGTGCATTTGCGTGATTTCTTTCTATCGCAAGTGTGTTTTCTCTTTCTTTCTCCTAAAGTGAAAGGGAAAACCTTGACGAGAAAATGGTGAAATCCGCTTCATCGCCGTCTTCTTCTCCGGTGACTATTACTGTGTCATCTGGAGGAAAACTGGGAGGCAGAAGCATGGGGTTAACCAGTCCGGTACCACGTGCTTCAGTCTCAAACAACCCCAATTCGCCTCTCAGTAGCCGAGGAAACCGACGGGCTTCGAGTGGTGGAAAGTACAGTTCTATGTCAAAGGACGAGACCACTACCGAGGAGGTGAACTCGGAGTATGTCAGTTACACAGTGCATATACCTCCCACTCCCGATCACCAGCCCATGTCAACCTCTCAGACCAGCCTCTTCGGTGATGGGAACCCTGAGAGTTCCGAGAAAGGGTTCATTTCGGGTACAATTTTCACGGGAGGGTACAACTCCATGACCCGTGCGCACGTGATCGAGTGTTCCATGGAGCAGACTGAGGCGGGGCTGGAATCAGGACTTATCTGTGGGATGAAAGGTTGTGATGAGAAGGCGATTCAGGGGAAGAACTCGAGGCGGGGTTTGTGTGAATGTGGGTTCAAGATTTGCCGGGATTGTTACTTGGACTGTGTGGGAAATGGAGGAGGGAGGTGTCCTGGGTGCAAAGAGCCTTACAAGGATGCGAGTGACGACGAAGAAGTAGATGAGGATGATGAGCCGGGGTCTGAAGCAGACGACCAGGCCTTGCCATTACCTTCTATGGCGGAGTTCAAGCTGGATAAACGGCTTTCCCTTGTGAAATCCTTTAAGGGACAACAAAACCATCAGCCGGATTTCGATCATACCCGGTGGCTGTTCGAGACAAAGGGGACGTACGGCTATGGGAACGCGGTTTGGCCTAAAGATGGGTATGAGGTTGGGTCTGGAGCGAATGGGTTTGAACACCCTCCAGACTTCGGAGAGAGAAGCAGGAGGCCTTTGACAAGGAAAGTTGCGGTTTCTACTGCAATTATCAGTCCATACAGGTAGGTTTAACGCTGTATTCCTCTGTTCTCTTCCCTCCTATATAATTTTTTGCGCTGTGAACTTTTTCTGTTTCACTTCTCAGTTAGTATTGGAAGATGGATGGTTGATTTTTTTGCTAGTGACTAATTAAAATGCTATAAGTTTAAGGGTTCTTTGAGTTCTAAGACTAGATTTTGGGACTAGATTTTGGGGATTGCTCTGTCTGATTTGAATTGATATATCTGGCTGGAATTGGACCCATTTGGAACGCTACTATGCGTCTTTAAGATATCAAAAGATTATTTGTTTTATTCGGTGTGCGATGGTAATTTGAATTAAAAATTGGTTTGAACTTTCTCTGCAGATTACTTATTCTGCTACGTCTCGTTGCTCTCGGATTCTTTCTTACATGGAGGATTCGTCACCCTAATCACGATGCTATGTGGTTGTGGGGTATGTCAACTGTCTGTGAGCTCTGGTTTGCCTTTTCATGGCTTCTGGATCAGCTCCCCAAGCTCTGCCCCGTAAACAGAGTCACTGATCTCTCTGTTCTAAAAGAACGATTCGAATCCCCAAACCTCCGCAACCCCAAAGGGCGATCTGACCTGCCAGGGATTGATGTGTTTGTTTCCACAGCCGACCCGGAAAAGGAACCCCCACTGGTCACGGCCAACACCATTCTTTCCATCGTTGCTGTTGATTATCCAGTGGAAAAGCTCGCATGTTACTTGTCTGATGATGGCGGATCTCTGTTGACATTTGAAGCACTTGCTGAGACCGCCAGCTTTGCAAGAATATGGGTTCCCTTTTGCCGAAAACATGTGATAGAACCGAGGAATCCTGAGTCATATTTCGGACAGAAGCGCGATTTTCTGAAGAACAAAGTGCGGCTTGATTTCGTAAGGGAAAGGAGGCGGGTGAAGAGGGAGTATGATGAATTCAAAGTGAGAATTAATTCCTTACCAGAGTCAATAAGGAGAAGATCTGATGCTTATAACGCACATGAAGAACTCCGAGCAAAGAAGAAACAGATGGAAATGGGGGGCATTCTTTCTGACACCATTAAGGTTCCTAAGGCTACTTGGATGTCGGATGGTTCACATTGGGCAGGAACTTGGGCTTCAGCCGAGACAGACCACGCAAGAGGGGATCATGCCGGCATTATTCAGGTAATTCTTCACTTTATATTAGTTGGACACTAGTTCTGAATTGCACTTGATTTACAAGTACTAAACTTGGATGTCTCTCGTTGCAGGCAATGCTAGCTCCACCAAATGCAGAGCCCGTCTACGGTGCAGAAGCAGATGGGCAGAATTTGATTGACACAACTGAAGTTGATATTAGACTGCCGATGCTGGTTTACGTGTCCCGTGAGAAGAGACCAGGTTATGATCACAACAAGAAAGCTGGAGCAATGAATGCACTGGTGCGAACCAGTGCAATCATGTCAAATGGTCCATTCATTCTTAATCTGGACTGTGATCACTACATTAACAACTCCTTGGCTCTCAGGGAAGGAATGTGCTTTATGCTTGACAGGGGAGGTGATAGGATCTGTTATGTTCAATTCCCGCAAAGGTTTGAGGGTATTGATCCAAATGACCGGTATGCAAATCACAACACAGTGTTCTTTGATGTGAGCATGAGAGCTCTGGATGGGCTACAGGGTCCAATGTATGTAGGGACAGGCTGCGTTTTCCGAAGAACTGCACTTTACGGGTTTAGTCCTCCGAGAGCCACAGAACATCATGGTTGGTTTGGTAAAAGAAAAATTAAGTTGTTTTTAAGGAGGCCCAAGGGGTTGAAGAAGGAAGAGGATGAAATAGCTTTGCCCATCAAGGAGGATCACCATAATGACGATGATGCAGATATTGAGTCCTTGCTTCTTCCCAGAAGGTTTGGTAACTCTAATTCTCTGGCTGCATCTATCCCTGTAGCAGAATACCAGGGCAGGTTGCTTCAAGATTTGCAAGGAAAAGGAAACCAAGGCAGACCAGCCGGTTCTCTTGCAGTGCCTCGTGAGCCTTTAGATGCGGCAACTGTTGCAGAGGCCATAAGTGTTATTTCTTGCTTCTATGAAGATAAAACTGAGTGGGGAAAAAGGGTAGGATGGATATATGGCTCTGTAACTGAAGATGTGGTTACTGGTTATAGAATGCACAACAGAGGCTGGAGATCAGTGTATTGTGTCACAAAACGGGATGCATTCCGAGGGACAGCTCCTATTAATCTGACAGACAGGCTGCACCAAGTGCTTCGATGGGCAACAGGGTCTGTTGAGATTTTCTTCTCAAGAAACAATGCATTATTTGCAAGCCGACGGATGAAATTCTTGCAGAGGGTTGCATATTTCAATGTGGGAATGTACCCTTTCACATCGATGTTTCTCTTGGTCTACTGCTTTTTGCCAGCCGTTTCTCTATTTTCTGGACAGTTCATAGTCCAGTACTTAAGTGTGACCTTTCTGATTTTCTTGCTGGCCATCACCATCACCTTGTGCATGCTTGCACTTCTTGAAATCAAATGGTCAGGTATCACTCTCCATGATTGGTGGCGGAATGAACAGTTTTGGTTGATTGGTGGAACAAGTGCCCATCCTGCTGCTGTGCTACAGGGATTACTGAAGGTTATAGCAGGAGTTGAGATCTCTTTCACATTGACCTCTAAGTCTGGCACTCCTGATGAAGGAGATGAAGAATTTGCAGAGCTATATGAGGTTAAGTGGAGCTTCTTAATGATCCCACCGATCACAATCATAATGGTGAACATGATAGCAATTGCTGTTGGAGTAGCCAGGACACTGTATAGTCCATTCCCTCAGTGGAGCAAGCTCGTTGGAGGGGTGTTCTTCAGCTTCTGGGTGTTGTGCCATCTCTACCCATTTGCAAAGGGATTGATGGGAAGGAGGGGAAAGGTTCCGACCATCGTCTTTGTCTGGTCCGGGCTGCTGGCAATCATTATTTCTTTGCTTTGGGTGTATATCAGCCCTCCTTCAGTCAGGCAGGATTACATGAAGTTCCAGTTCCCTTGAATGTCCTTGGCAAACAGAAATGAAGTTCCTCAGCTTCATGTTGTAGTTATTTTGTTGTTTGATGATCTGCTTCATTCACATTGAATGATTGGCTTTCTCTTTAGTTTGGAGTGTTGTTAGTTACCGCTTTCATGTATCAAGGAGTTTATGTTTGGTGTCCCTTTTGACTGAAACTCCTCTATCCATTGTGCAAATGAGTGTTAGGCAACTGTATTCTGTGATTAGAAACACAGGCCAATATCACTAAAGGCTCTAATATAGATACATCTGTTACATATGTTACTGATCCCAGGGTTTACAAAAAAGCCCAGAAATTCTGTGTCCATGTTTTCGAGTCCAGCAAGTGTGGACAGTTCCAACCTTCTTCACTAACACGGTCGAGTCCTTTCTGCACGACTTGAATAATGATTTGTTCCAACCTTCGGGTGAGCCGAAGCTATCATGTTTCAGATCAAGGGACTGATTAGACAGACAACTAAGAGCTGGACAGTCTGAAGTGTCGCGTAGAATCACAAAAGGGGAAAGCCGACAAGTTGTGGAATCAATTTCTATTGGTATTGCAATACTCAAATTGTACAACCTATGAGTCTTTATATATAGACCTATGACTTACTTACAAGGAAATTGGAAAATAGGAAAATAAGTAATTACATCAATCAAGGGACATATTTGGCAACCCACATTAAATTGTGATTTCTCCATTAACATTTTCCTTCAAGCTATTGAACAAGTCAAATATTTTGAGCTTAGAAAGAATATGTCAATGTTGTCTAGTATAAAGAGTTTTAGTGAATAGCTTTGTAAACTATTCCTTGGTTGAGATGTGGCATATCACAATAATCTTTTTACTAATTTCTCTTACATATTGACAATCAACTAAAATGAATTTTGTTATTTCAGGAAAAATCATATTCATAGCAATCTTTTCTGCCATTTCATTATCCTAGAATAATAAGGCTGATTGTTGTAGATAGAACCAAGAGTCTTTAAGTAGCCCCGTAATCCCTATTATCTCATAGGTGATAACTTGCATTGCTTGATACTCAGCTTCTACAAATAAAAGAGAAACAATTGGCTGCTTATTCACTTGCTAAGATATTAAGAAGTCCCCAAGCATTATGCAAAATCTTGTAATTGATTTTTGTGTCATAGAACAAGTGTTGTAATATGAATTGTAATAAGCTTTTAGCTTTAACTTGGATGAAGAAAGGAATATGAGCCCAAGAGTTGGATAACTCGTAAGATATCTAATCATCTTCATAGTTGCCTCCATGTAGGACTATTTCAATGCATGTATGAATGGACTAAGTAATTGCATTGAAATGTGATATCAGGTTTGGTTAGCGTTAGATAAATTAGTTTGTCAACTAGTTTATGATAAGTTAAGGAATCTTTAAGTAGTGAATCATGATGCTTCTTTTACTCAATGTTTGTAAATTTCTTATTTTGTTCTACAAGAATCAGTAAGGGTTTTGACCGTGCTAGTCTTGCTTTAGAGATAAGCTCCAAAGTGTATTTTTGTTAACTTAGAGAAATCCCCTCTAAAGAGTGTCCAATGTCAATCTTAAGGAAGAATTTCAATTGTATGAGATCCCTCATGGAGAATGTGGAATATAAATAGCCTTTCCAGTCTAAGATGAGAATCTAATTATTCCTTATGATTAAAATATTATCAACATAAATCTCCTTTGAAAATGCTAGTGAAGAATTTCAATTGTTTGAGATCATTCTTGAAGAATGTGAATGTAAATAACCTTTCAATTCTAAGATGGCAACTTGATAATTCCTTGTGATTAAAATATCATCAACATAAATCTCAATTTCAATGAAGAATTTCAATTGTTTGAGATCTTATACGAAGAATGTGAAATGTATGTAGCCTTTCAAATTTAAAATGACAACCTTATGATTCCTTGTAATTAAAATTTCATTAACATAAATGAGAAATACAACGAAAGAATTGCCTTAAGATTTAGTGAAAAGAAAATAATTATGCTAGGGCTAGTGAAATCCACATGCAATAAGGGTTGTTGTAAACTTCACATTCAACTAACAAAAGGCTTGTTTCAATCTGTACAAGGATTTACTTTTGACAAATTAGACCCTCCACATGATTTTGAAACCTTAAGGGCTCCATATAAACTTCCTTAGAGAAATCACCATGAAGGAAGGTTTTCTAAATATCCATTTAAAATAGAAACTAGTTATGAACTGCAACAATAGTAATGATAAGTTGAAAGTTAACATGTTTTGTAGTAAGTGAGAAGGTGTCTTGATAATCAATGCATTCTCTTTAATTATACCTTTTAGCCAATAACTAGGCTTTATATCTCTTAATAAAAAAATCAACATGATACTTTACCTTATAGATCCACTTACAACCAATTGGACATCAATCATGGAGAAATGGACCACAATCCAAATGTGATTGGCCTTAAGGGCAACAAGTTCGCTATCCATGGCACTAACCCAATTAGGGTTTTTGAATGCTTTGTGAAAGGAATAAGGCTTTTAAATGGTAAAGATGAAGGCAATGAAGTGTTAGTAGTGTGATTGACATTTATCGAGAGAGATATAATTGAAAATAGGGTATAAGAAAGTGCATGAGGTAGAAGGCACAATGGGACATAGGTAATCGGTACACCAAATGGGCGGTTTGGTTGCTTGGCCCGAGTGGTGCACTTTGGGTGGCAATTGAAGGTCTAGGTCTAGATCAAGCATGGGGATAGGTGGATTTATGAAGGAAGAAGATGCATTTGTAGGTTGACGAGAATTGTTGTTAGCAAAGGTATGTGGCTTAGGGCTAGGGAAAATGAGCTCATCAACTGACAACGAGGATGGAGAATATGATTCCTTAGGTGTTATGATAAGAGTTAATGAGGTAGCTAGATTGTTGGAGGAAGATCATGAAAACTATGATGTAAACGAAAAAATATTCTCATAAAAAGCAATATCGCAACTAACAAAATTTCTTTTAATGACAAGCTCAAGAGTTTATAGCCCTTTTGGTAAAAAAGGTAACCTAAGAAGATGTAAGGAAGTGCCTTAGGACTAAATTTGTCATACATACTTAGCATGGTAGTATAACATTGGTAGCCAAAAACACTAAGTGTTTAAGGGAGTGTCAAAAAAGTGCTCACAAAGAGTGACCTAATCAAAAGGATGTAAAAGGAGGTTGAGAAGATAATTAGTAGTTAAGATACATTCACCCTAAAAACGTGGAGAAAGATGGGCTTGAAAAAAAGTAAGGTCCATGACATATCTAACAAATGATAATGCTTGTGTTCCATCATAACATTTTGTTAAGAATGTGAACATATAAGCTCTTGTAGACGATTCATTTGGAAAAGAGAAAAAATGAACACTCAAAGAAAAAAAAAACTTGGTGCTATTGTTAGAGTGAATGTGCTTGACAATGGAATTCACTTTAACAATAGACTCAAATTAGGTGTGCATCTTTGAAATAAAAGACTATTTTTCAACAAACTTGGCTTTTGAAATGAAGATGAAAAGTCTAAGTGGAATGAGAGAAATCATCCATGATTGTCAAAAAAATAGCGTGTACCATTATGTATAGGATATTGTGGGGTCCCTAAACATCCATGTGGATCAATTTAAAAATAGATTTAATTATTGTTTGGCAAGAGAACAAATTTTATAAGAGAAAAAGTTTTGGCAAGATATCGGTTTTCCATACACATAATATGATTTCAAAGAAAAATGAGTAAGAAATTTATAGCAAAGGGAATAATCATGATTGAAAACCAAGTTACAAGCAAGGTAACTACTTGGAAGTACAAGGATTATTCTAAATTGAAAACCAAAAACTAAAAAAAAAAAAATGAATGAAAATGTTTTGGAATGATAGAACATAAATAATAAAGTCATTTTTCAATCTTGTTGAGCTTGATTAGTGTTCCAATCATATGGTCTTAGAAAACACAAAAATTTTCAAAGAAAAAGCATCACATAATTATTATCTTGGATTAGTTTGTGAATAGATAAAAGATTGTGCCAAAATTGAAAAGAAAAGAAAATATGTTTAAGGTGCAATTTTGGATTAGGTCTATAATGTCCAATATGGATGAGCAAACTATGGATTTAATCTAGTAGTCTAATAAATATGGGTGATGCACATAGATAATGTGAGTCTAAAATATTTAAATCACAGTTATATAGTCACTAACCTTTGAGTTAATAATCTATATTAAAGTAAAAGGCATAGGTGTGACATATTGTGAAGTTGGCACTTGGATCAAATGGGCTCATACGATTGAGTAAGTTATTAGCCTTTATTGCTAATCATAGGTCAAGGCAAGCCTAATAAATCCCCTATAGATTCTATTTGGGTAGGTGACATAAGACCTAGTAAGCCCATACTAGGTTATGGTGGCAAAGGTAGCCTACAATGGTATGAAGGCCCATATAGACACCAATTACATAGGCTTGATTTGGATACTATGACTTAAACCCAAGGTGGTTTTGGAACCTAGTGACTTTAGTAGTTGTGTGATGGGCTTGCAGTGGGCTTTTTTATATTTCCTTCTTTTCACTTAGGCTTCCATCCTAGAGGGTATCCCACTAGGAGGAAACATACCTCCTTGACATGGCTTGCCTTTTTGCGGTGACTATAGTGAGGCTTTAGCCAAATTGGGCTTCAACAATGGGTAGTGGGCTTGAGCCAGTAGGCCCACCCATGGGATGTAAGGAAAGGCCCAATAGTGGGGTGCCTAATTCCCTTTGAGGTGACCTTACCACATGTGGTACGCAAAAAGGGGTAATGGGAGCAACATCATTGGAGTTAGGAGTGGAATCAACCATTAATGCAGCAGCTAGGGTTTGGGTGGCAAAAAAAAAAAAAGAAATTGTAATTTTAGAAAAAAATAAGGGTAATTTGGTAAGTTTGGAAACTAGGGCAACATGTTAGGTGGCAAAAACATAATTTTGGAAAAAAGGGCAATTTGGGTAATTAGGCAATTAAGGCAACGGCTAGGTCTTTAGGGGTATTTTTAGAAAATAGAAAAAAGATGGAAAAAAAGGGCAATTTGACTTTCAATACAACTGTTCTAGTGGCTAGAAAAAAAATTATAAGAGTGATTTGGTCTAAGAATAGACTTGCTTTAGATACCATATCACAAAAGGAGAAAGCCAACAAATTGTGGAATCAATTTCTATTTATAGTGCAATACTCAAACTGTATAGCTTATAGGTTTTTAAATTTAGACCTATGACTTATATGGAAGATGAAATATAGGGAAATAACTATAATACAAGAAAATATTTGACATCAACCAAGGGACATATTTGACAAACCACATTAAATTGTGATTTCTCCATTAACAAATATATTGCATTAAGCATTTTTTTATTTTATGTTTTCTTGAATCTTTCGATTTTAAAAAACCTAAATGATAAACAATATGCTTTTGATACAAATTAGAAGATCCTTTTCAAGAACCGGGTTTGCAGGACAACATTTTTACCATCCTTTTCCACGGTAAAATACTATAAAAATCCTTTTACACTGAATTTGTTGAAAAAAATACTGCATATCTCATATTAATTAAAATTTAAAGCGAAGATAAGATTCTTTAAAGTGAAGGACAAAATCTCCTTGTAAGCCACTATAGAAAAGAAATAAAATTTTAAACATAATATCAAATTTGACTTCAAGCACAATGCCCCTTTCACTAATAGACAAATATCCTTGTCATAATCTTTAGAACATGAATGTAGAACATAGAACATTTTCCCTCTGTTTTCTTGCTCCCAATCACCGAATAGCATATGGTCTTTCTGACTTGGCCATTGAATTCTATCCCTACAGCATTGTCCTCTGCTCTGTTTTCTTGCAACTGCCTTCTGGTATCTATCTTGTGTAGTTCTATTAGTTTTGAATGATTATTTTTGGGTGAATCCAAACGGCAGAATGAGGACAGCCTAAGGCGATAAGGTTCTTCAGCTTCGTGACGAGAGCTTTCTTGGACCATCTCTTTCTAGAACGATAACAATTGTACTTGTATCTAAACGACTTCCAAACACGGCCACTCCATGCTTACCACAGATCTTTTCCCGTTCAACATTGGCATGTTCGCACATCGCTTGTGTTGATAGTGGTCAATGTCACAAATGATTATAGGAGCTTCAGCCGCAAGTGCTCCAGTGAATGAAGTTAGCCATATCAAAGATGGCAACCTACTAGGATGAATACACACTATAACAAATATGATAGTTTTGTGAAAGGCTTAGGTCCACCTCTTTCAAAATGCCTCATTGAGGGAAAGATTGTCCAAGTTTATAAGACACGTCACAAGTACTTTTTTCTTCAATGTGAAACTTTATTGTTTAATATTTTTTCATAGTTTAAGCTCTGTTTTTTGCCCTTGAAGGATTGGCTCATTCATGAGATTGGGTTAGGATGCATGAGTGAAAGACTGGTTTTAATACTACGTGAGAGGTTTAGGTTCACCTCTCCTCAAAATACCTGGTTAAGGAAAGAGATTGTTTAAGCTTATAAGGTACATTATAAGTGTTTTTCTTTCAATGTGAGACTTTGCTGTTCAATATGTTTTATTTAGTTTGTGATAAATCAATTTTTATGTTCACAAAACAACAATTTATTTTGTATTTTAAAGTTTTTTTAATATATACTAATACGATATATTACAAAATTTCTTTTCAAGCAAATTTTTTCTTTCAATATTGTAATCACTCATCATATGATGCAGGATACATAAAGATTCTCAAGTCTTTACGTAAAATAAAATTATTATTTTACACTTACTCTTCAATTTATTTCCACCCTTAACAAAACAAAGCTCTGGAACTTAGCTACAAAATATATGTGCATTTAATAATTGTTGGGTATGTGAAGCGTCCCTCCAAAGTCCGAATAGGCTTTGGTAAGTGGGTTTGTCTGATGGTCCCCTTGATCACGATCATGATGGGGGCATTTTGCTGCACAGGAGTGTGATCAGGAAGACGCATATGTTGTATGTCACAACCTAGAGACACCAGCTGCTGCGGTCCACAAGCTTGAAGGCTACTTCTTGGCTTTATAATTGTGAGTGTTTCTTTCAATAGCCCCATATCTCTATTACATCGATTCCGGGCCTCTTTTAGCAAAGGAGTGGTTGTCAGCCGTATGGTATTCGGCGCCAACTAGTTCTGGGTATTGAAGGACGTTGATGGCCTGCAATGCGACACCCTGAAAGAGTTTTGACAGGTACCCTTGGCTGGCATAAGGAAGAATTTGAGTCTAAAGTCGTAGCGCCGAGAAACTTTATCTGTGTTAGGATGCTTATTTCTTTTATAAGAACAAACAAATCTTTTATATATAAAGGATTTAAGAGTAGATTGTAAACAGTATGAAATATTCCAATGCTTTCATAATAACTACCATGAAGTGAAATTACTAGGATCATATTAGAAAATCTAAAATTTAACATAAAAGTTAGTTAATGAGTTATGATAACATTTTGTTTTAAATTTTGTTACTATACAAAGTTTGTATTTTTTATGCAGGATTTTCTTCTTCAATACTTCCCCACATGAATATTTCCTGGAGTCAATATTGAACTTAATAGAACAAATGCTTTCTTGCACACTAGACATATTTTAAAGGTTTAACATTGAATGAAAGTTAAAATGAATTAATTTGAACACTAATACTATATTAGAAAGTCATAAGTCTAATCCCAAAACCAAATTTTAAGTTGAAAGAACATTTTACATTTACATATTGGCTAAGGATTGTATTATTTCAATATGAAAATTTCATCCTTATTTTGTAAGTAATGCTATGTAAATGTCTTATTTGTGAATAATAAGTCACAAGAAAATCTTATTCACATGAATAAGGGATTTTAATGTTATGTTAAATGTCATTTTCTTCATTAAAATCTTTTTGTAAGAAATAGGATAAATCCTTTATATCTAAAAGATTTCATAATAGAATAGAACCTCCCAATATCAAAACCATGTGCCTTTTAAGGTATAGAAAGATGATTTCCTTGGGGCTTCCACATTGGGCAAGAAACTTCTAAATGTTTATAAATGTATAAGACAAAAGTCTCACATGAGAAGATAAAATTCCTAAGGGAAAGTTTAAATTAAAAAAGAACCTTTCAATTCTTGAGTTAATTTTTTGATTTAGTCTTTTGATATGGTATTAAAATTCAAGTTGTATCTTCCCATTCCATGGAACCTCAAGACAAATGTTCAATGTGTGGGGCATGTATGCAAGATAAGAGTTTCACTTTGAGTATGTGATAGTTTGTGATAAAGCTTAAATGAAAAGAGTACTTCTCTAATATCTGAACTTGGTTTTGGATTGAGTTTTTAGATCTTCTAACCATATAAGAGACTCATTCTAATTAACAATGGGTGAAAAAATCTCAATATAAAGCATAGGGGCCTATGCTCATACAATCAATGTGGGACAACCATATCTCTAATATTTCCCTTCATGCAAGCTAGCACAAGTACTACAATACCCAATACCAAGGCCTAATGTAAGGAGAAGTATTTGATACCATGTCAAAAGGCACCAATACTTAACTTGAAAGTTAACATAAAGTTTGAAGAATCTTCTTTTAATTTAAATTTTATTTTAAAGATTTTATCTACTGATGTGAACTCTTGTCCTAAACACAATAAGCACATATGACTTGAAGAGCAAGTCTTGGTGGCAGACCAATGGATTGTCAATGGCCCCTCAAACTTAGACTAACTCGCCGGTTGTTACTAGCTGTAAAGGTTTCTCCATGGCCTCTTTTAACCCAATGACACGCAGATGTTTCAGACCAGAATCTCAAACGAGAATGCATATTATGTTCTATCAAGAGCCCCACCCGATTTGTCCTCTTTTGTTGTTCTAACTCTTTAGCCAGGTTAGATGTCCTAGCTGATTCCAGATCAGACATTGGATGCGAAGAGAAAATCAACCGCAGTATACACCTTATCTTCAGTCAATTTCCTTAAAATGGATCATTACGAAAATTAGATATCTGAATATATATAAAATTATTATGGCAAAATGAAGTAGCAATATGATAAAATCACAGAGGCCAAGTTATTTGAGGAAAAATGTCGAACGGTGCGCAAAGAGACACAGCATGCTACATGTGGGGACCAATTGATCGCAGAGGGTTGGATGGAGTAACTTCATAGATTTTGCAATTTTACGCAATCATTTTATTCATTGATACCATGCAGAAGGAATTCTTACAAAAAATAATCTGGATGTCACAAACTAATTGAGCACCGGTCAGTTCAATCCACATGAATAACCTAATCTCTCCTACCCAACAATTACACTTATATATTTATTTATTCTGGGGGAAAAAAGGATTACCCACTTTTTCTGTGTCTTCTCTTCGCGCATATTTACCGATCCGATGACACCCAATACGAAGATCCAGTAACCTCTCCCGGTTCAATTCAGACCCACATGAGTTAATTGCACCGGCTTTTCGGATTTCGACCCCGACACCGTTCTGTCGGTCGCCTCCCTGCTCCCACTGCCTCTTCTAGAACAATCTAACCACACCAAATGATTAAAAGAAAACAAAATTGTATTAGCACATGATTAGAATAACTGGGACAGCAAAGCTGTCGATGTCAGAATGGCCTTCGACTCAGCTTCATGACTGTTGCAGAGTCCCAATCATATTTATGGATTTAATATAACCAAACCGGCCAGCAAGTTGAGCAGCCTAAAGTTTCATGAAATAAATACAGAAAACAATCTGATAATAGAGCAGACTGACTACGTGTAGGGCCGTGATTCTAGGAGACCCCACGCCACAAGCCACGTGTGATGCCAGTCCGGAAAGGAATCGATCTACGTGTCCCTGCTTTGGACACATCCTACGCAACAGTGAATTGTGGGCCGCGTCGATGTCACCAAAAACTTCGATTGTTCAGCTCCTTACTTTATTCAGAATTATTAGTTATGCTCGATAGGTGGATAATATATCGAAGAGCCTTTTCTATAAAGTATGACAAAAAAAATCCAATCCAGCAAGGAAGAATCAGGGGTTGCCAGCGAAGTGCGCAAGGGGACACCATCGGGGAGGGTAGCTCACAAGTCTTCCGCCGCTGCCACCGAAGAGCACACGTTACCTCATCCCATTTACAGCCTTTTTAGATTCTTCCAATGCCTTGTCTGCCTCTCATTAAGCCTCCAGTCGGCAAGCACGGGCGTGTTCTAGAGACACCCACAACAACGAAGCAAATAAACCCACTTTCAAAGGCAATCAAACAAAGTCCATGTTCTCTGCTGTTCGAAGCAGTTAACCGTATCATTCACGCTAATACTTGACTGAAGAGGATGCCTAAACACTCCATTGAATGCCTTCCCAAACCCCGATGAGATTGTCAAGAGAAATTTTACGGAAGAGGAAGACATTGAATATTAAAGGACCAACAAATAAAGAAAACTCCCGAAAACAATATCTTCCCTAGGTTCAGCCATTAACGGATATTAACAAGTTCAACTTCAGCCCCCATTGCGGGACAGCTTGTTCTTGGAGTTCTTTGACACACAAATTTCTGTTTAGCCCCATAATCATCTACGACCACAATGGCACACGAGATTTCTAGGTAACAAATTGAATATCCCTTTTTCTTTTATTTTCAGAGGAGGAATAATAGAATAGGGTACAAATCTCCTGAGAATGAGTTAATAATAATAATAACAACACTAAGATATAAATGAAAATCAAGAAGAGGAAGAAAAAAAAATCGTAGAGGTTATAGTAAGAAAGAAATTAAGAAGGAAACACAAAACAATGAAGGAAAAAAATGGCAAATCAGAAGGGTACAAAGGAGGTGACAAAACAGTCCTGGCGAGGAATTTACCGGCGGCGTGGTAATTTGGTTCAGTGGGGGTGTCCATACAGATCATACGGAACCCAGAGCGAGTCCAGCGGGCAGGGCTGCTTGGAGTCAAGCCGGAGCCAGGGCTTGCCGCTACCCGACCAATGTAGGAGGCTCACCGGACCCGGGTGCAAAGCGCGACAGCTGCCCCTGACGTTATCGCCACCCAAGCCATGCTGGTTCCAACGGTGTTCGATGGGCGCCACGTGACCCGCAAAGACCAGCAGGAAGGGTGGCAGAGATCCGAGCTCATATATCCGATCGCTTTTCTGGATCTCCATCCACCGCTCGATTCGACTCGTGTACCCGAACCGTCTCCACCGAACCAGATCTATTACCATCACACCGGTGTTGAAGTAGCACGGCTTCCTGCCCTTGAACGCTTTAGAGAACCGCCGGTCAGACCAGAACCCCGCAGTGAAGTACTTCGTGAAGTTTGCGTGGCAGTACTCCGGCGCTCCGATCGTTCTGGAGCCAAGGCTTGTTGTCCATAGCTTGAAGATATCGTCGACCACGATGAGATCGGAGTCCAGGTATATTACTCTCTGCACGCAGGGCTCGAGCAAATCCGCCAAGTAATTCCTCGCGTAGTTCAACGGCTGCTCAAGGGCTTGCCTCACCGACATCGAGATCAGGCCCCGCACGATCTCCGGATCGAAGTAGTACACCTTGAACTTCAGCTGAGGAAAAGAGGATCTCACAAGGGTCTCCAGATTCGTTTCGGAGACCAGGAAGTGGAAGAAGATGCTCTCCGGGCACAGCGAGTGCTGCAAGATCGAATGGACGGCGGCGATTGAGCCCCGGAGGTACTCGACATCCAGCGTGATCGCCACGTGCGCCAAATTTGGGTCACAGACCTCCGTTCCAGCGCCGATGGTGCCGCATTTATCGGCATTGCGAAATGCAGGAGCTTTCCGAAACGAGAAGCGGCCAAGCGAATCGGAGGTGGGCTCTTGAGTCGGTAACCGGAGGTAACTTCCGAGGTGTGACGATCGGATGGCCTCGGCAGGAGGAAAGGACTGGAGCGAAGGGGAGAGGACGATCATGACCATTGCGGCCGAAAAGAATTTGGAGAACCTTATAATCCAGAGCATCATCGCCGGGTAAATCCCCCTCCGCTTCCTCTTCTTTGACTTAAAATCAAACCGATCTGCTAGAATGGAGGAGACGCAAACAAGCGTTCCTTTAAAGTTCGCCAGAGTAGTAGCGAAAGAGAAGCGTTGGAGAAAAATCCACACAAAAAGGAAGGTTCTTCGATTCGGCTTTTGTTCTTTCTCTACCAATCAATCAAAGTAGGAATGCCGTGGGAACGAAGCGACGAAGAAGGAGAAAGGGTAAAAAACCTCCATTAGCCCCAACCAGGGCGCAGGATAAGAGCCTTCCGTTACAATGCGCCGCCTCGGCCTCCCTCCACTCCCTCTCTTCTCCCCTCACTCTCTCTGATTGCTCCAGAAGGTGAAGTAAAGAGAGAGAACGGGGGAGAGAGATTAACAGGCAGATAGAGAGAGTCGTAGAGAGAGAGAGAGAGAGAGACAGGGATAGACACAGAGAGAGAGCTAGGAAGAGAAAGCCCTTTCTTTTCCAGCTTTGCGTTTTCCACCATAGAAATCCAAGGCCAAACATAATTATAAAGATATTCAAGGGTCAATTTGTACAAAAAATAAACAAAATAAAATAAAAGAAAACCCCAATTTTTTGTTGTTTTTCTTTTTCTTGATTTTTGGCATTTTCTAGTACTGCCCAATGCATATGTTATGGTAGCAGATGGTTGTAGAAGGCAGACATTAGCTGTCCTTGTTTTCTGTCACAATGACGGTTGCACCCCGATACACCTCACGCGCGCAGTCCTCCTAATGTTTACTGTCTAGGGACTGGGTCCAAACCCACCCGGTTTGGGTTGAGACCCACCCGGATTGCCTTATTCAAGAAGGACCTGCACTTGGTCAGTCCCATCATTATACATGCAACACATCAGTCTTCTTGTGACCCTTTTTCGCTTTTGCAGTAAAAGATAAACTGTTTTACTGGGAGCTCGATTAGTGAAGTGAAGGTGCTTAAGATTTGTTCTTTCCTCTCGTGGTAGGTGTGTGATTATGATTTTTTTTTTCTATTTTATTCCTCCTATTGTACTTGGCTAATTCCACTATGTTTTTGTTTTACTCTTTTCGGACAAGTCAGTAAGCATGCTTAATAAAAATCTAATATCGAAATATAAAAATGTACGTACAATTTAATAGTTAATTTGTTTCCTTGGTTTAAACATGAGGAAGTGATCTCAATATAAGATATATACATGAACTTGTATCCGATTATAGAAAATTTTCTAATTTTACATATGAGAAGCATAATAAGCTAACATATTAATAACATGAAATATACTTACTTCATCAATTACTAAGTGTTTTATTTAAAACATAAAATTTGATATTCTGTTAAAATATTTATTTTCATAATTAATTTATTAAAAAAAAAACAAATGGGATCTCAGTAAATGCACATAAACAACATCACTAATGAACTCTGATTTTTCAAAATCTAGAAGAGTATGATTAACAAGCATATCTTGGTGATCGAAAGACATTTCACCCGTCAGATCTTGTGCCTGATAGTGCCAGGACGAAGCATACTGGTACAGCACGGCATGTTCTTCTCAAGCTGCATTATTTGGTTGAGCGAAGATGAAGAAAGGGAAACATGTACATAAGCAGCAAAGATTCACCTCTAGTTGATCTGATTAGTTTCTAAATTAAGCCAAATTAACAAGCATATCGTCACGGGGACCCCCCCAGCGTGTGTTGACCCCTATGTTTTGTCCTCTAATTTACCAAGCATTTAACACGAAGTAGGGGAAAAAAAAAAAAACAAAATCCTCGCGAGAATCGAAGCTGCGGGAAAAGCCAGAAGCAGAAATCCAGTGGGCTTTCATCAGAAAACACCACAGAGCGTCAGGTGTTAGTGTAGACCAGCTGTTGAAGTCATCCCATTCGGTTTTTGCCACGTCGATAACAAGGGAATGGTGATGTCAAATCAGAGAGGCTCAGGCTGAGTAACCCCGTACTGCGACGCAGCAGAGCTATACGTTTGATGATTATCCTAGCAAAACGTGTCCCTCGGTTAGAACTATTTGACAGTCCGTACGCACCCTCCAGCCTGGCCTCCACTTGCGACAGTGCGGTCGGCTTTGTGTCTTGGCTTCTCGCATATTAGATAATTTACGCATAAGCTTCTGACAACTAAAAACATCAACAGCACGCAGAAAGATTGGACGGTGTCAGTGAAAAGGTACAGCCACCCAATTTGGAGCAATTTTGTCTAACATTGTTACTAAAGCTAAAAGGCTTCAGTCCTTTAGGAAAGGATATTCTATTATAAAGGTCATTAGATCATATTCGGTAAAAAATAAAGAGAAATTCAAATTTATAATTAAGATATTTTCAAGTCTGGGTTTCGTGGTTGTCACGCTAAATTGAATTATGAGCATCATGTTTCTGAAACTTTTACCCAATTGGGAGGTCTAACATTTTATCTGATAAGTCTTGGACTTAGCGTAAAAGCTTCCATCTTCGACTGGTATTATAGCATCCAAAGAGATTGAATTTCGATGTTATTTCTCTGGAGAGTTGTTAGTTCGTTGAGTAGGGGATATTAAGACTACCTAATTCTAGGACGACCTGAGGCCTTTTATTTGACGAAGTTTTAACGACGGGGGCTAAAGTCGTCTTTGATGATGATTGTGTCAAGAAATTCGACGCTCTAATGCTCGGTCTCTCAATCTGTCATCCTCAGTGTAAGGAGATAAACAATCAGTTTCAATCAGATATACATGTAATTCTAAAAGATATTAACGATTTATATTCTTTGAGATAAAATTTTCTTACTTTTACAAATAATAATTATTTAAATCAATTTTAAGATTTTAGTTCGTTTTGTTCAAAATCACTTACTTTTACGAATCTCCTACTTGGTCTTGTGGGCATCATAATAACCCAAAAAAAGATTTAATCAAATTAGTAAAAAAAATTAATATTTTTAGTGAATTTTTGAATATAATTGAACTGTTCCATTGGCGTTCTCCGACAGTCGTCCAACAGCACCCATATGTTTGTATCCAAAACCCCAAAAAGTTTCCCATTTCAAGGCTAGGTCCTTTTTTTTTTCTCCCCCAGTTGGGATCGAATGCTTAGTTTTTGGGTTTTTGCAGGCGACTATTGCTCTCACTTACCCAAGAAAACCAACGGGGATTAAGAAAACTCCAACTTGATCATGGCGTCTCTTGAAAATAGCAAAAGGCAGCTATTACCCAATACCGTATAGAGCTCCAGTGGAAGAAATAATCGAAAGCTACAGCAATCGTTTTTAATCGCAGAATGAGACGTGGGATGTGGTGTCGTTCCACACAACCTGCTCGTTATTTTAATGCTTTTTCCGTGCTTGGACTGACGCATCATCTTCCCAATTTGCACTTGTAAATGACTCCGGCCAGCGCAGATCAGGCCTCAGTGCAGTGTGCAGAGGGAGAATTGAATGCCACCAGTAAACAATTCACAGTCAAATGGATTTTTCAACAAGTTGGTTGGATCAAAATATAGACGTTAATTGTACTAGCCGTTAGCACTCCGTTGTATTGACTCCACTGGAAAAGCCCTTATCTTCAATTACCAACGCCCTTCTGACCTCTCGGCTTTCCTCGGCCGTTGGATGAACAGTCGTCACGATCTTCCATCTCCACCTCAAGACATTGACTGGGTAGTGCTTGCCGAGGAAAAAAAGGAAGGACTCAGTCTTCCAAGAATATTAATTAAACATGGTATGTATCTTTCTAATAATCAGTTAAAATTGAAACAAATGTTTAAAAGATCAGGCATGTTTCTCAGATGATCTTGTTCATGCATGCTTGTCGAGGAATCCCATGATTCTTATGGACCACTTCTTATATGCAAATCAAGACAAAGGAAAAGTATGCTTTTATGTTCCTAATTTTGTTCCTAATAAGATTACAAAAGATTATCACCTTTTTTTAATGGAATTGAGCAGTCAAAACCCAAATTGCAAATTGACTAATTACCTGAAATTCATTGAAAAAAAGGAGTAGGAGCTTGTTGGACCAACTGCTCTGCATGTAGATAATAGTCTACCAACTAATCTATTGACATTATCGTATCCATTGACATCTTCTGTGAAGTCCCATATCGTGCTCATCCATTTTCAGGACTCTGCAGGGCAATAACGAGGAAACGCATTGACTGTTTCTTTCTGCTCTTAAGGTGCATGTGAATAGGATTGCTTCGATGTTTCTCGTTATAGTTTTAAAATTGGAAATGAAGAAGAATGGTTCCACACTTCGTCACCGCGAAGATATCATCATGTGCTCGGTTTACATGGCACATTAGTTTTTGTAGTTTGCACCACGTGCATGAAGCTCTTGGTGCTTGCATAGCCGGGGACTTGTAATGTGGATCTAAGTAACAAACGTATACATAATAGTCACAACCCGGGCCAATAACTTATTTGGCGTCTTACTTCAATGTCTTCGATTCAAAGTCTCTTGCCCCCGTTATTGATTTTTTATTTTTAAAATAAAAGTACAAATGAATCCAAGGATTAAATGTGATTTGATACAACCTTTGTATATATATTAAAATGGTAATCTATCATTATTTGAAGATTCTTATATACTAATGTGTCACAAAAGAATTTATCTTTTCAATTGTTCTTATTACCAAATAACATAAATGTATGGTTTTTTAAAGTATTATACTTGTTAGTGTTAAGATGTTGGTAATAAATCTCACATTACGAGAGAAGTTATTAAAAATCTTGTTTATAAAATAATGAGTCCTATCATCTCTTGAGTCAACTTTTGAATTGGATAATGAGCCTTTTAATATGATATTAGAGCTAAGTGTTCTTTTAACACCCTTATAAACTCCCATTAGTTTGAGTCTATGCATTGCTAACGTGCACATTAACTATCATGGTGAGGGAGAGTATTAAGATATGAGCAATAAATCCCACATTATTAAGAAAGTTATTAAAAATTATATTTATAAGATAATAAGTCCACCACTTCTTAAATCAACTTTTGAGTTAAATAATGAGCTTTTAATAGCTAGTAACTTAAGAGAAGCTTTAATAGACATGCATAACAAGTAAAATGCAACCTCCATATTGCTCACCAACCGCGGGGACTTAGATTAAGAAAGTACAAACAATGAAACGAAAATGAAAGAAGGTTAAAAAATTAATTTACACTATATTTAGAACGATTTGTCATTGGAAAAAGACAACTGAATGACTTATTCCTTTTCAATGCGGAATATTTTATGACCATACAATTTCTTGTTGTTGAATAGAACAAAGAATGAACATGTGAGCCTAGCTTTTTTTAAAATCATAGTCTACCAAAGCTGTGAATTACGTGATAATAAAAGAAAACTTGCAATGTGAATCTACCAAGTTTATGCTCCTGTGCTTGGATCAGAAGTAAGTTTCTATGGACACAATAGCAGCTTTGTTTACTTGTTTAAAAATAATAATAAAAAACGGAAGAAAATGAAAAGATAGTTTCATTAGATTAAAGTTAAAACAACTTCAATTATTATTTAAGACTGAATTTTCTATACTGTGAGTCACCGTCATTCATTGTATATGGAACTATCCAGTTGCATTATCGTCAAATCCTTGAAAAACACGCTCACTTGAGAAAAGAAAAGTATATTGAAGTTGGAAGATAATATCTGTGGAATAACAAGTTATTTGAAAGTGACTTGGAGAAGGGATGGAGCTATTGACTTAGAAGACTATATAAAGTAAGATCCTTTTTTAAAGATTTAGTATTTAAAAGTAAAGCATAGTAGGTGGTAGTTTCCTTAGGTAGTAAGATATGGATTCACATAAAAAGATGCACGTTTGCTCCCATTTTACATTATTTACTGGGGGAGGTTTATTTGCATTCAACGTTATTACTATATTTTTTTTTGATTGATTAATGCTTGTCATCTTTGTTGGGATATATCTTTAAAAAATTCATAAACAGGTTTGACCAAGAAAAAACAGAACCCATAATGATCTGATAATGATTTATGATCATCACGTTTGAAAACATTGAGTTATTGATGCACTTTAGCGGAGTTATAATTGATAAGGAAATTGTTTACGACCAAGCAACGCCATGCTGCGGCTGGGATGCACAAACAGCAATGGGGTGACTAAGTAATTTCAACACGACATTGATGGAACTCCAGAACGTGAGCACCAAAGCATTTAGAAATAATTGGGTGGCGATCTTATCAGGAACTCGGATATCCCTACGTTATTGGTTTCTACTGATATCTACTTTCTAAGGCATGTTATTTGATCCAATTCTTCTTTATCTGCTTTTCCATGTTCCTGTTTATGAAAGCCAGGCTTGGGGACCAGGGACTCTGAGCGGTATCGTTGCGATCACGCTCGGACCTACATAGTTTGACCTTGATCAAAGCCAGGCCTTGAACAGCGTCCAAATTCATAGCCAATGTCTGAAAAAGAAGATCTTTGGCTGAAGGCAGCCATACGCATGTAAAGCGAAATACACAGTATTGGACGCGAAGGTTTGTGAAGTTCTACTTACACTTTATCAAACGAATGATGTACAAATATCCAAGAGTATTTATCCTTTACAAACCAAAGAAAGAATAGACAATTAAAATAAATGAAGTCAAGGCGATGTAAGGCCGTGGGCTTTTTCTGAGAATCTAGTGCTGTAGTTTTTGAGGCTATGCAAGAGGAAGTCATTTATTTATGGACAGACAGGATGAGTCAAGGCTTCGAGGTTTGTGAGAGGAAATCACTCTGTCCGGTCCAATAGCCCATTTCTCTTAATATACAATCATCAATAAATGGGATCAGGGGGAACTTGCTTTGGAGTGGGTGTCTTCTTTGTGTCTTCGAGGATGCCATGGGGTAGTCCTTTTTAGGAGCTTGAATTTCACATATTCCATCCACTGAGGCTACAATAACCGAAATAGGCTCTTTGGTTTGTCCCGAGTTAGAAACTGGAGGGACTTGATGGTGTTGCTGCACCTGCACGGGTCCAGACTAGGATTTCATTTGGTCTAGACTTTTTGTAGGTTGGGTCTGGTTTCGGTTTTTGTCTTGCAGCTTGTCGATGTGCTTAGTGGGATTTTTCACAAACGGAAGGGTGTGGTTTTCCAAACTTATACATATTTAGTTTGAACTTTCAGATTTTCTTTCCCCTGCAGATTAGCATTGTTGGTTTTGGAAGCTGCAGGCGGATTAGGATGTTGGGGGACTCAAAATCATGAACTTCCTTGCCTCCATTTCCTCTTCTTTTTTTTTTTGTTTATTTATTTGTTTTTTCCGTGGGTTTGTAGCTGTTTTTGCAAGATCAACAGCTCCTTTTGTTTGGATGCCTGCTGGGCCGTGGGTTTCCTGACGTCTCTATTCTTTTTTCTGACAAACAACTTCAACACGGCCTCGTAAATGGCAATGGTTGCAGTAGCCAAGTTTTGTGTCATACTCAATACGTTGTCAAAATCTGTTCAGATATGAGATGATGTGGCAACCACGTGGCAGCCACGATGGAGTCAATGGTCAGTTCCCAAGTAGGGAACCAAACCCCTGCATTACCTTCGGCCTCTGCAGCAGGCCTTGCCCTGCATTCCAAGCCAAAGCCGTTTTTTCTCTGCCCCGACCTGTGATGGGTTTCCTCTGGTGGAAGCTTTCTTGCACAAGACAGTGACTATGGGCAGAGGACAATTCAACCTGGAATTGTATTAAGGACTCGTGGTGAACCCTTTCTTCCTCTCTCTACCCATCCTGATCTTGAAAAAAAAAAAAAAAAAAAATCTTCCGCTACGAAACCTAGAAACCAGATCACCATTCTTCATTTCGGTAGAAAAAACCGACCTTAAAAAGCCATATGTTGCTTCCTGGGTACTCAGACGTTGCTGACGACACAGCACATGACCGACTCTGCTTCTTTTCTCGTGCCCATCTTCAAATGATATCGTTTTGCCGTTCTGCATAGAGCAACGGTATACCACGACGACGTTTTTGCAGTTCCAACGCAAACGACTCCATTCCCTACACCTCACATGACGCTGTCTTGCTTCCACCGCAAACGACATTGTTCTATCTTGCCTCCTTTGCTCATCGTGATGGCTAACTCTAGCTATGCCCAATTCGGCAACAAATCCATCAGAAAAAACACCTTAAGTCCTGCCTCACCGTAGCAGCGGTGGAGTGTTTACATTGCAGCACGCAGTCATCACCATGCCACGCACACCTACTTCACAATGACAAGAAGAACCCAAATCAGCAAATTGGGTATGAGCTAAACCCGACTACACGGACCCGCTCTATCTCTCAAACAGAGACACCAATTTGACAGGTTTGGTGATGATGGAGCTCAAAAACTACTCCAATTACGCTGTCTAGTGTGAGATGATGACCATCACGCTCAATAAAAAGCAAACTGGTTTTTGTCGATGGGTCATACTTGAAACCAGATTTGAATCCCTTCTTCAACCCCTTTAGGAGTGTTGCATTGCCATTTGCTATGGATGGATCCTTTTCATCTCCAAACAACTCCACGAAGAGCTCATACACTTGTGATGCTGCTTCCTACTGTGTTAGGCTTCGTGCCATTACAGTTAGATTGACCCATCTAGGGTTTACAACTTGATTAGGGAATTATGGCAAATTCATGAAGGAGGAGAGTCAATTGCAAGCTATTTCAGCTACCTCCAACAAATGTGGGACAAATACTCCTCATGCAAGTTGAAAAATGTAATTTTTATGTGGAAAAAAGGCATAAAAAAGAAAACTGTCACCAATTGATGGGTCCACAATGCGAGTTTTGTAAGAATCATGACCATGAATGCAATTAATACTACAAGCTAAATAGTTTTCTACCTAGGCACAAGAACTACAAGGAAGACCCAAAAGTGAATTTGGTGATAGACAACTTTGATCACATCTTCATAACCAAAACTAATTATCAAAGCTTCATATAGTTCCTAAAGGAGGATTATGCTAAAAAAGGCCAAGCCTATTTGGCAAGGATGTTTGAATTTGTCATTAGATGTTAGATAATTGATTTAGGAGTTAGTAATCATATTATTACCAATTTGCAATGCCTAAATTCAACTATATCATGTGCATCTAAATCTAGGAAAATCAAATTTTCTAATGGTAATAACACATTGGTAACTCACATTAGAAGTACCTCAAATTGCACACAAATTATATTCCCTTGACTTCAAATTCAACTTGATATATGTGTCCAAATTTTGTTTTTTAAAAATTTGCCACATCATACTTTATGCTAATTTCTGTGTTTCAAGAGCTTTTAATGAGTGAAGTTAAGAGACTTGATAGAATGACAAATGAGCTTTATTACTTTGTTGCATGTCTTGATAGGAAAAATGCCACACAGTTTTCTAGGTGTAGTTCATGTCGTGTAAACTCATTGTCAAGTTATGATAATTCTAATTTTAAACTTTGGCATTGTAGTTTAGGCATATGTTTAATATCTCACTTAATGAGCTTTGCATCATTTGTTTATTTGCAAAATTGACTCACAGCACTTCTCCCATGCATTACCATATAAGATAACAAATTTTTGATTTGATTCATGTTATTGTTTAGGAACCATACATGATACTTAACCATGACAAATCATGATACTTTTTTACCATAATAGATAGCTTTTCTCATAGAATATAGATGTTCCTTTTGAAAGTCAAGAGTAAGACTTCTTTACAATTGGAAGAATTTGTTAACTTAGTGAGAAACCAATTTAACATAAAGGTCAAGCATAAACATAGATAATGCATTTGATTTTTTTAATAATAACACAAAATTACTTTTTTCATCATAGGGAATTGTGCATGAGAGCTCATATGTGTACACTCTTTAACAAAACAATGTTTGAATGTAAATATTGTCACATCTTAAATATCATGAGAGCATTAAAGTTTCAAAATAGTATGCCCAACAAACTTTGGGAATAATGCATTCTCGTGGCAACCTATCTCATTAATAGGATGCCATCTTTAGTCTTGCACAAAGTCTATTCTTTGAGAAATTATTTGGTAACCATCAAAGGTTTCTCACCTAAGAGTTTTTGGATATCTTTGCTATGCCACCATTGTAAGGCATAAAGATATTTTCTCTTTATGAGTGATTCCAAGGATATTCATGGGATATGCCCAAGATTACAAGGGATATAAGCTTTACAATACCAAAAGGTGTCATTTCTTTATGAGTTGACATGTGAATTTATGATGGTGTTTTTTGTTTTACATGTAGATCCCAAATTACATTCTTCTCCACAAGTGCCCTTGATTAAAATCGTTGTAAAGGTCTTTGAGTCACCACACTCTTCTAAGCTGCCTTCCTTATTACCTACTGTTAATGACTATTAGTCATCATTTGAACTAGCCACCACACCATAGCCTGATTGTACTCCCATACCTCTATCACTATTAGTTGATTCTTATAATATCTTTTTTGATGATAACATTGAGGACATCATACCATCATCACATGACCTATTTGAACTTCTAGCACATATAGCTCCAAGACAATCCATTAGGGCAACCTGACCACTACTTTAGTCAAATGATTGTTTGCCCTACTATCAAAGCATTAGAAAGCTAATTGTTTGAATAATTTCTTTTAACCTATATTTCATATGATCATTTCCTAGTGACCTACTAGTATTTCATTGCATTCATTTCAATTGACACTAAATTTATTTATCACCATGAGGCTATTAATGGTCCTAAATAGCAAGAGGCTATAGAACATGAGATCAAAACATTAGAAGGCAAATAATATTTGGGAGACTATAGAGCTGCCACATAAGAGGAAGCTTGTTACATGTAAATGGGTTTACAAAATTAAGTGTAATGTTGATGGGATAGTGTAGAGATATAAGGCTAGCAAAACATTTAGCCAAAAGAAGGGGGTTGACTACTATGAGATTTTTGCTTTAGTAGTTAAGCACATTACAATGATATGCACTTCCTTTTAAGTAACACAAAACCAGTGGGATGTTCATCAAGTGCATGTTAAAAAGGCATTCTTACAAGAAGATTTGAGTTAAGAAGTTTACATATAACTTCCACTTAGAGATTTTTTTAAGAAGAATGATAAAGTACATAGACTAAAAAAGTCTTTATATAGGCTTAAGTAGACCACTGGATAATGGTATGCCAAGTTTATCAAGATAGTACTAGTAGCCAAATATCTTGATTTCATGCATGATATGTCACTTTTCGTCAAGAAATAGGGTAATTTGATAGTCATTCTTATGGTTTATATAAATCACATTCTCATTACTAGCAGTGACATTAATGAGATTAGGGAATTGACAACACACTTACATTCCTCCTTTCACATCAAGGGCATGAAAACCTCAAGTTTTTCTTTGTTAAGGTTTTAAAAGATAACAAGAGGATTTATTTAAGTTAGCTTAAGTGTATATACTCAAGTTAATTTAATACTTGGGGGAGCTAAGCTAGTTGACTACCCTTTGGACACTAACTTGACTTTGGTTACAATCAGGAAGCCCAATGCCATGAGATGATGATCCATGATTAAGGGATCTATTGAAGTATCATCAATTCATATGAAAATAAACTATCTTAATGTAAAAAGACCTAATGTTTCCTATACAATTCACAACCTAACTCAATTCATGCATTTAACCAAGAAATCTTATTAAGACATAATTATTTGACTAGTAAGATATCTAAAGAGTTTCCATGGTATAAATGTACCTATTCCCTTTTTAGAAGGTTATCAAGTGTGATCTTATTGTGATTTTAATTGTGTTACATGTAAAATGGGGTAGAAATTATTGAGCTAATGTGAGTCATATTTTTTATGATGTATAAATACCTAAGAAGGATGAATTTAAACTTATGATGGTTTGTTTTGGATCAAATATGCAGCCCATAAGTAAGCCTGTTAAGTATGTAGCCTATGAGAAACATGTAACCCATGATGAGAAAGGTGTAGCTCAGGATGTGTTTGTCTAAATGAATTACAAAAAGGCCAAAAGAAAATACATGTAGAGACATATGAGAAAATGTGAATGTGGCTTCAAGAATTTCATTCATAAAGACAAGATTTTTATGAAGAGTGAGTGATGCCTAGCCATCCATGTGGAAGAGGCAAAAGAGCTCACATTCAAACAGTGCCATTGGGAAGAAAAGTATAAAAGAAATGCAAAAAAGGAGTAATCTTAACCTAGGGCTTCATAACACAAAGGCTATCTCACTCACTCTTTTGCTTTCGCTCCTTTTTCTCTCTCTTTTTCTCTTCTCACACACACACAAAGCTAAATCCTTAATGGTCACTAATAAAGAAGTTAAGTCACAACATCTTTTGTCTTATAAGTATAGGATGGTTGATCTATTTGACATAAAAAGGATAAAAGGATAAGGGCTTTAGGTAGATGAGACATATGAAATCAAAGGCTAATCTATGAGAAACTCTAAGCTTCTCTTAATCTTATTCACTTATGTATTCACTCGTGCACATGTTTAGCTTTCAAAATTGTGCTTTATCTTTCATATTTTGAAATTATGATTTGAATACAAAAACTTCTATACTTGTTTAGTCTTAGTATTTTGGGGGTTGTTGAAAAAAGTTCCTCTTTGAGCTCTTTGGACATTATCTATAAGGAATTTGTGAAATATGTATATGCTGCATTCTAACTGTTAAGAAAATTATACGTCATAATTTATAGTTGATTTAAAGGTACCCTTTGAAGGATTTCAAAAGAGGTGGGTTGAATGCTTCATCCAATCACTTAAAAGACTATGTGTATTACTAATTTATATTATTATCTATATTCATAGTTTGGTAAATGAGGTAATGGTTGTAATATTTTGAATAGAAATCATTTTTCTTGAACTATGGTATTGTTAGAAGATTGGTAATACATGCATGTATAACTATACTCTAGAGTGATTGAATACTAGTGGACTTTTTCATGTATATATTGGAGTGTTGCACTCATTAGCAATTTATCTTTACAAGTATATTATTCTTTTGATTAGAAAACCACAAAAACAAGCACTATTAGAGGAAAAAGAATAAGAAAGGAAATGCTTATAAAAAAGAAACCTAATTCACCCATCTTCTTATGTTGCCTAGGGACCTTATAAAAATCACTAACAAGATTTTGTGTTATGTTTCATAATGCATTGATTTCATGGAAAAGCAAGAAACTAGGACTAGTATCTTGATCATCTATTGAGGCTAAGTATCAAGCAATGATAGTCACTTTTTACAAGATCATTTGGTTATTGGGACCTTTTAGAGATATGGGGCTCAAAATCCCTTGCCTTGTGACATTATACTATGACAACAAGGCTACCATGGAACTTACAACCAACTCAATGGTCTATCAGTGCACCAAGTACATAAATGTTGCGTATCACTTCATACAAGAGAAGATTCAGTGGGGCTTCATAAAGACCAACCACGTTGGTACAAAGGATCAACTAGTTGATGTGTTAACCAAAGCTTTGGGAGTCCAACCCAAATAGAACTCTTCTCTTCTTTGGTATATATGAGGACTTGTACTAATTTTTTTTTTTCTTATCACAAGAACAATTTCTCCTATCCATTCTTGTTATAGGGTTTTTGTTCGTTAATAAACAAGTTTTTCTCAAAGATTTGATTTTTCTTTACAAAATCCCTCATTGGAGCCAACACTGAGGTAGATTTCAATGCCATTTCAACTTATATTAGAGCAAAATATAATGTCTTAGATGCAATGTTCAAGCATCAATCTTAAGAAATTGTTCTATAGCATTTCCTAAACCCTTCAAGATTTCAAGGTTGCATAATGGAAGCAATAGATTGGGTAGCTTAATCCACATAGTTGCAAGTTGGGAATTTCTTCTTTTAGTGAAATACCTTATTCACCTCAGAAGTAGAAAGCACTTACTCTCAAACACATGGTGCTTTCTTAACCAAGTTGTCGCAAAGTCCTCCTTAGAGAAGAGGTGAATGCTAAAATGCCGGGTATCTATTAGAAGTTTAGCGTGGTCTAGATAAAATAGTTTCCATGCTTACCAAATAATAATCTATGCTATATGTTAAGGTTTTCATATATCAAGAAGTTAAAAAATTTCTATTCTTTAACAACTTTATGTTTTTTTTCATTGTGTTGGCTTACTAAATTACAACATACATAGAGTTTTTCAAAACTTTATACTTACAGGTTTCTTAAAAGAAACTCTAACTGAAATTATTTATTTATTTTTCTTTATTTTTAATTTTGACCTCGTAAGTAACAACTTTTGCAATTTTTTTAACAAAAGTCTAAACCGAAACCTACGTAACAACCGAATGCTGAATCCTGAGTCATGAATCCTCTAGGGTGTAGGAGCTTGACCTGCGAGGCCAAGATTTGGTCAGAATTTCCATTCAGCAGGTTGAATGCCAAGGCTGCTTGTAGCATGCAGTAGGGCGCCGACCTACCATTTGGGAAGATAAAGAACCAAGCTTGGGCTGCGTGCCCATGGGCCGACTGTGTTCCCAACTGACCCCAACTTATTTTGAGCCTAATTGAAGCAGTTGCATCTCAGCCGTTAATCAGAAAATTGACTTCAGGAGCCTGAGAATCGTACTTTCGTTCATGATCTAAACTAATAAATGATGATGTCTCTCCTTTGGGCCTGATCTCACCTCTCTTGTTGTTGGGTTTGAGCTTGTTAAGCCCCCAAACACAGTGTTGGGAGATTTATGTAGTTGAAACAATAAACACACATAATGAGCACAATATCAAAGATTTTATATAGTTTAGACAAAATTAAATCTCAATGTCTATGGAAATAATAAGTTATTCTTTATTGGAGACTTTCCTTAATTTGGGAGCCATTTGACAAGTTCTCATTTTGTTTGTAATGACTTATTAAATAATATAAATTATATGAGACTTTTAAAATCTCATTCTTACAAGCAACTTAAAAAAAAAAAAAAAAACGAACTGATAAATTTTTTATCATTTTGTCCTTACTCCAACTCCATATCTCACATAAAGGTGTTTAGGACACACACTCAGATGGCATAGCTTGGAGGAAAAGCTAAGCAATAACTTACCAAAAAGTGGTAGTTAGTATTGTAATACATGGCCGCTAGCTTGTTGCATCCGTCTTAAACATCTGTACATGTTTGTTAGGTAGGAAGTCCATTGATAGCCATCCTTTGTGTTAATCAAGGGTATATATCACCGATGAGGTAAGGGCATACGACATAGCCCTACAAACTGATCCGGTAGGAAATAGCAAATGAGTCATGATCAAGACTTAATATCCCCAAAAGACTTGAAAAGGACATGCAAACACTCTTATTATGTTGTGCGAGTAGGAGAAAACGACTAGTTGGGATTGCTTGTTACTGACCTTTTTAAAGCTCGCTTGAGTAAGAAACACATTACAGCACCCAATCCTTTTGAGTTTCTTAATAATCTTGATGCCTTTCAAGACACAGACTGTAAAAGGATCTTAGATTCTAGTGTTCCTTCAGTTGGATGCTGTAACTGCCAACTTCCTTCGCGACTTCTACAATCCACCTACCTCTTCCCAAACTGTGGGGAAAAGAAAACCACAAGCTAGGAGTTCGAGGTTGTTGTGACTAGGGATACTAATACTTCCCCAGGTAGCTTCGTTTTTTGTTGTATCCCAAAAGTTCAATCATGGCTATCCACGTCTCATTCTGACCTTATGGCAGAAAGAACAGGAGTTTGAGGTTGTTGTGACTTGAGTATAATAATACTTCGGAAAGCAGCTTCATTTTCTGTTGTACCCGAAAATTTTAATCATCACTATCCATGTCTCATTCTGACCTTATGGGAGAAAGATCAGCGCTGTAATGAAAAATCCTAAGGAGAACCTTGCTTGTTGCATAATCATCGTCTAATTAGACTAAAGTGCGGTTGATGCCTAAATTAAGCTCTAATACTAGCTTTAGGAAGATGAATAAGCTCTATACTAATTGTTGGAAGACTAATGGAGCTCTCGTTCTAGGTTTTGGAGTTAACTAGATCGGTCACACATAACACATATTAAGAACACCTGGGATTTTACATGGTTCAGAAAAGACGATCTCTTCATTCGATTGCTTTTTCTCTTTATCATTGTGATAATTCGCCACATAAGACAGCAACATCTAAGCTTTCCAAAATCTCATACTTGTAAGGATCCCAGGAGAAAACTTAATAAGAAAACTGTTAACTTCCCCTCATTCCTTAATTTCACTCTGCACCTAAACATTGTCATCATTATCTGATTGCAAAATGATATTGATCAAGTTATTTTGCGAAGAAATCTCTAGAACATCCAAATTTAGTATTTATTAAATGCTGCATCCAGCTGCTTGAGGATGCAGAAGGGATATTTGAAGTAAACAAAGTTTGGAAGCAGTTGAAAAATGAAGATGATTGTGCAAGGAACTACAAGTCCCAAAACCACCGGCGTGACTGGACCTTTACGTCAAATGACCGAGAAATTTGATTGGGCATGTGGTTTGTCCAGCGGAGAGGAGGGAATCTGCAGCAAGTCATCACTGCAACAAGAAATCACCAAAATCATATAATATCCAACAAAATCTGGCCTTTCCAATAGACAATAGTCCTTGAGATGCTGCACCAATGTATTGTTTCTGGCAGTAAGGATTCTCAATCTCAAGGTGACTTAGATCCCACAACTACTACAGCTCACAAGACAACCTAATCTGGTGAACTCACCGGGAAGGACTAAGATCACCGGAGATCTCAACCCCACCAAAGCCATGGATTTTCTGGCCATGGCCACTGTTTGACAGTTCTTGTTCCCCTGGAAATGAAGCTCCCTTAGTTCATAGAAAACACTGACTTGTGGATTTTATTCTGGCAAGTAAAATTAGGATTCCAACTTCTATAACTAAGAATTCTGATGATAGTAGCATTTTACAAGCTATTAGCAGCTAGAGAATCTACTTATCGTTACAGTAACAAGAACATTATTTTTTATTATTTATTTATTTTTTATTTTTTTTATAACCAAGGTGTCCGGCCAGCTTGCTCCACTAACAAGAACATTATTGGAAGATATAAAATGACAAAACAACTGAAAATGATTTTGCTTTTCTTGTTGCAGGGCTTTATCCCGGGACTTATTTCCGTGAATTGCTGCACTAGATCAAGTCTTCTCTCATGCAGCAAAAGCGTGATGGAAAGTACCAATGATTACAATGACTGTCTGGTTATTCATTCCAGAAAATAAAGCAAAACGATTACCGTTCTAGGCCAAGTTTTGCTACATCGCCAGGCCCTGAGCTATCATCATAGACTTGTAGATCTCAACGATCACCCTCTCATCATACTCATTGGTCGGACGCCTCCCGAAGGTGCCAATCCCGTCACACACAGCCCCGCCGTAGGCTCCGGCGGTGAACGCCCGCGAGTTAGCCAGTTTCAGCATTACGTTCACGTACCAGTCTCGAAGCCACAGCAAGAGCTTCCTGGGCGAAGACGCTCTCAGGCGTCGAAGCTTAGGCGTGATCTTGATCCGCCAAAACCGCCTCCGTGGAGTTGAGCCCAGCTGCACGCGTGCCCGGCGGGTCCGAGTAGACCGATTGAGCCTCACGTAGCCTCTCCTGCCCCAGTACCCTCTCAACCCCTTGTACATGCCCGCAGAGAAACTTTCCATCGTTGTTCCTTGCTCTTGTTTTCCTCTCTCGCTCTAGAAGGGGGAAGAGAGAGAGAGAGAGAGAGAGACTTTTTAGAGTGAAAAAAGAAAGGGAGGTGGGTGGGGAATTGAAGGGGATGATAAATTTTGCACCTTAAAACATACAGACATAAGGTAAGGGATCATATATCTCTGTATATGCATAGCTTCAGGAAAAACGAAAAAGAAAATGTACTTCAGTGGAAGATGGGGTGGTGATCATAAATGAGGCTGCTATTACGTACCTGCATTTCACACGGGTGTCGCTGTCCTCATTGAATGAGATTGAGATGGCACGTGCCACTCACCTAGATCACGGCCTAGGATTTAACTTCTGTTTTTAACCATCATTATGGGACTGTCATCATCTTTAATGCTGCTTTCCTCTTCCTTTTTACCTTCCTTAGCGAAACAGACAGAAAACTTACAGCAGTTTAGGCTAGGAATCCAAAACAGGCAAAACAGTTCTATTGAGTATAAACTTTGGACTTTTCAGTATTTATTGTAGAATGATGACTCTAATGAATATGCTTTATCCTTGTAGGTTTAGCAGTGCTGCTGGACTTCCAATCGTCATGATGGTGGCGTGAACGGAGTGGAACACTTAGGTGGTAGTTGAGGTGTTCTCCATGAGTTGTTTAGGTGGGAGCCAAAGGAGGGGAAATCTGTGGTGGTCTGATCTGTGCTGTAGTTGGTAAAGCATCAAGTTTCATGCCTTGGTTGGGGGGGTCAAAAGTTAGGGTAGGTTGTCTTCAGGACCACACAGAAAGCTGATGGAACATTTTGTTTCCATGGGACATCTCAGTGCCTATTTGAAGCCTTCTTTTAAGTTTCGTTTATGAGTATGAATATTTCCGCTATATATTTAAGCATTATATGTTTAAGTATTTATTGAGATATTTCATATTATTGATTACATCTTCATAGTCTTATCTTGTTATTTCATTAGATCTCTATAGTTTTATTTTATTAACTGAGTTGTTGTGATTTCTCTATTCTCAAAGTGAGAAAATATGTTATAAATTACAATTATCTTATATCATTAATGTTTTAACATTATATCCTTCTTACCTATTCATATGTCTTTCTCTTTCAAAAGAATTCTTCTTAACTCTTATCTTTGTTCTCTACTAAAGAACTGAATCATGAAAAACACCAAATAATAGAGTGAGTCATCTAATAAGAACTCGAATGCAACAAGATTGATCACGAACTAGAAAGGACAATTCGACAAAAGAATTTTTAGATGTCTCTGATGATGAATGCTAAGACTTGCTTAAGATATTCCCTATTCGGCATTTAGTGAGGCCTGTCGTGGCCACAGGTTGGCATGATGTGAATTGATGAAATGGGGTTTCCATAATTAAATGGTTGAATTCCAACAAGTGGTTGGCTTGTCTTTGAGCTTCTTTGCGACTTCATCCTGATGCATCCTTATCCACCTGTCATCATTTATTGGCCCGAGCAAGACCCCATTCATGATAATATAACGATAGTGGTTGTAATGTATACTTTCATTGTTTGTATTGTCTTGGGAAAGGAATTGATGTCGTCTGAATGCTATCTGCAAAAACCATTATTGCACAAGGTCACAAAAAATGAATTATTTAGTACAATTGTTAATAATAAAATATTCTTGGGTTTCCCTCCTAGGTGTTGGTTCAGCTTAACAATCTTTCAAGAACATTATGAAAACATCGAAAATTTAGTGGGGAATCATAGTAATTAATCTATCGGTGTTTCCTTTTGCTTATAATATTGCCTCTGTTCCTTTCATAACTAAGTGCATGGATCAAAGAAGCCATGGCAAGTGATTGTGCATAACGTGAACCTAAGTTCTTGTTGGATTTAAAAATCTCAAAGTTCTTTATTTAGTGATTTTGTAGATTATATTTACAAACAGAACATGGGCCATGGGCCATGGGCCTGCCGGCATGGGCTCCCAATAAGCATTAACAAGAAGTTGTTGTGGTACATCAACGGAGTCGTTGTGGAGCATTAGCAAGTTAAGATTGGAAACATCGTACTATTTTCTTCTGACACGGACATGTTCCAGGCTCTGGGTATTTAATGTTGTTATTTAAATACATAAGAAGAAGAGGGGAGTTTTCTGTTAATGCCGGGTTTTTAGTTAGCACCGAAGGAGACTGTAGGTTGAATTAACTTCGAGAACTACTCGTGTCGATACTCTTGCTGGTCGACTCTTCTCATCAGGGTTTCACATCGCTAACTCCCAAGAAAAGGATTTGAGTTTTCGTCAACCATCAATACTATTCTTTAACACGTCCCTAAAATCAAGATGTGACACTAAATTTCCTTATAAGAATTATATATTCTCGTTTATAATAAGATACTATTTTTTAAACTTGTACTAATTTTTAATTTTTTAATTTATCATATATATATTTTATTTTAAAATATTTTTTCAATAAATTTAAATAACAAGTGAAAAACAAAAATGATAACAGACTTCTTGTTCTTGGATTCAAGATGCCTTTTTTATTTCTTATTATTATTCTTTCTCATTATTTCTTTATGTTTTAGTTTATTTTTATTAGAACTACGATATAACCTAATAATGATGGTATGAATCTTATGATTTGTTATGTTTTGCAAGATATTTGTTTATGTGAAGTTGCATATTATTGTGTTTAATGCTTTTAAGTAATTAGCTACCGCTTAAATGATCTGATTTGTATGTTTGAAACCGACATGATATGATATATAGTTACTTCTTATAATGTGTAACCATTAATTAAATATGGATAGATATATATCATATTGTTTATATGACTTTTGATATAAACTTGGAATATTCATAAATCCTAATGTATTTGGTTTGTTTCAATTCACATAAAGAGATATAGTGAATTAATGAGCTAAATAGGTTTGTTATACCTAGATATAAGATAGTGAATAAATTAGGAAGTTTCGCCATCACATAGATATTATCCCTTTTGCAAGCATAAATAATCAATATTAATACCTAATAATTATAGTGAAATCATATGCTCTAACATATTTTGTATATTTAGTTTTCTTAGATTTAGTTAATTAATCTATGATCTATCATTTGGATTTGTTAGATAAATTCTAAGAGTTGTTCACCATTAGTAATTAGTTAGTTTAGTATTCATCAATATATGTGGGACGATATCTTTCTTATCATTATATTACTTGTTCGACATGTTTACTTGCATTTAAATTTTACCGAACAAGTTTTTGGCGTTGTTGCGGTGGATTTGTTGTTTATTGCTAATTAATATTATTACCGAGTAATTTCTAGGTTTAATCTAGCCTTTATTTTCTTTTTCTTTAAAAAAAAAAACAAAAAAATCACTTTTTTAGTTGTTGAAAAAAAAAATCTCTTTTTCTATTGTTGAAAAAAAAAATCCTAGTTAAGTTGCTATTGTTAAAAGATTAAATAACAAAGATGGAGAGATATGATAATACACATAAACCTTTAAAAGACTATGTTACATTAACATTTTAGAGTGCCACATCAAGTTTTCAAAGGCTTGCAATTCAGGCAAACAATTTTGAGATCAAGTTAATATTCATTCAGATGCTTTAAAACTCTATGCAATTTAGTGGGCTACCAAACAAGGATCTGAAAGCTCACATTGAAGCCTCCCTTGAAATTTGTGACCTAATCAAATACAATGAAGTCACAGATGATGCTATTAGGTTAAGACTATTTCCATTTTCTCTTAAAGATACACCTAAAAATTGGTTCTCTTTTCTTCCTGTAGGACTGATTACTACATAGGATGATTTGGCTTAGAAATTTCTTGGTAAGTTCTTTCCTTTCGCAAGATTTGCAAAAATGTATAACGACATTTTCACTTTTGCGCAGATAGATAATGAATCATTGTATGAAGCTTGGGAGAGATTCAAGGAACTTTTAAAGAGATGTCTACATCATGGACTACCCATATGGTTACAGGTACAAACTTTCTATAATGGGTGTAGTACAAATCTTCATTTTGTAATTGATACAGTTGTAGGAGGAGACTTACATAGTATAACACCAAAAGTGGCATTTAACCTCTTATAAGAGATAACATTTAATAATTATCAATGGTCTACTAAAGGACTACCAATGCATCAAACAAGTGGAGTCCATGAAGTAGATATCTTCACCATAATGTCTGCATAATTGGAAGTGCTCAATGAGAAGATAGACAACCTAAATACTCCAATTGTAAGACATCAAAGTACATCATGTGAATTTTATGGTGGAACATATGAAAGCACGGAATGTTAAGTTGGTAACCCTTATGCTCATTAAAAATGATTATGCTAATTTTGTTGGGATTTCTAACAGGTTACAAAATGATTATTACTTCAACACGTACAATCTGGGATGGCACAACCATCAAACTTTTTCATGGAGTAACCTAAATGAGATGAGACCGCAACCAACATTTAGGCAAACAGAATAGGCGAAACCTAATTTAGAGGACTTGTTTGCTAAGATGGTGCAAAATGATGAAGAGAGATTCCAAAGACAAGAAGCATCAATCAAAAAATTAGAGGCGTAAATAGGTTAATTGATTAGTATGATCTCAGAGAGACAAGAGGGTCCTTTGCCTTGCAATGTGGAGAAAAGCCCTATAGATACTACAGAGGCAATAAACCTAACATGTGGCAAGCAAGTAGGAGAAGATGATGCTGACAAGGAGATTTTCAAGAGAATAGATAAGGATATCAACATACAACTTGAGGAGGCACCTAAGAGCAAGCTTGTTCTAGAAAATCCTATGCCCTTTATGCCTCCAGCTCCATCTCCCTACACATTCCAGCAACATGAAAAAGATAAGCAATTTTTAGAATTCCTTAATAGATCTTCAAAACTGCATATTAACATTCCTTTTATAGATGTTTCAACTCAAATGTTCAATTATGAATTTTTTTTGAAAGAGATATTGGAGAACCTGTACTACTTCTTTGACCTTGATAAAAAATCTATACTTGAAATGGTAAACTAAGAAACCCTAGGTTTGAAATTGTGCTCAACATTTTGGGATTTTAGATCTATAGTTTCCTTGCACTAGGTTAAAACTTTCTATGAGGAATTTTATTGTAAAAACTATGATTATACCCATGGATGTGCTGTAAATGCTGTGGTGTTTTTAGAAATTTTCTATTATTGGTATTCTTGATTAAGCATTGTGATATAAGCTCACTGTTAGCATTCATGTTTTCATAACAGCTCATCTTATCTGATAGTTATATCTTCTAGTGTTGCAGACTTTATTTCTATAGTGATAACTTGTTACGGAGTGATTAAGAAGAAAATAAAAAGAACTTAATCTCTTTCCCACCCTACCTCTCCCTTCTTAGGTTGCCTAGGGATCCAACAATGTAACCCAAGCAAACTAGGTTCTTTAGAGCCCAGTAGAAACAACGTCAGTATCGTTGAAACCCAAGCGAGCCAACTTCGACCCGGTAGAAACAACGTCGGCATTGTTGGAGCCCTGTCTTGGGCAGAAGTGAACGACACAAATCAACACTGGAAGGTCCAAAAGAAACGAATTTAGCTTCGTTAGGGCCTAATAGAATCGAAGTTAGTGCGATAGGAGTTCGGTCATAGGCATAACTAAACAACCTAGAGATGAACACAGAGAGAGCCGACTGGTGTTTGATAAAATGCCTCAATGAAATCAGCTTTGTTGGAGGCCCATTTTGGGCAGATGTGAATGACTCGGTAAGCCACCGCTAATCCAGGATGGAATCGAGCAAAAATGGAGGGAGACTCGACCAATTGTGCAGGAAATGTGGCTGAAAACTAAATTGGGATTGAAACGGGGCGGAATTAGGATGGAAATCGTGTGGAAACCTAATGGGAAATAGGGACCGAAAATCTCCGCTCCGATACCATCTTAAGAACTTAAAAACAGAGGAATTTGTTGATAATCGCACTATATTCCAACTCTGCATTTGTTTATTTTCAGAGTTTGAAGAAGAAATCGTATGAATAATAAACCGAATAATGGAAACTAGGCCTACTATTACCCAAATGGGTGGTAATGGGCCTCTATACAATTGGGCCTAGAAACATTATTTTTCTACGAAACCAGAAAAATCAAAGTTATTTTGTACAGAAAGAACAAAGACTGCGTAAAATTTTACGTTGGCAAGGAGAATTGGAGGTCCTCAAAATAAGAGGGTGGAGAGTTTTGCCCTTGTTTGCAACTGTAACACTAGCTTTCGCCATTTGCGAGAGACTACGGGGACAGTTGCAGTGCAAAGAGCGAGTCTTTAGGTACACAAGTGTGTTAGGAGGTGAGTTGATCGTTATTCGGCGGCTGATTACTTTCTTGATTCATATTCTTGAATAATTTTTTGGTAACAATAAATTTCTTATATTGGATAGGAATTAAGTTTAAATATAACATCCGTTTACTCATTGATAACTATTTTTGCAACAATAACTTTTCTAGTAAATGAAAACGTATATTAAAAGTAATATGACATAAAATTTTCATTATTTTAATTTTTCTGAAAAATCTTATTTATATAAAAAAAGATAAATATTTTTACTTAAATTAAATCATAAGCTCAAATAAACCTTTTAAATGAATCATTTTAGGTCCCTAATCAGCCCGTACTAGCCTTTATATTATAGGTTTGTATCATTGGCAATAGGACAAAATATAGACCAAGTGCTTGGCTAATTAAAGATAAACTTGTTAAATGTGAGTGTTGTCTGACATTGCAAGTGAGAAATAAGCATGTATTCTATAAGTGATAAGAACTATTTACCTAATACCTTAAGATTTTGGGATGAGTCCTCATATTATAATATAGTATCAAAGCCAAAAATAAGTTCTATTTTGTAATCTTTCATGTCCCATAATTGGGCTTTAGTCCATTTGTAATACTTACGTCAGCATGCACATGAATGAGAGTATTAAAGGTGGGTGTTATTCTATATTGAAAGTGTGAGAATTGTCTCTTAAACTTATAAATGATAAGATTTTCCTACTTAATACCTTAAGATATTGGAATGAACTTTTACACTTTAATATTGTATTAGAGTTAAGTTTTCCTATATGTGTGTGCATGCAAACTCACTTTCATAGATGGGGTAGTACCGTTGGCAAAATTAATTGAGCTTGGACTATAGGAGAGTATTAGTATACCTAGTCCCACACTAGGAGGAGAAAAAATAAATTCTAGCCTTATAAGAGTCATATCCCCCTTCACGAAGCGTCTGCTCATATTGGATGTTAGAAGAAGCTTTACTTTTGTGTTACGGGGATGGGAGCAGCAAAAATGGACAGTTATGTAGCTCCTTGGGCAGAGAATTTTACCCAAGATCCTAATTACTGAAGAAGATCAAAGAGAAAAGGAAAACTACTAAATGAAGATGTTGAACCAGTGTTATTCGAGCATTACGTATTTGGTTTAGTATTCTTATTGTTTATATATAAGACTTATATAATAATTTTGTTAATTAAAATTTATTCTAAATTATTATAAATATGAATCTTTGAAAAATCTTATGTATAATGTCTCATTTATTAGACCTTCATAGTAATACGAAAGAGGGCAACTCCTCGATATATAAAAAAGATAGATTGCTACTCTTATAGTTATAAACTCGATTTATTTTGAATGTCGTAGCATTCTTAATTTTCTTAGTATTTGTTACGTATGTATGTAGTGCATGACATGCAATCTTCAAACAATTTGTTTTGAAAACCTCGTAATTCTTCCACTATTTCTTCTAGTGTCCGGGCTGTTTTATTTTCAGGGTCTCACAAACTCTTACCCGTTTCCCATGGAAATCCCATTTCCCCATGCAGAAGATCTAATGAATGTAAGTGGGGAAGTGGCTGATAGCGTTACGTCTACTCATTGGAGAAATTCACAAAGCTAAAGGTAAACCTAAACAAAAACTCACAAAAACGAATCCCGTCCTCCTGCATTTTATAATGATATTGGAACCGGAAAGCTAACAATCATTGCAGAAAAGCCAAACCCATAAACTTTGGGTGGTGATCTTCGAGCTGGATCACACCAATGTGAACCCCACTAGCCCATCTCCTCTCTGTCTCCTTCTCCGATCTCCATACAATGTGTTGGTCTTTATCTCTTTCCTTACATCCACTAAACATAAAAAGTAGTCTCCTGACATGTGCAGGAGCATATTTCGAAACCTTGAAACGATTTCTCCAACCAAAAAGTGATGGACATGATCCGGAGTGGACTCCAGGTTCGCGGAATCCGCACGTTAGTCTTCTCTATTTTTGAGAACCTTCCATTTGACCTTTCGGAGGGAAAGCACGGAGCTGTATCCTATCAACCTTTTCTCAATCCACATTTCTCGCCTAGTGAAAGATGAGAAAACGTATTTTAAATTGTTACTCATTAGACGTTGCGTGCGATTCGTTCTTTATTTTGACTGTGCTTTCTGACAACCTGAGGTCGTAGAGAATGGATGAATGGAAGCACATACACGCAAAGCAGAACGATTTCTAGAAGTTGTTATTACAGATTGAACTGAGCTCTGTGGTTAATATAACAGTAAATATTTTCCCACTAAACTCGAACAAGAAAAGAACAATGGTTGACGCATATAGTCTAACAAGAAAAGTTACAAATTGCTTTATTCTTCAACGTTAAAGAAGTAACAGTTTACAGGACATTACACAAAACGGGGAAGCTAGAACACTTTGGCCATCAAGCTTCACTACTTCTTCCTTTCTCCCATGGAAGCTGGCATCATCAGAAGTGGGAAAACTCCATGGATCATAGTTCTGTCCCCAGCCACTTTCTAGTTTTTGGGATGGTAACTAACTTAACTTAATATAGTGCATCTAGAAGAGGCAGAGAGAAGTAAGTAAGACAATAATGGAGGAAACAAAGGGGGTTATATTCAAATGGAAAGAGTTAGAAGCGATGGCCGAAGGAGGGTTGTAATAGTAGTATGGAAAATAAGGAACAATCCCGCCTGGCGGTGCCTGCGGGAACTGCAGTGGTGTTTTTGGTGGAAAAGGTCCCGGAGGATTCGAGGACGAAGATGGCTCCCCAAACCCTGAAGGTGGTGATGGCGACAAGTAGCAGCCGTTAGGACATGGGGGCATGGGTGGTGGTGGACACTCTGGGAGTGCCGGTGGTGGTGGAGAAGGTGGCGGCGGTGGCGGTGGGCATTCAACCACCGTAGGCGGCGGCGGCGATGGCACAGGGCATGGGTTTTCACAACCATCGCACATTGTGCATGATTCTTCTTGTTTGGACACTGCCGTTGCTATTGATGTTACGTTCGTAGTTGACGCGCCCAAGAAGTTGAAGTGTAAGATGAGAAGGAAAGTGAACAATGGGAGAAACATTTTGATGCGGGACTGTTTCATGAAATTTCAGAGCAGAAGCAGAGGGAGGGAGGAGGGTGGAGGGGAAGAGATATAAAAGCAACGTTGGTTGATTGAGAGGGAGAAAGAAGACGAAGAGGAGATAGGGATGCATGTGGATTGGTGACCGCACCATTTGTCGGTGGTTTATCTTCTAGGGTACGAGCACCGAGGAACAAACAAAATGAGAAAAAGAAGTTCATCCCATTGTGCGTAACTCTTCACTACTAGAGAGCAAGCAGATATGGGGCCGGCTCAGCTGGTTCAACTCTTGATCCAATGATGATACTCTTAAGTTGTACGATACAGAAAATGAAACCTTCTTTTCTAAGGAAAGTGAAAAGCTGGTTTAGAAAATTTATTTGCTCTTTAAAATTTGTTTGTTTGGTATCATTCATAATATATATAAGATACACATTATTTTTCTTATAAAAATTCTAACAGGAGAAACAATCTTCCCCTTCGAATAAATAGTGCAACATTTTTGCACCATAGGAGTGAGAAACACTACTAGGAAAGAAAATTGACCCACTTGAACCCTAGCTCTTGAGCTTAGCACAAGTTAAGTAAAAACTCAAGTTGTCTTTGTCCACCACTTTAGTTAACATATCCGCCAAATTCTCTACCATGTGTATCTTATTCAACTTTACACATCCATAGTGATGTCTAATGAAGTGATATATTCTCTTGATATGCTTTGACTTGGAGCAAAATATTGTATTCTTGGTGAGAGGTATAGCATTTGGCTGTATGTTTATATTGCACTATCTTCTAGCTTTTGACCAAGATCCTCTAAGAATCCTTGCAATCAAATGAACTCCTTTGTGGTCATGTATTCTGCTTTTGTGATTGACAATGTAACCTTAGTTGTAACTTGGACATCTAATTGACAATTGTTTCACCAATTATAAAGATGTAACCCATAGTACTTCTACCACATCACGATCTCTAAACAAGTTTGAGTTTACATAACCCTAAAGACTAAGCTTTGAACCTCTAAAGTGAAGACAATAAGAAGAAGTCCCTCATAAATATCTCAAAATCCACTTAACTGCATTTGAATGTGTCTTTCTCAGTTTGTTCATATATCTACTAACCACACTAACTAGCTATACAATATTTGGCCTTATACTGACCATGACATACATCAACCTATACACATCTAATGCTTAAGGAACATTCCCTATGTACTTTTGTTCCTAAGTTGTCTTTGGACAATCTTTTATTAATAGCTTAACTGTCTCGCACAAGGTTGAGCCACGAACTTTGCATTTTTTTATATTAAACCTCTTAATCAATCTCTCATCATAGTCTTATTAAGATAGTTTTAGAACATACTTCTCTCTATCTTAAGATATCTTCATACCAAGGATTTGTTGTGCCTTTTCAAAATCTTCCATTGCAAATGGCTCTTGAATTGATTTTTTAACTTATCTACATTCCACATATTTGCTCTATAAATAAGCATGTTATAAACATATAAAACTAGGATAAGAAGATTACCTAATGGTGTCTTCTTGAAATAAACAAAATGGTCATTTGAGTATCTATCAAACCTTTGCTCCATGAAGTTATTAAATTTCAAATATCATTGTCTTAGGGCTTTTTTAAAACTATACAAACTCTTTTTGAGTTTACACACCAAATTTCTTTTCCTTTAAATTAAAGTCTTTAGGTTGATACATGTAAGAATCTTCTTCCAAATCACCATGAAGAAAAGCTATCTTTACATCCAACGGTTCTAGGTGCAAATCTAAAATAGCTACCAAACTAAACATAACCCTTATTAAAGTCATTTTAAAAACTAGAGCATATCTTTCTTTATAATCTATTCTATTTTTCTATGCATATCCCTTGACAACAAGTCTTGCTTTGTAGCGTTTTTTTTTTCATCTACTTCATTCTTGATCTTGTAGATTCATATTGAATACAATGTTTTTTTGTCCTCAAGCAACTCAACCAAATCCCAAGTTTAATCAAACATTAAAGTGTTATACTCTTTATTCATAGCTTGTTCCCGCTCGGCCTTATCAACACATTTTAAGGCCTTATGCCTAGTCTCAAGTTCATCTACTTCAGTATACAAAATGTAATTCAAAGATGGAGATTACCTAGAAGTAGCATGTCTCTCTCTAGTGGATCTTTTCAAAGATGGAGTGGTGGCCAAAGTGTGGGATTGATCTTTTTATGAACTTTCAAAAGATAAAGTTAAGGAAGGAGGCTTTTGAACACTATCACTTGAGCTTTCAAGTTTGCATCAATAACATCAAGTTTTCTACATTTTCTCATCTTTTCTATTCTTATATAGTTTATCTTCATTAAAAACTTATCTTTGAATTTGTACATCTTCATTCCACCATCTCACAAGCTATAACCATATTCATCTCTGTTATATCTAAGGAAATAGAATGTTTTAGCTTTAAAGTCTAACTTACCTTTATCTTAATCCTTATAATTGCATATGTCTTATATCCAAATACCTTAAGATATAAGTAATTCAATTGTTTTCTCATCCAATTTTCTTTGAGAACACCAAGATTCAATATTATAGAAGTGTTTTATTTAATAAGAACACAATTGTGTTAAAAACATCCCCCCAACATCTTTGTGGAAGTTTTGCATGATAAAGCACAGCTCTTCCTTTCTTAAGTATTTTGCAATTCATTTGCTTTGCAACTCTATTTTCCCATGGAGTTCCTGGGATAATCTTGATTCTCTTGATTCTTTCTTATGCACAAAAATCATTGAACTCTTTGTTATAGTCTTCTCCCTTATTGTCAAATTTAAGAGCCTTAAGCTTCAAGTTTGTTTGATTCTCCACCAATGCCTTTCACTTTTTGAACATTTCAAATACATTAATTTTTTTTTCATCATATAGATCCAAGTTTTTCTTATATAATCATCTATGAATGTCACAAAGTACCTCAAACTTCTAAGAGAAGCAACTTAGGCTAGCCTTTATACACCAATATGCACCAACTCCAATTTCTACTTCTTTCTCTCAAGCCCATCTCACAAGAATCTAACTCTCTTCATCTTTCCCAATGTGCAACCTTCACAGAATTCAAAATCAACATTATTCAAGCCTTTAAACCTTTGCCTAGAGTGCAATACCTTTAGGTCTTTTTCACTCATATGATTGAGCCTTAAATGCTAAAATCTTGAATCATTTTGGGCTATAAATTGATTGAGTTATACTTCATATTTTTAAGTACAAACAATGTGTCATCTCTCTTATCCTTTATAATCACCAATGTACCTTTGGTGATTTTATAGCCAATTGTTCCAAATGGGCATAATAATCTTCATTATCAAAGGTAGTGGTTAAGATTATACTTTTCCTAAGCTCTAGAATATGTTTCATATCATTTAAGGTAAGTTTAGCACCATTTGACGCTATTAATATGATTTTTTTTTCTTTAATTCCAGCAATCTTGTAATAGTGATAAGTTCCTAACAAAACTCCACCATAATCACTTGACAAGTAGCTAATTTTACATGGAATGAGATGATAAGAGGCATCTAAATCAATTACCCAAGAGTTGTTTGCTATAGCAATAGCATATAATGTCATTTGCTAAGTCACAGTCCGATATTCCCTTTGAAGTATAAAAACTTTGTTTCCTAAGAGCATGACAATCCTTTTTAACTTGTCTAGTCTTTCCAACATTCTTTATCCTTGCAGCTTATAGCTGACAATGTTGTTGACATCATTGAACTTAAAGCTTTATTTGAAGTGCTTCTCCTTAAATCTTTTGAAAACATCATTAAATTTTAGCTCCCATTTGAAACCTTGAGCACTAATCAAAGACATTACCAAAGTATCCCAACTAGGTGGAAAAGAAGACAAGTATAACAAAGCAATCAAGTGATCATCATGAAATTGGACTCTTGTCCCTTGCAACTGTGCAAGATTTGAGTTAAACTCATTCAAGTGATCCTTAATACTCATTGACTCATTTTGTTGCATATTAAAGAACCTACACAAAACTTTAATCTTATCATGATTTAAATTCATATTCAAACTTGGTCCATAAGTATTAGAAAGTGCAACCATCATACCTTTACCCAATGTATGATGAAGGATACAACTTAACACTTAATTATCTAGATAGAGATGGATCATACCAAAAGCTTTTCTATCAATAAGCTCAAATTCTTCCATTGACATTGATAGGAGATGTTTTTCCCATCCTTGCAGTGCAACATACAAATTTTGTCTTTAACATAATTTTTTCCATCTTTATCTTTCACATATTGAAATTTTCTCCATTGAACTTTTCAATTTTAAAGTCTTTCACCATTTTAAAAACCTCTCCATTAAATTAAATTTTAGTATGTAATGTGACTAAATTGGTACTTTGAATTTATCCAAAATTTGTCAAACCAACTTTTAAAAATCCTTCAAAAGTACCACAATAAGAGAGCCTAAAAAACTAAGCTAAAAATTTCATATGCAAACAATGTTACACAATTGATTAATGCATGGGGGCTAGCACATGATAGGCAATGCAATCTAGTGCACATAACTCATGTGCCATATATTTAAGTGCAAAAATGGATTAACTTGGGTCGATCAATCTGTTGGGTTAACTGCAAATGAATTGGAATGGGTCTCGAGTCTTGATTCGTTTCTTCAAATCAAATTTGGGTTAGGTTGGGTTGGGTTGGGTTAGGTTGACTATGTGGGTTAAGTCATCTTCACAAAACAAGTTGAAACAAAAACAAACCAATTTCAACTATAGTAGGTTGTCACTTTTTTTTTGCTACTCCATGGCACTTTCTAGTGGCTCAAACACCACCAAACCATAGATTAGGCCACCACAAGTCTATAAAACATGCATTTGCTCCCAAAATCTATCTAACAAGAGAGATTAAAAATTTTCCCTTCAGCCACTTAGGTGAACAATAGTCCATGAACTTTAAGCCTCTTTTATGATGATATCCTGCCACCAATGACCATTAACAGGTTTGAAACTCATAGAGGAGTTGAAGAGAGGAAAATTTTAACCTCAAATGCCTTTTTTAGCTGCGAAAAGACTACAGTTGAACTTTTAGTCCATGAAACCAAAGCCTTATGCTTTGACTCCAATACCAATTATAAAGCCAAAATCATACACTAACCAAAATATATGCATGCTAGCACCAAGATTTATAATGTTTCAAGTCTAAAAAGATACCTTACTTCCACTTTAGGGGGGGCAATTCTTCCTCTTTTCATATCAATGGCATTACAATTGTCTCCATGAACAAGCATACACAACTCTCAAGCAGCTCACACATATACTTTCTCACTTTGCACTACAATTCATGTTCAAAGCAAACATTGCACTCATTACAGTTCACTCTCACACATAATTTGTTCACACTAGCATGAAAGCCCCGTGCATAATACACAATAAACACTTGCATAGGTCATCTCACTTACAACACATTAAGATGACCATTATGTCTTGGTACTATTTATTACAAATATATAACAAAACACATCATGCTAATACACGTTGGATAATTCACATCTCAAGATAAGGGGCTAATGAAGACATTGAACTATCCATGTGGCTAATAAGAGTGCACTCTTAGAGTCATTAGCTCAGGCATAATGATAATAAATGTTTAGACAATAACAACTTAATTATGTTCACCTTTGTCTTGCAAAAGAATGTCCTTTTTTTGTTATAAATAAAGTTGTGAACCATAGAACATTTTGTGGTTGTAATAATACAAGGTTGCATTATGTGTTTTTGATCTTTTTTTTTTCTTTTTTCTTTATTTACTTCCTCCACTTTTGTTATTTCTTAGTGCATTTCGAACGCAATTTTACTACTATCAATCCTTGGTATGCAAAACTATAATTTGTTGTTTCTTCTTTTTTTTGGACAAAATATCCTTTGTTTGAGAATGTGAAAATGCTTCCTCATACAAACTTTCATCTTAAAAACATAATATTGTATCAAATTGAATTTTAATCTCATGTTACAATTAAAAAAAATCATTTTTCTTACATATAAATATATCTTTTGTTTAAAAAGAGACTATAAAAAAAGTAGATATTAATAATATATATATAGTTTCAACAGTATCTTTACTATCCATTCAGTGTAATTCCAACCATTATGTGGTTTCTCTCCAAGATCGTAGACTAAATAAAGGTTTTCTTCAAAAAGGCTAATAAGAAAATTTAGGTTACAGTCCTAGCATTTTTTTAGCAAACAATCTTGAGTTAGCTATTTCCACATTCAAGCACCTAACATAGGTGTCTTGGATTTTTAACAGTGCTTTCACTCTTTTTAACTCCCTATCACCTCCACACTTGTCCTCACGTCCCTTAGCAAAGGCCTAATTTATTATAACAAAGGAAACTAGCAAATAATACATGAATTTTACCTTATTTAGAAAGGAAGAAATGCAAGGTTGTTCTACCGTAAAAGAAACACAATGACTTTGTTAGATCTATTGGATATTGATGGGCTTCCTTTTGCTTTTGATTCACACTCATTCTAGGGGAGGTTATGCTAATAACGCCTAGCTTAATTGGGAGAAAATACTACTTAAAACCTTTTTTCCTAGGCTCAATATTCGGTTATGTGAGTTTGAATGTGTGTAAAAAAGAAAATAATGGAAGAAGAAGAAGGAGGATATTGACCTTTTTTCCTAGGCTCAATATTCGGTTATGTGGTTTCATTCGTGATTAGTGAAGGAAACAATGGATGATTGTTAAGCATGGACCAATAAAAAAAATGTGATGAGTTGATGTCATTAATTGACTTGTATATATTAAGCCCCCCCAACATCCTTCAAGAAGGAAGTTTCCAAAGTACTTTTTAAAAAAGCCCATTCCTGCTACATAGCAACAAATGGTTACTTTTCAAAAATTAAAGCAAAGAGATGGAGAAGTTTTGAAATGTTGGCAAGAAGACTCTAGAGCCAAGAGTAGGGAGGAAATGGTCATTGCACCAAGATTTGGACATGCTTACTCTGGACGGCACACCTACCAAGGTGTTAGAGCAACCTAAGTTTCTCGTCTTCATCACAATCTCCCACTCCCATTATTCGTAATAAGGGTCACTGCTACATTGGCTTGAAGATCCACAATTCGCAAGATCTGGACATGCTCATTCTGAGTTGCATGCTTACCAAGATGTTGGAGCAACCCAATTTCTCATCTCTATCACTGCCTCCCACCCTTATCATTTGTAAGAAGGGTTTTTGCTACATTCCCTTGAAGATCCAAAGTTTTGATTCACAAGATATGGACATGCTCACTCTAAATGGTGTGCTGGCCAAAGTGTTGGAGCAACCCTGTTTCTCATCTCTGTCACCACCTCCCCCCTGCATCATTAGCAAGAAATGTCATTGCTACATTGTCTTGAAGATCCAAAAATCTTAATTAGTGGGGTGAGTTTCTTAAAGGTTTTAAGCTACATCGCCTTAAAACATTCAAAATCTTGATTAGCAAGGTGAGTTTCTTGAAGATTCTAAGATCTTAGAAAAATAAATTCTTGGGTTTTCTTGATGGCAAAACATAGCTTGATTGCAAAATGTGTTTGCTTTTCATGCCTTGATTGCAACGTTATCCCATTTTGCCCTAACCCTATGTTTGGCTATTGAGAATCCTAAGAAAGAAAGAAAAGGGTATCAAGAATTTTTTTGTTTATTTTATTTTTGTACCTTCAAATCTTAGCTCATAATAATTGGGATTCAAAATCTAGGTTTTCCTTCTAATTTCCTTACTTTTCCTACCAACCAAACAAAGCTTAATGTGATTGTTACTTTTATCCTATTAACTTGAAATTGAATCATGAAAACCTAAGGGAAGGAAGATTGTGGGTCCCTTTGTTCCTCTAGTTCCTTTGTCTCTATCTTTGTATAAAGATCAAATAGCTAGATTGTCAATTCCTTTTTCTAATTCTCTAGGTTTTCTCAACAACCAAGCATCAATTTAAGTTTATTTTCATCAAACTACAAACCTAAATTCTATTTTGGCATTGGCTTAGGAGAATTTGGATTTATCTTTTGTTTATTCTTAGAAGTTCTTAGAATTCTGAAACACTTCTTTCCTTAAGTGTTGTAGAGTTTCCAATAATTGTCTTAGACATTTGTGAATGTACGATTAGATGAATGCCCTTCGTTATAAGACTAGTTTCTAATTGCTTTCTATAGCATCTTGCTTACTATGGTTCTCATTAACTAGAAATTTGACAAGTTTTTTGTTTTATCTTATGAAAAGATGATGGTTTGAGTAAGGCTTCCTTTACTTTAAAAAGTTAGATAAGGTTTGAAAAATGGTTGATGCCTAGATTAAGGTACTATGACCAAAGCATATTAGGATCTCCTCCAACCATGGCAAGCCAAGAACGAACCTTGTTTTTGGTGTCTAGCTAACAATGGTGTCTAGCTAACCTCCAAGCTTAAGCATCTTGAACTCTATAACAACTTTTTATTATTCCTCCTACACAAGAAGCAAAACACCCAAGCCAAAGTAGATGGATAGGAAAGGATGCGGAAGATGTTAGCTCATTTTATAGTCTTATATAATATAAAGTTATATCAATAAGCATAAACTATTTCTCCTATAAGAGTGTATTGATGTAAATTATATCGGTTTAATAAAATTAGACAAATGTTTTCCTTGATTGTAAATATGATATTGGCTAATGTGGGTTAAGGTACACCATTTCAAGTCAAGTATGTAATCTCATTTCTAGTGTTTTTAACAAAACCCAATTTTAAACTCATGATCGATGCATGATTTTTGGACAACACCTCGACTGTGGTGACTTTTGTTCTAATAGAAGTTGGCTATAGAAAGATGGAAGAAAGCTCTATAGGATAAGTTACATTGATGAGAGTTCAATCCATTACTTGATATCATTTTGCTTCAAAAGATGTGTATACTTATAAAAATTGTTAGGTCTTTAAAGTGTACTGAGAATATGGTAATGGCATTGTGGTTTTACTTATGACTTGTTCACCCCAAAATTGTTATAGGAAATTTGCATGACTTGGCTGCTGCCATTTATATTAATATAAATGCCTTTTCTTTTGATATCATCCAGATTTCCTAACCTTCTTGATCCAAAATGTAAGTTTTGACTTTTTTTAGATTTAGGGACTTTATTAGCCGATGCCCCTGTTGAATCTGCTAGGTAGTCAAATTTGCAGCCTCAAGAGGGGCATAACGCAAACAATTGAATTATAAACAAAACGAACTTCCATAAATACGAATGAGAATGCTGAATATTAACTATTGCTATAAAGGAAGGCACTTTTTGCAATCACAAATCTATTTTAAGCTTAAAAAGGCAACAACCAAAAACTTAAAAGATTGAAAGAAAACGGACGGTAAAAGAGAAATCTCGAATGCTATTTGAAAGATGAATGAAGGAGCTAATAAGTCCTTTCTGGGGGACTTACACCATATAAAGGACAAAAGTTTCCTCCACCATCACTACATGCTTCTTCAGTACCTAAGGATTCACTTTTCCCGAGAACTTCCAGACATCGTTTTGAATTCTAGCACCTAAGAGCTCAAGATTTCTGCTGAGGTCGACCATCCAACTCCTCGGATTAAACATTGAATTGTCTTTATCATCGTTGAGGACCGAAGTTAGACTCTGTACTTTTTATTATACTATTAGAACCTAGACCAATATATAGAAGGAATTTTAAGAATAAAAGTTTCACATTAAAAAATATAATTCTAGCATAAAAATATTAATTAATTTTTAGATTTAAAATTAAACTTTAAACTTTCCATAAATCGCTCTCGTGGAATCTCGCATTCTACGCACAGTGCTCTCAACCGGTGGAAAGGCCCAAGTCATGAACTCTGGAGTTTCGCATCGCCAATAATGGACATCGAGAATCTGTCTACAAGCACTTAGTAGCTGCAACAAGAAGGCTCCTTTTCATGGCCAAATTCAGCTACTGAACTGCGTATTTCTTTAGCAGCACGAAATTGTATTTTTTCATATTCTTCAAGAATTACTTTAAGATCATTCCATTAAGCCTCACAAACTTATAATTATATTATAGCTTTGGTCTCATACAAGTTAAAATGAACTAGAAAGAAAAACAGAATCTCCTCAAAACCATTCTCCACGAAGCTCTCTCAGAACCCTGGAATGTGGGAGATCGGGGTCTCCACGCATAGCGTTCTGCTTCCATATCTCAGTGGCCCTCCTAAGTGCCTCCTCCGCCGTGTCAAGCTGCTCCGGCAGCCACCCAACTACGTCTCTACGACGACCGTAATCTTCGTTCGCGTCCGCTGTCCCGTCTGTGGCTCTGGTAATGGGCTTCCTTGTATCTGCCACCTTGATCTCCGACAGTGGCGAGGCTTTGTGATGCTTGTAGAACTCTCTATCATCTTCAACTCTTTCTTCTCTGTTTCGCTGCTCTTTCTCCTTGTCTTTTGGCCATGGTGTGCCGTCAAGCCCTGCACAGCTGAATTCTTCCAGGCTTGTTGTAGTGTAGCTACGCTTCTGTTGGATGATGGGATCGGCCGGGGGGCTCACGCCGGTGCTTTCCAGCCTTGGAGAGGAAGCATAAGGTGTTCTTGGAGGCTTCAATGGTCCCGTCTCGTTACTGGGTTTGTGTTCCGTTTCCTTCTTGCTCGAGTCATTGTCATCCAGGGGGCTTCCTTGACCCTGTAAATTCCACACTTGTATACTCAAAACATTCAAACTCAACACGCAGTTTTTCCCAGGTAGAAGAGAAAGACTCATACCTCATTTTTTCTGTAATACACATCAGGCCCAGCTTCGACCTCTCCAGAATGAACGTCAGGGTCGGCGGTGCGACCCGCCGACGACGAGGCAAGTCCTCTGCCAAGAGCTTGACCACGGGCTAGAGAGGGAAGACAAGGCGACCTCCTTGCCGCGACTGCTATCCTCGATTGCATCTTGCCTTTCCTGCTCTTCTCTAATGATTCTCCGGTGTCTTTGATCCTCGTTCGATTGAGACAGACAGAATCGAAGCTAGCATGTTCCAGAAAAGAGAGGAGAGGAACTTTCACGGGAAGAAGACACGTGTATAGCCGTAGCGACGTGCAAGCAGTTTAGTGTGCATTGGTGTGCCTTGCGTGTCACCTCGCGGTTCTTTTTCAAGAGGCATCTCCATCTAGAATCATGGAGAGATTGGACTAGCCTTAGAACAAGAGAAGCTTGGAGAAGCTGCTTCTTGAATCTAGAAAGAATCACACAGTTGATTGTCCAATAATAGTCTAGTCTTGGAAGTGAAGAAATATACAAGGTGTTAGAATAAGTAAAAGAATAAACTTCATCTATTTTCAACAAATTATCTCTAAAAATAATGAACATTCATAATTTAGACAATTCCAACTTATTTTAAGATTTTAAAATTTAATATCAAATGTTAGACTGCATATTGGTCCATCTGGTTGTCCTAGAAACTAAAGGAAGGAAAGCCATACCAGGAAGACATACCAGGAAGGTACTTAAAACTGTAAAAAAGTAAAGACAGAGTCCTCTGCCTGGGGAAAACGAAGAGACAAAAGATGAAACAACAAAGAAACTTCGCACTCGAATTCTTGCCCATACGTACAGACAGCACCCTTCGTTGCTTTTTGTCCTCAACGATGAACGGAATAAAGAAATTCCCAAATGGAACCATTCTACTTCTTCGATGTGGGTGGTCCAATCGAAACCACGATCTGATATGTAGCCAAAAGAAGTCCAAAAGGTAGAGTGTACCGCTATAAAAATCCAAATTATCTCTTCTGGTGACTAAAAGTTTGGAATGCAGTCATTCAGTATTTTAATACTTTAGTCTCTTGACTGGATAGTAAGTTTTAATCAATCCATGAAGTCAGTATTATGATTAATAAGTAGATCATGCAGTAAGTGCATACACAAACAATACCAAAAAATATTTGGAATATTACGTGATTCAAGAGGAAAAATTCTTAGATCAACCAAAATTAATTCTCTTATTATTCGAAAGATTTTATATACTACGAAGTTTTAGAGAATTTTTGGACATCTCACTCCTTAGTCACTGTTAAAACTTCAATTAAATGACATGACCCACATACGATTTTTCATAGTTCATTTTATAGAAAACATAGTACAGCAATCAGCAGTTTTCTTAATGTTGGGTAGTGGCATTACCATCAAGATTCGGATACAGGATTCAACTTTGGTTTTATTGATTAGAAGAAATACAAATAAAATCTTGATCTCCTGGGGCTTACACTGCTTATTATGTAACAGCATTTCAAACATCCAGTCACCTAATCTTACGTCTCACCTACTCCTAAAAATGGAAATAGTAAAACATAGAGTAGTCTAGACTACACAGTTAAACAACAACTACTCCTACACCGCTCAGCCAATATTCTTCACAACTTGGGTTTATCCCTCTGCCCAAGATTGGAACACACATCGGCAAGGAAAGTGAAGAATGCAGCAAAGAAGCACAGAAGCCATGACAATATGAGCACTGTCCAGTCCCAGATATTCCTCTTCGGGAAGTGTCCCCTGTCTGATACGAGCAAAGCTCTATAAACAGCTTCTGATAAGGCATAGGCTGTGACAGGATCTGATTCCTCTGCAAGATATCCGTACTCTGTGAGGCATACAATGTCATACACCCCTGTGGTCTCCGATATACCCAGCCATTCACATATCTTCAGGCGGCCGTCGATCCTCTCCTCGGTGGATAACATGTCGCCATGTGTCAAGATCAGGAGAGGGCTCTCATCTGCAGTCCCAGTTAATCAAACATATTAGTGAAGTTATAGGAGCATTCTGATGTGGAACATTTAGGAAAGTCAGGTTGCTTTGTAGAAAAGCCATCTCCTGGGTAGGTAGGAGTCACAGTTATAGGTCATAATCCTCTTTTTGTAGGACAGAAGGACGTCAAAAAGATTTAGTGATGTCTGAGAATAAAAGATTAAAGAAAGTCATGATACAGTTATTGTACTAGTACAAGCAAAGACATGGACTGACAGAATTGGAGGAAACTTTACTGTCAGATATACTTTACTAGAAACAAGCTCTTCTGTTGTTCTGTTGTGGTTAATGATTAGAGCTTTGAATTAACCATGCTTACATTGGAGTTATTTCTATGATTGAGTATCATAATCATTATGTGTTTGATTATGTACTCAGGAAATACTACTGAAATCAACGAGTTTTTATGAGACAGATGGCTTACTGGATATTCTCAAAACAGAAGAGCAGAAGAGCTCCCTGATGGCCTCCAGTGCCTTGAAGTCGCCTGCTTTTGAAGCCTTGTAGATCTCTGCTATGTTGGCGACCACCATTGCAAAATTCACTTTTCTCCTGATAAACTTCGAAGGTGATTTTGAGGTAAGATTCTCAATATCATGTCTGATCAACGCGTCATCGCCCGACCTTAAGCATGGCTGATTATGATGAACTCCGTCAGTTATCCAACTGCTCAACTCTTCAAGATTCTCAGCCATTTTATCTTGTTCAAAGCCCCTTGAATCGTACACGCAAAACCCGCTTTTCATAGACCTCGAAACATTGTGCTCTTCCATGAACATGGTAGTGTAGTTGGAAGAACTTCCTGCAAATATAAAACAGAATAGCAATTCAATTTAAGGAAGAAAGTTACAAATAACAGACTGGATTAGAGCTTTTACTTCTGTGGCTTACCTAGTGAAGTTTGAGCAAATGGGATGATTCCAGACCGCCCAAGGACGCTGTACATGAGGTTCACAAGTGAGCTTTTGCCAGAGCCAGTGAAACCCGCCAAGAGAATCGTGATAGTCGGTGGAATATCCATCTCTTCCTTGCTAATTCCTCCGGTAGGCACCCAAAAATCCCCCGAACGATAGATCTGCAGCTTGTGCCGGAGCTCATTGAGCCCTTCGGGAGCAACCAAAGCCAGCCTTTCCATTTCCCTCAGCACTTTAAGCCTCGGCGTCAGATTCGAAACATCTGGGAGGTCATACTTGAGCTTAGCACATTCATCAAAGTCGGCAGCCGAACGCCACCAACAATAAGCTAATCTTGATAACTCATGCTCGTCGTCATCAGAGGAAAATAGTTGGTTCTTCATCTTTCTTCGAACTTCTGGGATTGTGACAAAGATGGAAGTAAGTTGTCGATTCAAGAGCTCCGTCAACAGCTCGGTTCTTGCTCTTAATTCCCCTGTTGCATGGAAACTTCAGCGAGTATAGGGAGACAAAAAGGTCCTACGTGGGTTTGTCCGGAACCCGGCGTAGAGTACAATTTCACTCACGGGTCGGCCATCATTGGAGAAGATGGTTCCTTGCTCTTTCGTATACAAACCTCTCCCTTTAAAGTAAATACCCATGCAATGTAGTTCATATATACAAAACTCGTCGAGACAAAAATTCCAACTCCGTTTGATTTGGTATACCAAGGTAGGTCTGCTACAGAAGTACGGAATCGGGTAATTTCTTGGTCCTTGGCTCTTACTCGTGGGATTCAAGTGTAGAAGGAGACAGACACTGAATGTCCCAAAAAAGGACTGGTTCTACCTTGCACATGGAAGCTGCAGTGAAAAAAGTAGATTCTTCCACTCTTGTCGCTCCTGGCATGGATTTGTTCACATTATTCTACATCTACTTCTATAATTGGAATGGTCTTTCTGCTGGGATGAAAGGGTGAAAGAAACAGGAGAAACCCAAGCTTGGAAACAAAAGACGGTGATGAAACAGGAAACATCCCCTTTTCTCTAGCTTTGGCAGTTTCCCTTTTATTGAGTCTGTTAGTTCGCAGAATTAAAATTTGAGGATGATGACAAAAATAATTTTAGCAATTTCAGGTTTTCTCAAGTTGCCTATATAAATAGAAGATTTAAAAAGACTATATATACCAGAGGAGAGATTATTTGATGACTTTTATGTATATAAAATTCTTAAATAATAGTAGATCAAGCCTCAGTTGCAAATAGAATGAGAACCAATAAGTATATGGTTGATAACGGAGATCAGAAGGTAACATAGTTTCAAAAAGACCAATCATGTATTCTTACCAGAAGTAATACAACCAAACAAAAAGAAACAGCTAAGAAGAGATTTTTCTTGGGTTTCTAGTCAGAAAGATCCCTAATCTTCATCAAAATTGGATCTCCACAAGGAGTAAATGAAAAAATGTCTTTCCTCATATCTCTCTGAGCTAGAGGGAATGCGGAGTTGCTCGTTATAGGTGGCTTCCTCCTGCAGTTGCTAGGGTTCTCACAATTAAGAAATTTAGCCCGACTCTGGTGAAAAGAAGATGTGGCTATCGCCACTTTAGATCGACTAGTGGAAGAGAAGAGTGAAATACTCTGGGATCCATTCATCATCCTTACCACCCAATATCCATAAACATTAAATAACCAACTTAGATTGCAAACTTCATTCCACTGCCAAACAGAAATCCTGCAGGATTTCACATAACAAAGGTCGTGACAGATAATTTTGGTGAACTGGCAGGACAATCTAGAAAGCCCAGACCCTGCCACAAACCGATTTGGTCTAGGTGACCAGTTGCAATTAGCACAAAATTTAACCAAAAAAGCACATGAAAACCGCAAATAGACCTCTCAGGTGAGAACCTCAGTTACAATGCAGGTCATCTCCATCAGTTTTACCGAATATACATTCACATTTATGGTTGAGTGGTTGAGGTGGTAAGCTAGCTACCTTCAACGGAAGTTAAAGCCGCCAGAAGGAACAGAAATTTCATTCCCTCCACAGCTGAAGCTAGTTTGGGGGACTTCACCTGGGGGCAATGGCTCATCATCATCCCCAATCCAATATCTCTCAAGAATCTTCACTGCCTTCTCGTATATCTCATTGTTGTCATGACTCTGAAGATTTTCAACCTTGTCTAAACCATCAGCATCATCAATCAATTGCACGTACAAGTTTACATCTGTTTTGCCTATATTCTTCTCAGCTTCCCCAACCCTCAGAATGTTCTCAAGTCCATCCAAGGAAACTGTGACAATTCTTGGGTCTGGACAAATAAGGAGATCACATAACGGCTTAATGCACCCCTGGCTCACGAGGTACCTACCAGATATAAATAGACCAAACACATACATGCATCATAATTATTTCCCAAGATTATTTGAAGGGTGGAAAGGATGATTGCAAGGAAATAAGTAGTACTTGATCTGATCGTGGATGCCACCAGATAGAGCATTTGAAATTGCCCAAGCAGCTTCTTTCTTGACCTCGAACTCTGCATTTTGAAGTAGTTGGAGAAGGGGAGGAATGATGCCAGCCTCAATTACAGCCTGCAAAGTTTATCCAAAAAACATAGCTCAATATCACCTCCACCATATATCAACAAGAAATGACTTTTCACCACAATAATACAGCAATAACCATGTTTCCTACATTGGCTCCTTGCTGCCGCATTTAAGCATGAAAATTATCATAGATGCAAATATTTATTGAACGAAATAAGGAAATGAAATACAATCATTACAACGTCCTAATTAGTGCATGCATTTGCTGCAGATGAAACTTGCTTACCTGTATCTGATTTACATTTCCAGCTGTGATATTTGAGATCGTCCAGCAAGCTTCCTTCTTGATGCTCTTCTTATTATTTTGTGTCAACAGGCTCAGAAGGCAAGGAAGAGCTTGATAATTTATTATACACTGCAGCATTAAATTCCATTTAAGAAAAGCAACGCAAGGCATTTTAAAACTGACAAAGATGCCATGTTTCATTTGGTGACCAACATTCCAAAACTAAATTAAGAATTACATACACACGATTCATGAAAAAAATACAGAGAGAAAAAAGATGAAAAGGAAAAAGTCTACTATTTATTTGCAAGGATTGCTTGAGTAGGGCACATTGGCATGGTTAGACCCTCCGGAAGGATCTCATACCCACTATGGACACTATATTGCGGTGAGCAATACGCATAAGTATGAAATACATTAATTTCCTGTATAAATTCCAGCAAAACAGAAAACAACTGCCGCTGGAGCGTTTTATAGATCTATGATTGCAAAAACAGAGATTCTATCCATCCAACCAAAGATAAAGAGAATAGAATAATACAAAGCAAAACCCAATTCCAAGAAACAAGATTAAAGAGAAAATAGTATGAAATATATTACTATTGCACACCTGAGTTTGCATATCATCTCCAGTGACAATATTTCCAACTGTGCGAAGGGCGGGAACGAGCACCGTTGCAGAGGGATGACTAGCGAAACAGAACTTTCAACCATTAAAATCTGAACCAAAAACTAATTCAGATGAGCTAATTAAACCAACACTCACCTAAGAAGTTGAACAAGTCGGGGGCAGGGACCTGCATCAATTACAGCTTGGATTCTGTCGCTTGTGCCATCTGAAATATATGATAGCGCCCAGCACGCATCAGTGAGGACTTCCTCATCATTTGAATGTATAAGACGCTCGAGAGCAGGGATAGCTGGCTTCATCTGCACAAAAAGATTCAACAGCACATACAGAACACATATTTTGACTACCAGAAAAAAAAAAAAAAAAAGTACTAGAACCCTAATCACTCAGCTCAAGTTTCCAACCTGCTCAAAAGAAGGCGGTGGCTTGCCCCTACAGAAGTTCGACAATGTCCACGTCCCATTTCTCAACATAGAAGGTTTTGCATGATCATTAAACTGCGCCAGCAACGGCATTAAAGCCCCATGACTAAGAACAAGATCACGACATCTAGGCGAGTCACCTGCAACATTTCCTAAGGCCCAGACGGCCTACAACCCAGGCACGGATTGTTAGCAACCCCATACGATGTCTTACAAATCCAAAGACAGAAAATACAAACTTAATCCCCATTGGAGATATACCTGTTCACGAACATCAACACTCGGAGAGCCGAGAAGTTTGACAAATATTGGGATGGCTTCATAATCAATCAAAACCCTGGTATTTTCCGATGTTCCGGAAGCAATGTTCGTGAGGGTCCAAGCCGCCTCAAACTAAAGAAAGTAAACACAATCAACATCAGACAAATTCCGAACTAAAATGAATAACACGTGTGCACGAGAAACTAAACCTGAAGTTGTGGGAACTCGTCCCTTGCAAGGAACTCGACCAAGCAGGGAACAACCCCGGAATGCACAACTTCATCAATCGGAGGGTTGTTCTCTGGAGAAACAATCACGTTAGGAACAAAGCACAGCCCACTTCTCACACAATCGAAAACGAATCCAAACAAAAGTTTTACCGCTTGAAAGCAGCTTTCGGAAATAAGTAGTCGCCTCGAGCTGCAAGCTTTTGTCCCCCGACCAAACCCCACTAACCATCGCCGGTAGACTTTCTAACTGCATTCCGATTAGCAAACACAACACATTGACATGCTTATCGTTATAGAAGATAAACTCGAAAACAGCGGCGTATGGTATAGCGAGTACCTTCATTACGGACGAGGGAATCGCAGTGAGAGAGGAGGGGATTTGGCGAGGCACGAGGCCTTCTCGACGCTTCTTCTGCAAGCTCTCTTCTCTGCGACTCTTTCGGATCTCGACCAGGTTGTCCTCCCGACGACGACGACCCTCCTCGGCGTCCACGGCCACCTTGTACCGGTTCCGGCGGACCTCGGTCCTCGCGCTCGGCCTCAGAGACATTGCACTTCGCTGAACGACGATCCAATCAATCAAGCCAAGCTTCGGTGACGAAGGAAGCGAGTGGAATGACAAAGACGGTGAGAGTGGATCTTAATTCAAACAGGATACCGAGGAGGGCAGCGAACCTTCGTGCCAAACCGCCCGGGATTTGCATGTTATTAACGGAACCACCACCAGGTTTTGAATTTGAAAGACGGCGGCGCGATCCTCCGTGCTCACGTGACACCCGCCGAAATAATCACGTGAACAATTTCTCTTGCTTTTGCTGCAAAAATAATAAAACGGACTTTAAACTTCTAATTTAGTTTCTAACCTTTTCTTTCCCCAATAAAGGTGCTTGAAAAAGAACAATTTTAGCCTCTTAAATAAAATAATTTATGCCTCAAATAGATGAAGTTAAAAGTTCATTTTTCATGTTGATAAATAATCATCTATAATCATTTTAGTTGATAATAGATATAAACTCTTTTCATATCTAAATTCTTTTTGTGTCTTATTAATAATAGAAATTTCTAAGTTTATTAAAAAAATACAGATTATCAATAACATAGAAAAATAATTTTCAAAAGTATTAACGAGAATATATATAATATTATGATGTATTTTTGCTAATTGCAACAACACAAAAAAAAAACTAAAAATAAATATTTGAGTTATAATTTTCAATGTGTTTCTCTTACAAGATTTTTTCTTCATGTTCAGATTCTAAAATTAGAACATTATAAAACGGTTGACACAAAATTATGAGAAATAAGGATGAAAAAATGATACATACTCTTCCGCTGAAGCAGAGCATCAAAGAAGATAAGGCTTCGCAGAAGCAGGGTGTCAAAGCATGGAGAAGAAACTATCCTCATTGGCGAAGGCCTTTACTCCGTCACCGATTCAAGAACTCTCACATCTAGCTCAACGATGCAACGCCATCAACCTCGCCGAAGGCTTCCCGGATTTCCCTGCCCCGCCTCATATAAAAGACGCGGCCATTTCTGCTATTAATTCCGACTTCAACCAGTACAGGTTGGTGTCCAACACTGCAACTTCTCAAATTTAGCTACTTTTGATGATCACCCTTATGGGTTTGATTCGCTTTTCACAGTACCTATATAATTTGTTCTTCACTTTTCACTTTTTTTTTTTTTTTGGTTTATAATTTACTACTACTGTAGCAATCTGTGAGGAACAAAACTATGTAGAATTGTCCCCAGGATCACTGAATTGTATAGCTGCTAAGCTGACTAATGTTAAGCCGAATAAAGATAGCAAGGTCAACTACCGTTTTAAAAATGCAATCCAAAATTTTTAAATTGATGTCCAGACGCGTGAAGGCTCCTCCTCTGGGTATCAATCAAACTGAATGACCGGAGAACTTCAACCATGACAATGGATGTATATATCTTGGCACCAGTGCAAAACTCTTTGCTAGTTGGTGTTTTATTTCCACTTCAAAGGCAGTTGACAGCAACTGTTGCCATGACAGGCATGTGCAAGGAATATGTGACCACTTAGCAGTGATGGCGAAGAAGATGCATGGTTTAGACGTCAACCCTCTGACTGATATAGCTATTTGTTGTGGCCAAACTGAGGCATTCGCAGCGGCAGCGTTTGCAAGTACGCTCTCTTCTTCTCTCACCAGTTCTTACTATCATTTGAGTCAAACGTTTCTGTGGTATGACTCCATGTGTAACTCTATCGATTGCTATGTACGGCAGTAATAGATCAAGGTGACGAAGTCATACTTTTTGACCCTTCATATGAGACCTACGAAGGATGTATTACCATGGCCAGGGGCATCCCAGTAAGCTTCTTATTATCCACAACAGAGAGCTTGGAATCTTGATTCTGTGAAAACTTTCTTTAGCTGTGGTTTTAAATTACTAATTATTTAGTAACGAGGGAAACAAATTGGAAATTACAGGTCTTTGTGGCACTTGACCCTCCTCACTGGAGCTTAGATCCAAACAAACTGATTCAGTCTATCACTGGGAGAACCAAAGCTATTGTACTGAACAGGTCAGTAAATTCCACTAAGGGGATACATAATGGAGCTTTGGTTAGAGCTTGTACTAGCCTATTCTTCGAAAATTCACGGTCCATTTATAAGTGGAAAAAGAGATTCAGCCAGAAGTCTATAATGAAATGTGACTTAGGTTAGGCTCTTGGCTATAACGTTTTCATGGGTGATCTGTTGGATGCCCATAACATCTTTGCACAGAGGATTGCTATAGAACCATCTACATAAGGTCTTTAAGAGGAAAAGAACATGACAATCTGGCCATTTGACTAAATTCCCTCAGGTTGATATTCTTCCATCCCAAGATTTAGAAATCTAATTGCTAATCATTTTATCTATCTCTGAATGTGTTTGTATCTTGGTTAGGAATTTCTTCAGTCACAAGCGAGTTTCTGTGTTCTCTCTGTTGATGTAGAGTGATGGCATGACTTTCCTTTTTGTCTAAGGAAATGGTGCTGACATACTGGAAATTATACAAAAAAAATGGTCTAGAAACCATAGAGGAACTAAAAGGAAAATTATAGCAAGTTCTTCCCAAATCACTATTCATTTGGATCTATCCTTCATAATTAAGTATAACATACGAAATTGCTCAAAATATCTCCAAAAAGCTAGTTTTTCTTGCATTATGGATATGTACTAACACCAAGTTCACAGTCCTCAGAATCCAACTGGCAAAGTTTTCAGTAAAGAGAACTTGAAACTATTGCGGAAGTATGCCGCACAAGGGACCTTCTAGCTATTACAGATGAAGTATGAGCATCCTTTAGCTTATCAAACTCAAGAATGATTGAATGGATTAGATGATTATTGTATGCACATGTACCATCATAACATTCTAATGCATAAAGTACAAATCAAATTTCTTCATTATTTGGTTCCATCTTATAGTTAATAAATCTCTCTTTTCTCCTTTGGCCGGGGTTGGGGGTGGGGATTGTTGTTGGAGAATGTGTTGATGCTGTCATTAATCACACTAGCCGATGTAATGCACAAAATAGTCTAAGAGTCCAGAGGCTTCACTGTAGAATTGGATGCCAATATAAATTTTTAATTCTGAGGTATCTATTACAACTGAATTTGTATGATGTGATTATGGCTGACACAATGATGAACTTCGGCTGAACGTAGTTTTGGATTATTGTTGATGCCTGGATGTTGGAGCATGCGATTGTTCTAAACTTAATAGCAATTATTCTAAAATCCTAGGAAAACTAGTGTAGTGTGGAAGCAAAACGTGAGTTGCCATTAAATGAAAACTTAAACAGGGTTAAGCAGATCACTTGTGTGTAAATTACATTGAGAGAAATTGTAGAAATTAGGAGCTACACATTCTCTAGTTCTCATGATGGCATGACATTGTTGTTTGTCTAGACCATGGTTAAACTTACATCTTTGATTTTGTTTTATGTTAGTCTTACTCTATTAACTTTGTCTAAAAATTGAAATTTCCATCCATTTGCTGTTTTCAATACGCGCTTCCTTGCTTTTTTGGCTGAAACTGCTTACAAGCAAGAAAGACGAGTCTTATCTCTTTAATGACTAAAAGTATTTGCTTTTGGCTTTCTTATTGCAGGTGTATGAACATGTTACATTTGAGAATGAGAAACACATATCCCTTGCCTCATTCACAGGGATGCAGGAGCGGACAATAATTACATCTTCCTTGTCTAAAAGTTTTAGTGTTACAGGTTAAAAGCTGACATCCTAACCATACCCAAAAGGATTTAACATAGATTTGCTCATGCGAGAATGACATTCTTTCTTCATATTCTTTGGAATTTGAATATCCACTCCTTGTTCTTACCTCCTTATAGTTGCAAAGTCTTCTATTTCTACTTTTAACTGCTGTACCGAGTTGTTGCACTAGGTCTAGAATTGCTTTGTAATATTGTTTGTGTTGCTCTCAGGTTGGAGGGTTGGATGGGCAATTGCTTCGGCTGCCATTGCCTCTACAATCAGAAACATTCATATCAGAATTACAGATTCTGCTCCGGCACCTTTTCAGGAAGCTGCCTTGACGGCTCTGAGAAGCCCTCCAGAGTACTTTGAATCATTGAGAAGAGTAGGAGAAAGCAATTGTTATCTTTCATCTACTTTTGTGAATTCGAGAGCCTAACCTTACTTGTTTAAGATTCATCTCAATTACGTCTTTGTTGTGCTCAGGATTATGAATTAAAAAGGGATAACATGATCAAGGTGCTTTCTGGTGTTGGTTTTAAAATTCCATTTAAGCCGCAGGGTTCTTTCTTCCTATTTGCCGAGATTCCAGAAAGTTGTCCACTCTCTGATGTATGTGCTCTTTTTTCCCTGTTGTTATAATAACCATTTCAAAAGGATTCCAACTTTGATTTACTTAGCTTTATTTTTTCTTCCCATTGAGTGAGTCATGAATTATGCATTTTCCAGGTAGAATATGTTAAAGAATTGCTAAAGCAGACCGGCGTGGTGGCTGTTCCAGGCCGTGGATTTTTTCATCCAAATTTATACTTGAATAAATGTTCTGAGGGAGATTGTAGGTATCAGAATAGATACATCAGATTTGCTTTCTGCAAGAGTAACGCTACCTTAGCCGCTGCAGCACAAAGGTTAAGTGAGCTTTCAGGGGCTACAGGGCATTTCAACTTCCATTAATATTTAGCGCTTTCAATTGAGGATGTACAAGTATAACCAAAGCATTAGCAATTTTTTGGGTGATTATTGAAAGGTAAATCAGTAAGCTGTGTCCTGTTGATCAGTTAGTGGTATAAAAAAGTTTTATCTTTTATTTTCTGAAAATTGGTATATAAGAAGTATAATTTTTTTATTAAAAGACTTATTATTTATCTCAAAAGTCAACTCAAGAAATAGTGTAACTTGTTATTTTATAAATAAGAATTTAATTTTTTTTTTATAATGTGAAATTTATTGTCCAAATTTTAATATAATATTTTACTATGGCGATTGAATTATTAAATTATCATGATATTACATTACATGGACAAGACATGAGTTCAAACTAATAAAAGTTTAAAGTGATATTAACAAGAATTTTGATTTTAATATTGTATTAAGAAATTCATTATTTAATTTGAAAGTAGATTTTGGAAGTAATGGAATTTATTATCTTATTATCCAGATTTTTAATAATTTTCTTAAAACATGAGATTTATTATACAATATCTTAACACATTTTTTTTTATGTATAAAGATATTAAAGATAAGATTTAAATGGTATAACTTATATATTATTTTTTAACACAGAAGTATTTTTCAGTTATAAATCCATTTTTTTGTCACACAGGTCGTAAGAATTGGTGTGGAAGGCAAAAGCTAACAAAATCCGTGAAAAACAGAAAAATAAAATCATAATATTATGCTGTCAAGGAAACAAAAAGAAAATGCTTTGAATGCGTTGACTGCTTCTTCTCTGAAACTATGCAGTAAATAACGAACGGAGTCTCGCCATTGGCAATTCCGGTTGAGAGCCTGAGAACAGAAATGTCTTCGCTCCCGGACGTGGCGGATGAGCAACGCGCTCCTCTTCTCAGCGAGCCGGAAATTGTTCCCGACTCGTCATCCAACGGCCCTGATGCTTCCAATCCCAGTCCCATACCGACCACCGATCCCAGTCAACGCCTCGCCTCTCTCGACGTCTTCCGTGGCCTCACCGTCGCGGTAAGTCCTCGTATCCTCATCTCCCTTCTACTCTGCCTACTGTGTCCCTATCCAACTTCTAATTCTCTGAACAGAGAGTCCTTAATCTTCTCATATGCTTGTTTTTGCAGTTGATGATTCTAGTTGATGATGCGGGAGGGGCATTCCCGTCCATAAATCACTCTCCCTGGTTCGGTGTGACTCTCGCGGATTTTGTGATGCCGTTTTTCCTCTTCGGTGTAGGAGTCTCCATTAGTCTAGCATTCAAGGTATATAACCTTTTACGGTAATGTTTGTCCTGGTTACTATTTCGTCGTCCTATTAGGTTTCTACCGTACGATTTCGTACTTAGATTTTAGTTTGTGTAAAAAGGCTTATAATTTTCTGTTGTCATTATGGTACCGTGCAGAATATTTCTAGCAAACGAGTGGCTACAAAGAAAGTCATACTAAGGACCGTTAAGCTTTTTCTCTTGGGGCTTTTAGTGCAAGGTAAATACTCGGAACACTCTCTTAGTAAGACCTTGACAGAGCATCAATATGAAAAGCTTTAGCTTATACAATTATTCACTCTTTTAACTACACTTACATGCTTCAATACTTGCATACTATTGTAATATTTGTTCACAATTCAGTTGTCCTGAGGAAGTATTTTTGTGTTTATATGATGAATAAAGATCTGTAATTCTTTTCTTCTTTTTTGGGTATATTGTCCCAGGTGGGTATTTCCATGGGCGTAACCATTTATCATATGGAGTTGATGTGGACAAGATACGTTGGTTGGGTGTATTACAGGTAGCATTTCTTGGTTATCATTTTTTGGTGTAGTTGTCCTGCTTTGTTAGTTGAAATCGCAGATTATGGACAAAAGTGTTTCTTCCAGGCCCACTATTACCTGCTTCTATGTTCTGAAATGTTTTTTCTTTTTTCAAATATATTTCATTTTCTGAGATCCAGATTACTGGAGAAAAAGCCCCGTGCGTTCGTTCCTTTTTTTTGTTGTAAGTGTCGATATTTGGAAGCTTGCTTCTTAAATGCATCTAAAATATGACTGGGATATATACTTTTTTCAATACCCAGAAAACTAGAGTCTACTCTGCCAGGTGTTCCTGGAGAAACTAATCTTAGAGATGGGTATATTAAAAATTAATAAAAATAAAAATAAAAATAAAAATCTTGCATTGCATTTCGAACTTAATAAAAAGAAGAACATGATCTCAACTGAACCTTGTAGTGGCTAATGCTGCTACTGCTGACATTACATCTCCTCCTCCCAAATACTAGTTCGCAAATGTTTTGTGTGCTGTATACGAACCATCTGGTATTCATGAAAAAGGCTGGAAAAAATGTTTAAGCAGTTTCAATATGGTCCGGCCTCTTTGGAATGTAAGCTTTGATCATGTTGGTTTGTGACAGAACACCACTGAATTGGTGCAACTGTATGCCAGGAAATTCTTAGGTACATAGCTAATCATCTGCCACATGATCTAGTCTGTGAGCAGTCGCTAACATGGTGGTATATCAACACCGTATAACCCTGTGCATCTCCTAGGTTATGGTATTAATTAAGTAGTCTATAATACTACTATACCCTTGCTCACGGAATTAAACTGGTGTGCGAAAATGCAGTTGATAATATTTGCATGTTTTGTCCATTCTAAGGATCAAAAGCTTGAAATGCCATGCATTACCTCATGCATTGCATTGGATAAATGCATCTCTGACTGATTAAATCAAATTGAAGTACTGACCTCAATCTATCAATTGGTCTTTTAGGGTTGATATAAGAACTGAATAAAGCACTTTTATTTGCTGGTGTAGTTTTATAAGCAGATGTCAAGACTCAGAACTTTTTAAGTCAATATGCATGTTGATACGTGCTTCTTTGATTTACAGAGGATATCGCTTGCATATATGTTGGCTGCAATGTCAGAGATATGGCTTGTTAGCAGCATCACGGTTGACTCACCAGCAGCTTTTGTGAGAAAATACTACATCCAGTGGTTAGTTCTGTTAGTTAGATTATAATTCGACTCATGGACGTGATTGTAACTTGAAAGCATGATGCAGGGGTATTTTTGTATTGCATATATGTTTTGGTTTTACAAATTAACTTCACGAATACTTCTCTCTCTTCTTTTCCAAGTTCCGATTGAAAGTAACACATATATATAGAATGGAACTAAGAATTGAAGATGGAAGAAGTGCTGAGACCTTAAAATTGTGTTTAAGTAAAGAGCTGTAGAAATGCCAATATGATTTTATATCTGAAGAAAAATCTAGGTAAGAGGTGTATTGAATTGGACAAGCGAATAGAAATTTAAGCGTGAAGATTAGAAGCTATTCTTAAGTAACAATAGCTTATCTAGAAAAAAAAGGAAAAAAGGAAAGAAAAAAAAAAACCACATATTAGTATTAGTATTTATGAAATGCCTATTGGACGTAGATTTTTCTGGACACATGGAGTTTTCCTTTAAGATCTGGAAATGGATTTAATGTTTAGTACTACCTTAGCCGTCTTTGGGATGCCACCTCCGGACCACCCTTTTTTCAGAGTCTAGTGTTGTCTTTAACCATGATTTTAAGTGATCAGGTTATAAACTTTTGGAACTTCAAACTCAAATATCCTCATTTTTCAATGGTCAAACCCTTAAACACGTGTAGGATTATTATCAAACTTTGTTGCGATATCTTTTCCTTTTTCATCATTAAAGCCTTAAAGTTATGGGGTCGGTTTATTGCCACACTTGGTTACAGAAATTCAGTTACTACACGCAACAAACAATCTGACATGTTGTAACCCTGAAAATGTATTTGGTTAGAGGGATCATCTAATTTCTGTCCTGGACCTTTGAGAGTTCTTTGATTAACTTATTATGTATGATATGTTTTTCCTCTTGCATTTGATACTTTCACATCCTTACTTTTGCTTATTTGTGCAGGATATTCGCTTTCTTTGTGTGCTTAGCTTACATGTGCCTACTATATGGCCTTTATGTTCCAAACTGGGAATCTGGAAGCATGACTTGGTCTGGTTATGCCTCTGAATCTCAAATTGTGAGTTGAACTGTATAATATCTGGTTTCTCCTTGGCAACTTTCTTTCAATCTGTCAATCTGATGATGCACATGTCCTGATATGGTTTTCACTTAAGACTTCTAATTGCCATCTCATGTTTCTCACTTAAGATGTCAAACAGCATTGCTTGATAATGATTAGTTGTTAGTATTGACTACTGGATGTCTGTTTACACGGGTGTATTTCTTTTCCTATGTAAGTTTCCACCCCCTTTTCCCATGTTGACCCTATTTACCAGACGAGTCTGTTATTTTTTATGAACATTTTTACTAATTTTACCTGCCAGACGACCACCTTTTTCAATTGTATAGCTATTGGACATGATTTTTGTGTTGTTGGTTCTGGATTTTTTTTTTTTTTTTTCTCTTTTCTTTTTCTGTTGTTCTGGGCGTTATAGGTGGCGGTTCAGCTGTTATTTATATCTTCCTCTTCTGCTTCTCATGCCTCAAATATTGCAATGAATACACTCACATGCAGCTATGCAACTATATAGCTAAGTGTTTTTGTTATCAGGTGAAATCATTATTCGAATTGTTGTTATCCAAATTGCAAAAACCTAGTGGCACGATTGTAACTGAAAGAGAGCCGTTGTTCTGTGAAATGATAGATCAGAAACGATCTTCTTTATCAGAATTGTTTGCAGACATGCTAATAGAGAGTTGCATCATGCATGATGTCTCTTCTTTGTGTCCTCTTTTCATTTTGATTGAGTGAAACTTTTCTGTTATTCCTCCTCTCTCTGCGAAACTAATTTAAATTTCGTATTGTTCAATAGGTTCATTGTGAAGTGAGGGGCAGTCTTGAGCCTCCTTGCAATGCAGTTGGTCTGATTGATCGAATTATTCTTGGTGAGCATCATCTTTATCAATATCCCGTGTACAGAAGAACAAAGGTTACTTGACTTGTCCATTTGTCTTAACTGCTTTCTTGGACTCCTGTGAATATGTTCTTAATCCTTGTTGTGCGTTTAGGAGTGCAGTGTTAATTCTCCCGACTACGGACCTCTGCCACCAAATGCATCTGCCTGGTGCCTTGCACCATTTGATCCAGAGGGCATCTTAAGGTTTGAACTGCATTCCATGTTTCCTTATCTATTCATTGCTATTATAAACTATTTAATTCTTGTAGTTTTTGTACAAAAGATGACGTACTCCAAAGCAAACTTCGTATCTAAATGCACTTAAAAAACTTTCGACATTCCAGTTTTCTGAATACACAAATGCACTGAAGATATAAGTGTGTGATAGATTATCATTCTCAACGGTAGTTTATGATACTTTTTTGCTAATTTTTATTGTTGTTCAAAATTTCCAGTTCATTAATGGCTGCTATCACGTGCTTTGTGGGGCTGCATTTTGGACACGTACTTGTGCATTTTAAGGTACGGTGTTACTTGTTGCTTCATTACATTTATGCCTATGCAAGAAGATCGTAGTTTTTGCTGTCATCGACACATTTTGTTGTCTTGTGGTATTCTGATAGCTTTTATTTGATGATATAAACCTTATCATTTTGCCAGGGCCAGATCCAGAGGTTATCTTTGTGGTCCATGTTATTGTTCCCTCTACTAATTGCAGGATATGTATTGAAGTTGCTAGGTATGTCTTCTTGTAACAATAATTGTTTTCCAATTTTTAGCACTTTTTCATTTTCTTTCCCCTCAAGTAATTGATATACTGTATATCAGGCATCCCTTTGTGTAAACCCCTCTATACATTGAGCTATATGTGCATCACCGCAGGAGCATCTGGCTTATTCCTAACCATTATCTATTACATAGTAAGTTTATCCTTCTATAAGGCATCTCCTATTAATTGCCCAATTATGCCCGTGATGTGAAAGTGACCCAAGTTTAGCTTCTATGAGTCATTCTATCTAGTGGATTTCTGGGAAGTGACAGGAGTTATAATTTCAAATTAACCATCGTTTAATATGTTGATGCGCTGATGGATTTAAGCTCGAGTCTGTCTTGACCTACTTTTCAGGAATTTTAACTTCACCATTGTTTTTTCCACCTTTTTTATTCTTTTGGAAGAGGGGAGGGAGGGAGGGGGGTGTTCGGGGATGAAGCAGGGTGGGGGGTGGAGTGTCCTTCATGTTTTTCAATTGTAATTAGGTCAAAGGCAAACATTGTTTGGAATTTCTGGTACTCACAATTTCTCCACCACCGAATCAATCTAAATTATAGAAACCAGTGTTTCAATTGACCATGGAATTATCATGGCAATGTGAAGAAGGGATACATAGGATTTTGCATCGATTGTGTTATCCAGGCGCCTGAGAGAATGGCGAATGTGACCCAAATTAAGTTTTCGTCAAATCAATCTCAGAGGAATGTTCTGAAGGTCAACTCTCACTGTTGGTGATATTTCTCTTCTACAAGAAACCGAGGAAGCTATATGATTGAAGAAGGCATTCTGCGTAGGCGCTTAGTTGTTTTCTGTGTTTCTGTGCTGAGATCAGAACGCAAATTTAGACTCTTCATGAGACTATTGAAATATAAGCTCCACATTCAGATGCAAAGAGCCAAAAGTATGAAAGGCAATGCTTGCTTCTTTTAGTGTAGAACGCCCAATGATGGGAGACTACCCTCTGATATATATTTTCTATCTTTCTAAATAGCAAGGTCTTTCATATCTCTGCAAAATGATGTACAATTTCTGGTAGGAAAAGGAGACTAAAATTATGTGAAATTTGCGTGTTAATCTAGACCGTATTTATTTTCCTCTAAGAACTTAAACCTCTTTGATGCAGGTTGATGTCAAATGTTTTCGAAAGCCAACTAGATCACTAGAATGGATGGGGATGAATGCTCTCATTGTATATGTTATGGCAGCATGTGACCTTTTTCCAGCAGCCCTGCAAGGTTTCTATTTGCGTTCACCTGAAAACAACCTGGTAACTCTTTTTACAATAAATTGTTATCTTCAACCAAGTTTATAAAAGGCTAAAGTTGATTTAAGCAACAACCCCTCAACTCACGAAAAGAAGGAAATAATAGAATCATCTTTTTGGTCCACCCTCTATTTTCGTGTGAAGGAAGTTGCTAGTTGACCTTAAGTTATACTGCATAAACATTTATGTTCATTTTCTTGCTTGTGAAAGTGGATTAATTGACATTGTAAGTGCGCAAAATATTAAAACGCAATATAATTGCATGTTTCTGTTCCGGTTAATTTGGCTCACTGTCTAACTGATTGACAAATTTTCGACCAAACACGGCATGCAGGTTGATGGGACAGAAATGTTAATGCAGGCATTGCTTCATTCGAAAAAGTGGGGTACCCTGCTTTTTGTATTAGTTGAAATATTGTTTTGGGGCGTGGTTGCTGGTTTCCTTCACATAAAAGGCTTTTACATAAAACTGTAAAGGGTGATGAGATGTACATACTGTATGTCCCATGTGAATGACAAAATTTTCCATCAGGCATCAGCCTTTAAATTCTGTCAGGATACTGTAGCATGTGCATATGATTAGGGTCTCTCTCTCTTTTCATCCTTTGATGGCCGTCTAGTCAAAAGCTAAACTTTTCTGAGGATCATGACCAGTAATAGATAAGAGACATGACAGAAATATCTGTTTAAGATTATGCATTTTGCCTTTTCTTGATAAGTAGGGACACAAGAAGAAAACAAGGTGCTGCGTTGAAGAGGGTTTTTGCGTCTTTGGGTAAGGGGATAAGCGAAAGGGCCGACGGTTCCCGATGCTTTACACAGATTTAGCCAACAAAATCAAGGATTAGACAACACCTGGTGGCATATTAGTATTCTTTCTACTAACCACAACCCCTGTTTATGTTGTAATCTTCACATTGGTTGTAACCTGCCTTAAAATCATTTCTATATGAATAAAAATTATCTTTTGTCATGAAGTTAATTTTTAAAGGAAATGAACTTTTTAATTTGCTTTCAAGTTTAAGATTTAAATGAAGAGGATCTTGTTATGATCCATAATTTAAGAGTTTAGGTTCTCCTGTAATTTTTTTCTTACGGTGGTAAAATCTCTGACATAGTTTACAATCTCCTATAAAAAATTTGGTACATGAGTAAACTGTCTTTTTTTTTTTAAATAAATCAAATTAAGAGAGCAAAAAAGAACTTTGAACTCTTTTAAGATTGGTTCCTGCATCTCTTGGCCTGTGGAACCTGCTCAGCAGCAAGGCAGGTAATCGAAAAAACCACCATTTCGATCACATCACATCGGATTAGATACCGACAGCTAGAGAATTTTCCGAGGGAGAATAAATTCTCCTCCAAGCTCCCCAATAAAGTTACGCTACCGAACCAGACCAAGAACTGGATGCTTGTCGTAGGGGTTATTCAGGAGCAAGAACCATTCTTCTGTTCTTCCTACTATCTTCGCAGGTTCGAGAATTCTCCTCCCAACAATGGTTGAAGTGAAAATAGTAGTGCATTGGAAAGTTTATTTCCTAATGAGAGGTCTTCATGCATAGCGTATTACAAGTAATGTGATATATTCTAATACCTTATCATAACAATAAGGTAAAATTATGACTTTTGTGAGATAATTTTATCCAAATCATATGTTTTAATATTATCTAACAAATTATGAGTAATGTAAGACATTCCAAAACCTAGTGGTTTCAATATTGCATGCTTGCGCTTTTGTTTTTAATCTCGGTGGTTTCTCCATCCGGCTGGCCGCCAGGGTTCCAACGGAGTCTTTGGTAATATTTTACTTTTTGTTTTTTAATAAAAAGGTGAATTCTTACTACATTGTGGGAATCAACTTTGTCTCTAAAAGAGTTTATGAGATAAGAAACAACAGTGGAGATTGTCCCCATCTTAGGTCATCAGACGCTTTGGGTACTGCGTCATTCCCTTCTGCGACAAGAGAAAGGAAAATGAACAAAAAAAGAGAACTCCATGCAGCAGCTCAGCTCTCAGTATTCATGGTGGTTCCAAAACCTTGGTACCATTCACATGGTTGAAGTCTCGAGAATATGAATGTTTGGATTGTGTTCGGATACAGCACGACACAAGGTTGAATCATTCAGGTGAACTTCATGGAAAGCACGCAGGCTAAGTAAATAGTGACAAATGTAAATTTATTCAAGAGTGATTAAAGAGTGAAAGATTCTTTTTTTTTTTAATAAAAATAGTTTTTTATTAGAATTTATTTCATATAAAACTTTTATCACACCATTTTTAATGCATCTTATCATAAATAACATTGGGTTACAAGTTTTGAATGGAAGATATGTCACTTCTTGAACTTAAACTTCCACATCATTTGAAAGAGGTCAATTCTACTCAAAAATTAACTTAAAAGTGTAGGGAATATTTCTTTCTTTTTTATGAAGAAAATTTTCAAATAAGATTTAAAGAATGTCCTCAATTTCAAATCATATCCTTTCTTAAGCCTTTAAACTTTTAAATATGATTAGCCCCATGAAAGGGCCACTTACTCAGGAGCTTGACCAATAGATAATCATTTCATCTTGCCTTCTGTCGCACAAAGCTGTCATCATAGTTATTCATGCAGAAGTGATATGAAAGTCTCTGTTTCTGATGGACATGATTAACTCAGTCCGTGATAAAAGAACAATCTTTGTCATTGATTTCTTTTTACAAAGTAAAAGAGTCATTATTCCTCTCTTTGCAAAGGCTCAAAAGGAAAGCTGAAAAACACCAGCTGAAACCTCTAACAAATGTCCAAAATCCTCGGATTTGCTGCTTTGGCATATTTCATTTCTTCCTATCTAAGACATGACTTCTGGGTGAAAGGGCTTTCGAGCAGTCTCTTTCCGCCATAAACAACTTTAACCGAAGGTTCCCTCTGTCTAGCAAGATTTAATACCGGAGGTGAATCCAAAAAAGATTTACACGAGTTAATTTTTCTGTTCAAAACAACATAAAAGCCAGCCAAAGGCTCCGTCTGTACCGCCTTCTCCCTCCCTTCTATCGTCCAATCATTAAGTGGAGATAGAACAGAAAGAAAATGGCTACTGAGAAGACTACTGCCGAGGTTTCTTCCCCAGGGGTTGGCAGCATCCAAGACACTCTCACGGAACAGTCACCAAACGGTGCACGACCTGCAGCACCATACTTTGGAAAAGCACTCGCATTCCGAGCACTTTTTGCTTCAAACAGCCCTCGCACAGGAAGCAGAAAGGTTAGAAACAATGGTGCTAAAACGTTGCCAAGTAGGCTAAGCAAAGTTTCATTAGCTGAGAACAGTGCAGAACACTAGAAATATGCACTTCCATTGTTGTACTGAACTGAATGTACTCCCTGTTCGGAACTAAATGCAATATTGACGCTTGTTTATGTCAAGTACATTGAGAAATTGTAATATGTTTTTCTCATTTAACTTTCATTTATGCACTTTACTGCCCACTGCAGCTAAATGTGAAATCAAGTAGTTCATGTACACAAATCGAAATCAGTTGTTCTTTTTACATAATCTAAACTTCATAGGGTTTATTCAGGGGCATGCTACTAACAGACTTTGAACTAAAACAAAGTGATGGATTTCAAAGGCTCTGTAGAAGATATGCAGGGAGAATCCCTTGTTCGTGGTCCAGAACAGTTACAAGAGCATTATCATTAGCATTATAAGGAAGTTATAAAGGATTAGAGGCAATGATTATAACTAGATCTTGGATCTAATTATGATGTGAGCATACATTATATGGGCTCAGTTTGGTGTGCAGTTATTACATTGGACTATGCCAGTATGGTTCAGCTTCCACCCCATTCAATCAACTTCGCTAGGCACCGGAGTCTTAGTATAGAAATGGCAATGAGATGGTCGACCACCTATCAACAAACATAAAAAAGAAAAGGCCAGAAAGAGAATGTTTTTAGATTAACGTATTGATCTGCTTGCTCTTATTCCCAGAGGTGCGTCTATCATGAAACGGAAGCAACAAACAAAGAAATACGCGAGCTGAGTGCAGCCATGCGTAGAGAAAACATGGAAGAAGACACGTCCTTTGGCAACGTCCAAAGCTTCTCTTCCCATTCGTTCACAATGATAAAATATAAGAAGAATGTACCTAACTCAGCAACACAAAACAAAGCCGTAGCACAAACTAAAGTTATGAACACACAAACCGGGCTGGGCTTCTAACAATGGACCAGTCACGTGAAACCAACCAAACATCCGTGCACCCAATTTAGTAGTTTTTTTTTTTTTTTAATCTAAAAATTGGTTTCTAGAGAAAAAGTAAAGACTCTTCAACTCGTAGATTATGTCACACTCAATAATATATCTTATGTTATGAAATTTATTAATAACCTGTTTTTTTTTCTTTTTATTAATACTTGTGAAGAAGAGTATAACTTCTAACAACAAATAACTTATTACGGACTTAAGTTTATAATCAAAATGTGTCTATTTTTACAAATATCTAAGAGACGACATACCTGATATTTTCAATAGGAACCCACGGCCACCCCCTGTGGCTATCAGACACGACTTCCTTCTCAGCCCCACTTCTGATGGTCCCTGCTTCGTCTGATGGTTCCACCTACAAATATCTCTGCAGCCTTTTGAGTGTCCTACTCATATTCATCCCCTCCTTTCCCACTGTACGCTTCCTTCAGCCACCACAAGCTAGTTATGCTCATCATCCTCAGGCTCAATCCATATCTCTGTCAGGAGATGTGAACAGCTGACTATTTCTCATGGCCAAGCTTCTAACTTATTCCTTCTTCTGATTATCCTGAAATTTCCCACACGCCATTATTGAGTTCTCTTGCAGTCTTACAACTTAGTATGTGATTCCCAATCAAACTAATAAACGTCTGCTAAATCTTTCAAGTGTTCGGTGAAGAGACCAGTATGAATATGGAGACTTAAAAAGCTCCAAAGGATATTCACAATGACCAGGTACCACCACTTTTCGTACCTACTTTTTCCTTTTTCTCTCTGGCAAGATTATTATTGATCTCTCATATATTCTTCCGTGGATACACCAGATCTTCTTGAATCCTTGTATCATGCTTCTCTTAGACAGATGAGAAGCACGTCAACTCACTTGGTATTCATCTGACGTTTTTGGACCGATACAACCCATATTCTCAACTCCTTCTCATGAAGCATGTGAGAATCATCTGCCATGACCCCTTTAAATAAAGAAGTAGGCCTGACTGCGCAGAGTAGAATTCTTCCACTAACAGACGACATGTTCTTATGGTCAAGATAATGATCATGGAAGGCAAGTGCACATGGACCCAAGGAGTTTGTCATATACATTGGACCGGATTTTGTCAGGGATTAAACCGCTGGATACAAACAGCTTTTTGCTGTATCGCTTAAGCATTTCATGGTTTCGGCATCTTTACTTCGTGGTCTGGAATCGATGCTCAAATTTAACTACTAAAAGTTTATTTTTATTCAAAATTTGACTTAAAAGTAGACATTTCTTTATATATATAAATTTCATAAACAATATTTAAGTGAGATAAAAAAAATTTTCACATTACTTTTAACACAATGCTTTACCTGAAATTAAATTTTGATATCACATTAAAGAGATAATAATTTCAATTAAAAAGTTGACTTAAAAATGATTATTCTTTAAAATATTTAGACAATTTGAAACTTTCCTACACCATTCTTAACCTAGCCTACCTATTGTTTCCTACAATAAACAATTGTCAGGCCTTAATTGCTGCGGTTTTATATTTGCTAAAAAAGATGGTTTGTGGTCTTTGTTCTTCAACGATTAAATATGTTATGTTATTTGAACAAATTGCTCTAAGTCTTACAAATCAATTTTAAAGAAAATAAACTTTCTAAAATAATAGTAAAATTCATGATTAAGTAAATAAGGTAATACTGGAATTCATGATTTAGATACGAAAAATCTCTCTTGAAATCACAAAAACCTGTAGATTCACGTGAAAGTAACCGTGAGGTAGGGTTAGAATATTTTACAAAAACTTGTAACTTGGCATTTCTATTACAACTGAAAATGACCAATATAAGGTTGCCCATACATGAAAACCATTATTTTTGAAAGTTTATCATAAGCATGGAACGCAACTTCGCTGCTTCTTACCGAAGCAAGCATGTATAGAATTATCTGGTGCAAATGTCGTGAGTAGAATCCCAAAGCACTGAGCATTTCATGAAATGTTTACCTAGGGTGACGAGTTGTTCACGGACGTCGAACGACCCTGGACCGGGGTTGCCCTACAATTATACGGAAATCTGCTGTCGTTTATGAGGCGTCGATGCTGGGTTCATTTAGGTGCAGTCAGAGGGCCCAAGTCCCCAGTGATAATGACAAGGAGAGCATCTTTGTGGATACGGCAATCTTGAGTCGTAGGATACTTTCGTGCAGCAGCGAATGTCTTTGGTGTCCTTCCCAAACGAGTAACAGACCTTTTCCCATTTATGTTTGCAAAATAAGTCATGCTTAGCTGTATTGGAAATAGGGTTGATAAGTATTAGACTTTATATATATATATATTCAAGATATAGTCAAGATGATAAGAAAAACTTGTGTGAAAGATTTTATAAAGCAAGTATCCCAATTGAAATGCCTTTAGTTGTATTTTTAATTGACCTTAGCATGTTTTGAGACAGGTCGCCACTCCTTAGCTTAAACTATTAAGTAAAGTTTAGTAAAAATTTTAAATTATCAAAAAATATATATATAATGTACTTTTTAGTATCTTAATTTGGAGTTCTCTCTGTCTAGGAGTATTACATCTTTTAATAACCAAGTTTAAATTATAAAGTAAGTTTTTATCACATATATCAAAATTCATGATGAAAAGTTCCTTTGCGATATCACTCATGAAATCCATTGACTTTGGAAGTTAGGTTCGCGATCCTTTGTAAAAATGGTCATATATCGGTGACGGAACCCAACCTTAACGCTCATATATGCTTACTCCTTCGGTATGGGATTCTTCAATATCTCTCTTAGTTTAACCTTGGTCTTTTGTTAGTATAAAGGATTGACCCACTTTCTAGATTTTTTTTCTTTTTTGCTAAGTAAAAAATTTATATATAAAATCCAGCAATACACCTTTGCCCTAACACTCTACCTATTTTGTACAAGAGAGTATTTATCTATAAAAAGTGTATGCTAATGCTAACTTCATTTAATGTTTGATGTAAGTATTAGGATTAGTGGAATAATTAGGTTAGAATATACAATTATAATAAGATATTACAATCAAGGGTCTCTATTTAATTATAAAATTGGGCACTATCTTATTCTTGTAATGGGTTTTCATAACAATATTCAATTGAAATTCCTATTTTCTTGTTATAGTAAGTTTTCTTAATAATATCTGTAATGGATTCCTTTGATGTTAATCTATAAATAAAGAAAATATAAAGAAATTTAGCGGCCAAGCAAAAAAAAAAAAGTCTATTTGAAGGCTAATTGTTGGAGAGAACTCTTCTTATAGATTTTAATTGATGAGAGATCCATAAATTATCTATTTAATGAAAAGAAAAGTATAAAAAAAAATTAATAAGAAAACATAAAACATTATATTGATTTAAACCTCTTGAATTTACTATATTTAGATGTATGCATTCATATGGTTGTATATTCCATCTATATATAATGATGTATAATCTTTGTTGAATTTTCACAATAAGTAGTATTAGAGTCACTTAAATCCCGCCAATTAAGAGTCTCTTCACACGCAAAAAACAATTTGCACCGCCCATAAGTTGCACTAACCGAACCGAAGATAAGGCATCATTTCCTCTTGTTGCCGTTATGATCCTATCGGTGAAGAGAGAGAGAGAGAGGAACTGGAGAGGAGTCATCCCTCACCACCGCTCTTATGATCCAATCGATTAAGAGAGAGAGAGAGAGAGGAACTAAAGAAAAGTCATCCTTCCTACCGCGCTTGTGAACCAATCGCGGAAGAGAGAGGGAGACGGGCACGCCTTATCTCCTCAAACTCAAAATAATGCTAGATAACTAGGGTCAATACTCTTATAAAAGGACCTTAAACAATATTTTATTACCTAAAAAATAATCTTCTTAAGCTTCCAAACATGTTGGTGATCTTTTTAACAACGAATTTCCAGAACTCACATTTTTTTTAAATATTACGTTATTTTTTTCATTCCAAATAATTTAAACAAAAAGATGTAAACACAAACTTAATAATATATGTCTTAAAGCTTTTCCTTTCACATGATGGAGTTATATGATCCTTAAGACTATGACAAGAATGACAGTGTTACATCAAATATAGTTTCTAGTTATACCCAAATTACAATTGAGTATTGACGATCTAAAAAGATGTGATCTCAAGACTCATTAGAATTATTACATAAATAACTTTTATTTTTTATTTTTAAATATCCAAAAAAGTGGAATTTATCTCTTGTGGCTAACTAATTATGGATTGCCAATTATACTATCATTGAGTATCAATAGATTGTATATTTGAACTATACAACCTAAATCAATTAATTCTAGGTCATTGGGGAGCAAGAGCTTTCATGCTGAATTGATTAAAAACATCTCACCTATAATTGTAGTCCATTTAAGCTTATCTTCTCCCATGTCATTAGGCTTTTGAATGATATTGATGTTACTTGTGAGCATAAGCCATAAAGCACCTTTTGTTAGTTGGCGATAGAATTGGATTAGATCAACCCAAGAAGGAATTGACTTCGATATTATGTAGAAGTTAAGCCTACAATCCTCTATAAGACAAGCCATACATAGGTGAAGAAACCCAACCTTATAAGGCACATGTCATATGCTCACTCCTTTAAGTATAAGATACTTTCACATTTCCCATGTTGTCCAAAATTTAGTCTTTTGTTAATAAAAGATTGACTCACTCTTTGGAATTGGGTTAAATCAAATCAAAAAGGAATTAATTCTGATGTCATGTAAAAGTTAGGCCTAGAATCCTTTATAAAACTAGGTGTGCATAGGTGAGGGAACTAGCCTTATAAAGCACAAGTCAAGTGCTGCTCACTTCTTCAATGTAAGATTTTACAAAACCAACCTTACAAAAATGAAAAGAGGTGTTTGAATATTTTAAATTTATAATATATTGTAAAATCTTTTATATGTGAAAGAATTGTCTCCTTTCTTATGAGTCAATTTTAAAGAAGAACACTATCATTGCCTTTATTTAGAATCTTTTTTATATACAAGAATATATTCCTCTTGAAAACATTTTAAAATAAGAAATGAGTTTCTCTCTTTTTTTTTAACAAATTTATCTGCAGTGTATTTAAGATAGTTATCGGTTGTATGAAAACTCCATGATTGATCATATTTCAGCAGCCAGCTTCGAGGTAGACGGGGATTATATAATCCTTTGTGATCAGTACCAGCATCACTATTAAGATTCAAATTTCTGTGAGATTTTGGTGAGAGATTTATACTGTACAATGCTGATAGCAACGATTGACCTTTAGATGAATACATCAATGAATGACTATAAACAGAATGACAAAGATTAAGTAAAGCTAATCGAACAGGCGAGCTCCCGACTTTGTTCATCGCAAAGTTAATGCCTAATTGGATCACGGATGCTGTATAGTTGGTCAGTGACCTAGAAATCTTTCTGCAGCGAAAACGACAGAATTCTGTGGCCTGTATCGGGTACTAGATCAAAACATCTACTTCAAAGGGTAATCATGGACATGGTATGCTCTTCAAAGGAGCACTAGAAACTAGTGGCAGCCATTGCACATCCGTCGAGCTCCTGTTCACCGTCTGCATTACCCTACAGGCTGGACTTCTTTCAGAGAAGGTTTCCTTTTGTGAAAATGAAGCAAACATTGGAGAATAATGATAAGAAGACACTGAAAAATGACTCGGAGTGGGGTGATATGTGTACTTCAATGTCCCCAGAAATCCGAGAAAACGTGCACGGTGAATGACGTACCGGAGTAGCTGTTCGACTATCATCTTTATTACAAACAACTGTGTTAAGATATGCTCACAGCACGCACTTCAATAATACTTTAGTAGGGCCAGTTAGCCACTCAATAATTTTCAGCCGACTGCCGGAGCCAAACAATGGAGGAGAACGGACGATTTGACACCATTACACTGGGGTGGGGGCGTAGCTAGATTGCCTCTCTGGAAAGAGTTGAGCGAGAAAGTGAGAGCACATGGGCGCAGCTTCAGTGTCCCCCCGAATACCGAACAGCATTGAACCCGTTTCCTCCTCCTCAACCCCCCGCCCCCGCCCCCGCCCCCGGAACACCATTGAACCTTCCTGTTTTTAAGTTTTTGTAGTAGAAGCTCTAGCTGTTTTCCTTTTTGTTTAAGAAATTATAATAATTTAGAGGGTGGATTTTTGACAACTTCGATAAATCTCACTCTATCCTGTATGCCTTGCAACTCAAGAACGTCCTTCTTGATTTGTATATATATGGGTGTTTTCCTTTTTTACAAGACGGTTTAAAAAAATATAATATCAAATTTTACATTCAAATATAACACACATATTTCTCCATATATGTGGTGAATGGACTTTTACGTTACTTAAATTTGCATGTGAATAAGTTTTAAAACAAAGAAAACAAAATCTCATATTCTTAAGTCCATTTATGAATAAAACTATTTTTAACATATTTAACTCTTTCAGCCACCTCCAGCCTTTCCAAAGGGCACAAAGTAGACAAGCCTAAGCCTGAAGTCATATAAGAAGGTGCGAAGTATACCCCGAAGCTCAACCTCAATAATTTGTGCTGTTTTATACCATTCAATGGACAGAAACAAGTGTTTTGAGTTTCTCTCAACGCTTGATTAATCCTGATCAGAAATGGTTTTCTTCTCTTTAGCTATGAAATTTCATGTTTCAAATTATATTTGCTGAAACATTTTTACTAGAGCTGGAAGAGGCACCCTCTTGGAAAGTCTGATCAGATCAACCAAAATATGCGTAAAGGAAAACCCGATGGTGGCGCTTCTGTTTCTGTGGTGCGTATCAAATCAAGTACAAATCGTATCTGCATCTTAGATGAGATAGTACATAGCACTAGCTGCTCCTGGCTAATGCTTTTGTGATAATGTGATGCGACAGCCATGAATAGCTAGTTACCATAATTATAAAAATGCAAATTTTCCATGGACATAACCATTTGGCGTGCGGTTAATGGGGAGAAGTTAATAGTTGGTGAATGAAAAGAAAATGGAAGACGGAGAGAAAAACGAAAGCAAAGAGAATGGCAGGATTGAACATACTTTTATTTTATGTTGTCTATATATTGACATGTTACATTTGTTATATATAGAAATACTCTCTCTTTTACAAATTAATAGATCTTTTAATATGGTATTAGATTCTTAATTTCAAAGTAAACATGATATGCTTGTGTACTCAATTTCTGTAGACATGTTTTCTATACTTTCCCGTGAAGCAACCTGTCCCAGTGTCAAGTCATGGATTAGATGGACTTAATTTTTGTAAAACATGTCTTTTATACTTTCCCCTGTTGCACCTTGTCCCAATGTCAAGTCATGGATCAGAAGAACTCGACAAATAGATTCACCAAGATCACTTGAGATATATCCCATCACACTTTCAATGGCTTCTTGTCAGTTCGCCTGGTTTTTGAGAAAGGCAGGGTCAATCAAGCAGGGATTATGGGAGACACATGTATCATCCAAACCCTCCACGAGGGCCCAAGAACTCACGTCCCATGCACTTCGTAAGTGGCAGACAGCCCATCGCATTCACGTGCTTACAGCGCGACACGTGCATAAGAGCAGCAGCAGACTTAGGATGCCAAGTACAACAAATGATGTCCACAAAGCCCTCTTGGGACTATTGGAACTTTTTGGCGTGCTAAAATTAGATACAACATCTAAAGAGGTATCCACTAAAGAGAACTTTGTCAGCTCTCTATACTAGCATGCTAGTCGCTGCCATAGCTTCACTTTAGATTCTTAGTCGCCTGCAATATGTTTCATGAGATTTTTTAGAATGCCTTCTCTTCTAATTTGATTATAATAAGACATTATATAATTCAATGAATCCTAATGTCTTAAAATAGAGCCATCACATTTTCAGGACGGTAATAACTTGAATCAAAAAGGATCATCACTTTCATATAAGTCTTTTTCTTGTTGTAGCAATATTTAATAGTTTATAAAGCTAATAATGAAACTGACAACCTCTTATAGAGTAAAAAGTATTTCTATTAACAATCTCTCATAAATTTTTCTTTTAATCTTCTTGGGTGTTATCAATGTTTAGTACATTTATAATCAATTTCTTCTTTTTGATCCAATTTTATTTGCCAAATTTTCAAGCCACGTTTACTAAAAATTTAAGGTTATTAGGCTTATTTTTGCCTCCCACCTATTTGTTTACAACCACATGGTAGATTTCAACGGTGGATAGTCCATGACTGAACCACATAATTCACAAAATCAAGATTTATCTTTCAAGATTCAATGGTAAGGAACATGTCATTTAAATAAGCGTGATAACTCAATAAATATAAAAAGAGTTAATATTTTCAAGAAGAAAATGTTCTCTTTTCACTTTACATCATTCATATAACGTGGTTAATTTATATTGGAACAATGCCAAAATAGTGTTAGTATGTTGTACTTTTTACATTAGCAAATATATTTCCTCTTACAAATCAATTTTAGGAAAGATATAAATTTGACTGGGCATTAGATTTAAAATTTCAAGTGAGGTATCGTTCGATTAAAGTTATTGTAAAAAGTATTTCCTATATTCAAAATGGGGAACGTGTTAGAGATATGGCAAATATCTTACATTATTTGACGTATTAGAAGATATTTTTCCTTTCTTTTCTACTTCAAGCATTGGATTCTGCCTGCATGCGAGTATTAGCTTGACTTCTCCCTCTCTTTCGCAGATTCATAACCTAGTACTAGTATTATTGGAAACCTGAAAGAATATGCGTTTCCTTTTTGACCAAATCCTGACTACACTGTTTCTGGATCAACTCATCTAAGTTGGTGGAATTAGAAGAACTGTAAAAACTGAAGAGATGAAAAGGTAAGAGATGGTGGTATACTTTAATCCTGGAGTTGGCTGCTGTTAAGAGAGATTGGACAACACGTAGATTAGAAAAAAGAGGAAATCATTATCTGAAGCAGGAATTCTTGGATTAGAAGATGCTGTGTAAACTGACCTGAATTTCCCTTTTTTCTCGGGCTCTTTTTGATGAAATTTCACCATCTTGCATCATAGGATCCGCCACCACATAAAAACTAGAAGCCAGGTACAATAGATGACACATCGGTATCAGGGCAAAAAGATTAAGTCTACTAATATGACTTTTCTTACATAAATCTGCGAGAAAGACGAGTTTTGGGCGTGATAAATACAGTTCATAGCCCAAAAATAAGATCTTGTTTAAACATAGATGCAGTTCCTTCAATTTAAGAGTTGGTTTTTAATTTTGATTTTGAATTTTTTTTAACTCTATTAAAGCTCAAAATGAAATTTATTTCAAATCCAATTCAACTTGAACCCTTCTAGGGTACAAGAAGTGTTGAGAAAATGTAATTTCACATCAAAGAGATAAGATTGTTGAATATTATATAAATTTAAATTTATTTTCCTAATTTAGAAACTAACTTGTAATTTAGATTTTGGGCCTTCCCATACACTCACCCCCTTTTTTTTATTGAATATAAGGCGGAAAAGTAATTTTATTTTATTTTCACCGATTATGTAGATGAGCAAAAACCCCATTTCGTTATAAATACGAGGCAAACGAAAGCTCGTGCATGAATACAAACTCTCTCTTGTGTGACAACTGAAAGCCCGACCGCGGCTAAAGTGTTACGGGCCGGGATGTCGGATGAAAACCCCGCTTCGAGTCTGAAACTGTTCGGTTTTCCATTGATGCAGCACCAAGAACTTCCAGAGAAGAAAGAGGATATTGAAAAACACAGAAAGTTTGTCTGTCAATTCTGCCAGCGAGCTTTTGCCAACTCCCAAGCACTGGGTGGCCATCAGAACGCACACAAGCTGGAGCGTCAAATGGCTAGGCGCTCCCATTTTCAGAGAGAACAGTTCATCGCAGCTGCACCGATTTTCAGCCCTCATACCGTGAGATCTGCGCCTTCTGGTTATTCAGCAGGATTAATCAGCAATGTTGCTGCTGCCAGCTTCTTGTCACCCTTGAGCTCATCATCTTGTTCTTGCTTACCGTCTGGACATTTCGTGACAACTCCTCCGCAAGTTCCTGCTAACGCTCAGCCGTTTGCTGAATTCACTGGTAACTTGCCGGACGGGGAGGTCGGTGTTGATCTCCATCTTAGGATTTCTCCTCCAGGGTAAAGACAGTTCGCTTAGATCGGGTTGCTACATCCTCCAGGGTAAAGATAGTTCGCTTAGATCGGGTTGCTACATCCTCCAGGGTAAAGATAGTTCGCTTAGATCGGGTGTACTTGTAGCAACTTATCTCTTTTCACAACATTTTTACGCATATGTATTTAGAATTAAATCTGAAACTGCAACGTCGGTAACCAGTAGATCTTAAACTCCAATAATAGAAAACGTATTCGGACTTAAAGGCGTCATCTTGATTCTTCCTTCCTCGTGGGCAAAAGCAGAACTTGTTGATCAAAGGGATCATCAACATGATAACAGAAATTTAAACAAGTTAACGGGAAAATAAGCCGGCCGTCCGTCTACATCTGGAGATCGGCATCTCTTCCACGATGGAGTTCATCTTTCTCATCCTTTTTTGGCTACTACGATTTAAGACCGTAGTGCCAAAAATGATTAATAATTAGCGTAGCGAAACCCATCAAAAGATCTTCCCGCAAAATACACAGGAAACCTCCTGCTCGCCTACGGAAGACATAAGGATGAATCATGTACTTGCCATGTACGACGTCTGCGACAAATATTCCCTCCATGGATTCTAAGCATGGAAAAAGCTGAAGAAAAGGCTAAGAGAGTAAAGCTTTTGGAGAGGATGCATAATGGCCGATAAAAAGCAATGCTTAGCTTAAGAAATCCACTTCCAATTGTCATAGAACCTCACTTACCCATGTTAAGTCCAACCAACTTTGTCATCATAACATGTGCACCAAATAATCTACCCATATGTCAAATACTCGAATCTTGACAATAATTTTAAACTATCTCAACGTATAATTTTAATATGTCACTTATGGTTGAATTCCATGTCAACATATGAAGTTAACACTTAATTAGTTAAATCATACTTGAATTTTTTTTAATCAAAAATGATATTCAATCACTTGTTCATTCATAAACAATCATTTTACATTTGAGGTAAGAAAGCATGTAAAAAAATATTTTTAATATAAATTTTATATTGTTTAGATGACTTTTAGTTATAATTTGACTTTGTAAAAAAAATTATTGTTATTGTTAGAAGGAAAATTACTTGGAAGTTTTATTCTCTCTTTATTGTTAAAAGGTAAAAGGTTTTCTGTTGGCAAAAAGAATTGAAATTGCAATAAAAAAGCAGAGATGGATAAACAAAGGAGGACAGAGGTTTTTGTCCACCAAAAGATGCCTGAAACCGAGGTGTCCACCGGCAAAGCATCATGCATTTACAGCTAACTTCATGTCCCTTCTTTAATCGTATAAGGTACCATCGAGCTCCGTGACCATCGGAATCCCCATATATATAACGCAACCAAAATTCCATTTTAGTACTCCCTGCATTTCCTCTTTTCCGAACATACCCCCCAGGCCACGAAACCCTAGCCTCTCCGGATGCCATATTAAAGCCCTCCGCATTCCTCTCCCTGAAGCAAGAGTTCGGGTTGTCCGAAATGGAAGGTTTCGGGCGCGGACATCGGTACTGTGCGGGTGACCGGAGGCTCGAGCTTGTGAGTGGAAAGGGGTTTGGGTCCAGCCACGTGTACGCATCTCGGCCTGGATCGCCCGGTGCGGCGGTTCCGCAGAGAGTGACTCGGGCGAGTCAGACCGCGTCGAAGCCATGGGGCTTCAACGACCCAGAGACGAAGAGAAGGAAGAGGATCGCCGGGTACAAGGTTTACACGGTTGAAGGTAAAGTCAAGGCGTCGCTGAGGAACGGACTCCGTTGGATCAAGAACAAGTGCTCTCAGATCGTCCGTGGGTACTAGGTTGCATTTCGTGCGTGAACGGTGAACATGGCGCCACGTTGTATCGGAGCACTTAGCTTATGGTCCCGGATTCTGACATGGCAAGATCTGAGTCGGGACAATCCCAGTGGAGTTCCGGATACAAAAAGGTTGCACAATATTCCAGGAAAATTGCATTTTTTTAATTGTTCAATATTTTTCCATTTTTTTATTATTATAAATTGGGTATTGGGCCTCCCTCTAGCGGGCCTGCGATTGCGTCTGTTTAGCCCAACCCATAAGGTTTAAGCAAAGTCTGGCCCATTTCCGATGCGAAAACATTTGGCCAATTAAATATTCTTAAAATATTGATAAAACTTGCTTATAAATATTAATAATTTTTATACATCAATGGAATTTTATTTATTCTCAAAATAATCAGTAATAATGGCTAACATTTGAAGTTTTCCTTTTGTCTAGACATTCGTGAAGAACTGCATCCCAGCTCTTTTTCTGATGCATTAGCCAGAAACTAACAGAAATGGCTTGCTAAAGAAGATGAATAAAAGATGATCATATCCCAGAAACTAACAGAAAGAAATCTAAATGAAGGCACAGGAGAGATAAACACCTAGAGTATAAAATGATGATATGAAAATTCACTTCATGATTAATAGAATGTTTTCGATTTTTTTTCTGTTTCTTGAATAAGATGGACGCCTCCGCCAAATTCTCGTTCTTGGAAAAACGATTTGCGATCTCTGTTCCCATCTGTCAACCCATAGACCTCTGAATCCGCTCACGGTAGCTACGCTCAGCCGCGCTCATGCGCTGAAGCCTCATTTGTTCGTAGAACTGAGCAATGAACACCTCGGCCTTGAAGTCGATCATCTCGTCCCCACCCTGATCGTTGCAAGCTTCGTCATCTTCATCCTCGCCCCGGTCAAGATCACGGAGGTTAACCGCGGACATGTAGCGACCTATACTTTCTTCAGAACCCGAAGACGAACTCGCTCCACAAGACGGGACCATATCGTCCAAGTGTTCGACCGTCGGGGACGGTAGCCCGTGTGGTTGGGCCGGATGGTTGTTGTGAAGGCGCAAGGGATGCATAGAACCCGCAAGGCGCTTCCACATGCCCTTCGGCTCCACTGCGACGTGAATGGGTTTCGGTTTCTTGGACCTGCCGAACATAAAGGACGCTGCTTTCAAAAGCTGCGAACCTCCGCGCTTCTTTACCTCAGCTTCATGCTCCGGCGATTCCTTCCTGTTAATGCTATTGTCTTTATCATGCATGAGGTCTTTGGTGGCAATGGTGACTGGCTTTCGCTCCATTAGGGAGAGGGAGGACATGAATGGTTGTTCTTCTCTTCGGTGTGAAGGTTGCTCGGGGCCTCTACCCCACGCAGAGCAGGGGTAGAATGGAAGAAAACGTTGGGGGCTTACTCAGAATAACAAAGCACTATAAATACCTAAACTTAGGAGGGGCGAAAACTTACTAAGAATTCTCGTACGTGGACATGAGGTCGTCTGAGGTTTAGGTTCTTTTTATTTCACTTTAAGGGAAGAAATTGAGCGACTAAGAATGTGCGATGGTTAGATGTTACAGATTGGCACTTGGAAGAATGACAAAAATATGGCAGCAATTTTTGGTAAAAGCTAGCGGGACTATCTCGCACCAGGTAGAAAGAATGTAGCGATCAGAACTCGGTCAATTAACATGTTTATCGTCCACTTCAAAACCGGAATGATCAAAATAGAGAGCATATAAGAACAAAATTTAAATGTGTATATATATACACACACACATCAGAGCCAAGGAGGAGTTTGAATGGCCTATATTGTCTTACGGGTGTACCAATCTGGTTTTCCGGTTGATCTCTCATCACAAACTCCTGTCTTAGGCTTAAGTGCTTGATGGGTAACTATGAGCCTAGTGGAAAAGCCTACGTTTAGCCGTGTGGAAAACCCATTGAGAGATGTCAATGAAAGGTGGATACCGATATGCATTTCAAAGGGTCATCTTCAACCTCTAGCTCTACCATATGACACCAGACATAAGATTGTCAATCGTGACAAACAAATCATAGAAGACTTTGACAAGTCCATAGATAATCAGGTAATCCTAGGGATTTGAATATACCACATATGTGGGGCTTCGTCTCTATGGAATGTGTTGGAGATATGGTTGTTGTAGTATTGATTGCTTCCATATTTGAGATATTCTAATTATGATATAAATCTCGTTGTATAAGGAAATTATTATTTATTTTCTTAGTCCACTTCATTGTATTATAAGTAGGACTCACTATAACTATTTTCATTAAGCAATCATACAAAATTTTCCCACTTCCTTACATTCAACATTGCTTCCTTTTTTTTTTCCTGTCATGGTATCACGAGCCATTATGGTTCTCTTGTTCTAGCTTCCACTTTCTTTCTTTTTTTCCTACTTATCCCAATTTTTTTGATCCGTTTATTTTCTTTTTTGTCCGTTTATGCAAGCATCTTCTCAATCCTCATTTATTTGGGATATCATCCTTCACATTTTTTTTTCTTAACATGTCTTCTTTGCAACTTGTTGATGTTGACGCTTCTTTTTTTTAGGAGGCCTCCGACAATGAAGCTCCCATGGGAGAAATCCCCATTGTGTTTGCATTGGACCTTACGACTCTTGTTTCCTCCTAAACTAGTGTGGGCTCCCATGGCATTGGCCCTATTCCAACCAAGCCTGTCTTTTGGGTTCCTGGCCTAGCTTCCTCCTTTTTGGGTGCCCCTGGCTTGAACCACACTGCTTCGAGCCTAGTCTAACCCATGTTGGATCCTTCACTAGGCTCTACCTAGGTTATTATTAGACCCAACCCAACTTCTGACTTAGGTTGGTATCTTTTAGGTCAAGCACCCAACCTAACTTCTCTAGGTTCGTGTCCCAATCCCTACCTAGTCCCTAATTTGGTCAATTCGCTTTCATGGGTCAAGCACCTAACCTGGCTTCTCCGAGTTGAATCTGAATCCTTACTTAGTTTTCAACCCGGGAGCTTTCCCCTTCATAAAGCCGATCAGCCACTTGGAACTTGGCGATCCACTGTATATCAACACCTCTGACAGTTCAGAACTTCACCTCATTGCCCATGTTCTCACCGGCACTGGTGATTACATTGCTTGGGCCTACGAAATTTGCCATGCTTTGGTCACCAAAGACAAAGATGGGTTCCTCAATGGCTCTATTCCTATTCAGACTAACCCCTGCTTAGCTCACCAATAGCACAAGTATAACCAATTGGTGCGTTCGTGGCTTAGAAACTACAACAAGCTTGAAGTCGCTGCTGCCTTAACGCCAACTAAGGATGCTTGTTCGTTCTGGACAAATATCACCAAAATGTTCGGCAAACTCAATTGGGCTAAGCTCTTCTCTCTCCATTAAGCCTTAAACAATCTAAAGCAGGGCAATCTCACAATTGTCGTATGCTTTAATTGTCTTTTAGCTCTGTGGAATGAGCTCAATCTGGCCGAAAAGCAACTCGAGGGGCTTGACTCCATACTTTGCCAATATCGCGCCATCAAGGACATAACTTGGTGCACCCAATTCCTCTTAATCCTTAATGAGGGTTTTCTTCCATTCTGATCGTAGATGCTCACGATGGATCCACCACCCATGCTCAGTTGACTCTATCACTTGGTTGTGCAAGATGACAATCAGTGCCTTGCATCCTTTGAGTATGTTCATGTTGGCAAAACCGTACTGCTCACAGCTCGTGCTACTCTAGCGTAGAGAGTGCTCACATTACAAGCAAGCGCTTTTAGTTCAGGATATGCTTCCATGCCAAATGCAGTTGTCTCGCTCGCACCCCTGCACGAATTTGAGCGCACTTGTGGTTGGCCTGTCCCACCACAACGCGCCTGGCTAGTCCATTAATTCAGCCTGCGCACTCAATCTAATGCTCAGGCCCAATCCAATAAAGGCTCTTCTCGACACAATAACCCTAAAGGGATTTTTTAAAACCATTGCAAGCGCTCGTTTCACACCTAGGATAGTTGTTGGAAACTCCATGGACATCTAAGTACCAATGAGGGTAAAAATAAGAAATTTTCTTCTAATTAAGTCTCTATAACTTATGATGCACAAGTTCCCCAACCCATTGATGAGCAACAATTTCAATGCATCATAGATGCCATTACTCAACTTGGCTAACTAGATAAAACAACCAGATTTGCAGGTACTTCATTTTGTCTTAATTCCATCACTAATACTACTTGGATTATTGATTCAAGGGCCAACAACCACATTATTTGTGATGAAAAATGTTTTAATAACGTGAATTGTGTGACCATTAGGTAAATTTACAACTTTACATGCATGCTTATATGGCTAAGGAGATGACATACAATCAAAGTTTCTAGTAACGTGATCATTAACACCCGAATCTATAATCCAATGTAACAAAGATGTAAACTCTTGGGTAATACTTGGTCCCGATGAGGTAGAGAGTCCATTAAGGAGGGTCACGACCTTGTTATAATCATTGACATCGAGTTCTAGGGTCTGCTTGTCAACAGAAACTGTAGAAGTTACTTGATTAGTGGATGTTTGCCTATCCAGTTTCCTTTTCCCTTTCTTTTTATTGGAATTGTCTTGTGACCAATGGTTCTACAATGAGCACATGACACCGAAAAATAACATTTAGAAATTTAGTGACCATTGCGGCTACAGTATGTGCAAGATACGCCCCTTCCAGGTGAGGAATTGGCCTTTTTTTGGTTGAAATTGGAGTTATGCGAGCGTTGATTAGTATGTAGTTCACTATTGTGGCTAAATGACATGTTGTTTAGCAAATGGGGTGATAGCCTGCTTGGAAAGGCGTAACCTAACACGCTTGGCCCACCCATACAAGGGTTTGTGTTTGGCATGCTCATGAAACTACCTAGAAAATTAGACCCACCCACAAAATGCTAGCCTACGGGTTGCTCCAGTACATGCGACCCACTTATATAGTAACTCGACACAGGACCTATCTTCCTTGATGGTCGTTGGTGCACTAAGAAAGCCATGGAACGGCCGCAAATGTTGTCAGCCAAAATTCTAGTTGATTCCTCATCCTAAATTTGTGTAATAGCATCTTCAGGACTTAGTAAAAGATGATTATTTTGGATTTGAGAACTAATTTGGGCATAACTCTCATTCAAACCAAAAAGGAACTCCACAAGCCTCCTTTCATCTTATAATCCTCAAATTTGTCAAGACTAGAGATGAATGGGTGACGAATTGCAAGATAGGTCAAAAGTTGATACCATAGATGCTCTAAACACATCACATAAGCATCAATAAAATATTTTCCTTGAACACAAAGAGTAATGGCCCTCTTGACAGAAACAATTTATTTGCTGCCTACTATGGAGAATTTCTTGTTCAATCGGGACCAAACATCCTTAGCACTAGTTCCATAGGTAAATCTCTTGTAGAGTTTTGGGGAAAGAGATGTAAAAAGCCATGAAAGAATGACTTCATTGCATCTTTCCCACTGTGAATAGAAAGGTGAAATGGGGTTCGAGTCTGGGAAAGAACCATCAAGGAGCTTAAACTTGTTCTTCCCCAACAAGGCAATCCTTATATCTTTACTCCAATCTACAAAATTGTTGGCTCCAAAGAGCTTTTTAGTCACAATCAAGACCCCAGTTGCATCACTAGGATGAAGGAAGAGAGGATCCCTTTGTTGCACAAGTGCAGCAATGGGAAGTTCTCTAGAAGCTAAAGGGGGAGATCTAGAAACTCGAGGTGGGGATTGGTGCCTTGGCCTCATTATGGCTAATGTCAACGAGCATGGATGGACCTTCCTCATGCTTGTTTTTCATCACTACTAACATCGATTTATAGGAATCAACCAAGAAGTAAAGAAGGGAGAAGGTGTGTAGGGTGTACAATGAAATGCTTGTGAAAAAATTGAAGCAAAGGGGAACAAATAAGGTTGCCTACAACATGTTTGATAAAATGCTTCAATGAGATTTCAGCATAAAAAATGTTGGTAGCAAAGGAAATAAGCATAAGAAATGGCAATGCTTAATTCAAAAGAGGAATTCAAACACTAGGAATGTAGGAATGGAATGATATTCAACCAAAACAAATCAAAATGGATAAAAATTGGTTTCAAAGAAAGGAAGATAATAATGTGGAAGCGAAGAAAATTGAGGAAAAATGAAGTATTATAGGTTAAGAATCAATGACCGAAACGTACTCTATGGTACCATGATAAGAAGAACACATACAAGAACATACTCATGGGTTTGGAAAGAATGAATCTTGTATCAAATATGTGTTCAACAGTTAAAATAAAGAAGCAACACCATTATAGAAGCTAAATATACAATGTGCCTAGAGTTTACACTCTATTGTCCAATGGTCCATAGCATTACATGGACAATGGTATTACATGTTATACACTTGATTACGTTGCATCTATTTTCTCAATAAGAACAATTATGACAACTTGGTAGTAGAACTCGCTCTGGCCAAACCAAGCTATGTTACTATGGTGGAACTAGATCTAAGGTTTCAGGGGATGTCTAAAATGATTCATACCGTGTTTCAGACCATGAATCACAAGATTGAAGGAAAAATGGTAAGGATCAGGTAAGAGGAAGAACTAGAAAGTGTAGGTTTGGACCAAAATGAGAAGACGAAACCATCATAGGAAAGTGGGAATATAAATGGAGAAAAAAAAAAAGGAAAGAGAAGAGAATGGGTTAGGAGAAAAAGGAAAAAAGAAAAATGAAACCATGATGTAGAGGGAGATGTTGCAAAAGGATAGTGGTGATCTCACGAAGTGTGTTTGGATTTTTTGTAATTTATGGTGAAAGATGACACAATAGACTAGGTTTGTCATGCATAGAAGTTTTTTAGGTATCACAAGATTCCAAAAAGAGAAAAAGTAGATATGGAAACATGGCATGTAAAGGTGATGCCCATGTGTGGTTTGAAAGGATATAGATGAAGGCAAGAGAGGAAGTAATCTCATGGCCAGTAGGAAACCACATTTGGAGCTCTTGAATGTGAGACAGACAAGTTCAATGGGGGACTATATTAGTAAGTTTGACTGTGTTGCTCTAAAAGTTGGGCAAATGTCAAATGAATGGGAGGTAAGTTGCTTCCTGAATGGTTTAAAAGAAAATTTAAAAACTGAAGTAAGTTCTAGAAATCTTATGAATTTAGAAGAAGCTATGGATTTAGCCTTAACCTTTGAGGATAAAGTACTAGGTGGTGTGTGTAGTAATACTGTAACAGATAACAAAGGTAGAATCATGAATGTTGTAGAAAAAAAAAACCTATTTTAAAAGGCCTTCCTATTAAAAGGCTAACCCCTAAGGAGGTGGCAAAGAAAAGGGAAAAAGGTATCTATTTTAGTTGTAATAAGGCTTTTCACCTTGGTTATAAATGTAAAATGAAATTATGGATTTTAATTGGGAAGAAGAAGAAAAAGATGTGGGTATGGAGAAATTCAAGAAGTAATAGAGGAAAGTGGTGGAATGGTGGAGATCATGCAAAAATAACTTTAAATGCTATGTATGGATCACAAACTGCAAAGACAATTAAATAAGAGGGGGCGTTAGGTAATAAAGGAAACAAGGTAGTAATGTTAGTAGATATTGCTAGCACTCATAAATTTTTGAGTAGTTCTCTTGCTAAGAGTTCGGGATTAGTTCCTAATGTGATAAAGACAATGCAAGTAACAATAGCAAATGGAGGTATTTTAAGATGTGAAGGTTTGTGTAATAACATGCAGGTCGTGATCCAAGGTCTTTGAATGTGGGTTGATTTTTTTTTTTCTAGAGTTGTAAGGCATGGAGGCAGTATTGGGGGCTCAATGGTTACAAATTTAGGTCCAGTTTTATGGGATTTCCATTAATGAAGATGACTTTTAGGGTTGTGAAGAACTTAAGATAGTAGGGGATTTGCAGTTTATCAAAGAAGTAAGAAAATAGGTCAAAGGATGTTAATGCATATATGGGATGTTAAGCATGAAGATTCAAATGGCAAGAATACAATTGATGAGCAAATGGATGCTAGTAAAGAAAAAGATCTAAAAGTAGTATTTCAAAATTATTTCAATTTATTCCAAGAACTAGTGCGATTACCATTGCACAAGAGTTGTAATCACTTAATTCCTATAAAAGAAGGGAGTGAATGAATAGCCTTTAAGTCATTTTGATATCTTTACTTCTAAAAAGAATGAAATAGAGAGGATGGTGAAACAAATGCTAGAATTTGGAACAATATGGCCTAGCTTAAGTCCATATTCATCACCAATGTTAACGGTAAAGAAGAAATATGGAAGTTGGAGGATGTGTGTGGACTATTAAGCCCTTAATAAACAAATGGTGAAGAATAGATTTCTAATACCATCAATGGAGGAGTTGATTGATGGGTTACATGAAGTGCAATATTTTACTAGGTTAGACTTGAGGTCAAGCTATCACCAAGTAAGGATGCAACCATTAGATGTTTATAAAACATCATTTCAAACACACAAAGGACACTATGAATTCTTGGTCATGCCATTTGAGCTCACAAATGCCCTTTCAAGTTTTCAATCATTAATGGATGAGGTATTTAAGGAGTTTTTGAGAAAATTTGTGCTTGTGTTCTTTGATGATATTTTGGTGTATAATATAGAATGAGATTAATGTTTAGTTCATGTACAAAAGGTGTTTAACAAATTAAAGGAACAAAGGTTATATGTAAAGGAGAATAAGTGTTCCTTTGGGGCTTGTCGAGTGAAATTTCTAAGGCATATTATGGAGTTGCTAAAGTTTCCATGGATCCTGAAAAGATTTTTGATTTGTTAGGTTTACATGGATTTCTAGGCCTCACAAGATATTATAGGCAATTTATTCACAGATACAACCATATAGTTGTTCTTCTTATTGATTTACTAAGGAAGAATAACTTCAAATAAGGAGAACAAGCCAATGAAGCATTTAAGCAATTGAAGCAAGCAGTGATCAAGGCACCTATGTTAGCCTTACCTGATTTTACACAAGACTTTATGGTAGAGTGCAATGCTTTAAGCAAAGGAGTTAGAGTAGTGCTTTTACAAAATGGTCATCCTATTGCTTACTTCAACAAGGTTTTAAAAGGGGAAAATGAACTATTATCTACTTATGAAAAGGAGTTACTGGCAATGGTTATGATAGTTAATAAATGGAGGTCATACTTACTTAGGCAGAGGTTTATTGTAATAGATCATTAAAGCTTGAAACACTTATGGCTTAAATGATCATAACTTTAGCGTAGCAAAAGTGGTTGGCCAAATTGATGGGGTATGATTTTATTATCAAGTATCAACTTGGCAAGGAAAATAAGGTAGTTGATGCTCTCTCTAAAATGGAAGAAGGATAGGAAGAATGCATAGAATTTGAAGGTGTGGATTGGCATACCATTGTAACATCTGAGTAGCCAAGTTTGTTTTCTTATTCCATTCTTATACCCTTATGGTTGGACACTGTTAAAGAAGAAGTGGAAAAAGATCCTCAATTGCAAGCTAAACAAAAAGAGATACCAAAAGATCAAACATGTTATAGACGGAAATGCAAAGATGGCATAATTCTTAAGGAGGGCAAGATCTTCTTAAGAAGAAACTCAAAGTTAAAGATTCCAATTGTGGAAAAGGCATACAGTGCAACACACGAAGGGGTGTAGAAAACCTTACAACACCTTAAGTTGGCTTTTGCATGGAAGAAAATGAAACAAGATGTGATAAAAGTAATCAATGAATGTTAGAATTGCCAACAAAATAAGGTTACAAATGAAAAACCAACAGGGTTACTTCAATTATTGCTAATGTTGAGGGAAATATGGATGGAGGTGTCTATGGATTTTGTAAAAGGCCTACCAAGTGTAAAATGTAAAACAATCATTCTAGTGGTAGTGGACAAGTTATCCAAAATGGCCCATTTCCTACCTATGGAGGCTTTCTTTCAAGGTGTATATTGACTATATGGTATACCTACTAAGATCATTTTTAATAAAGATCCAATGTTTACTAGTAATTTCTGGAAAGAGTTATTTGAATTACATGGGACAAAGTTGAACTATTCCACTACCTATCATCCATAGTAGATGGCTAAACAAAAGCTATTGGTAAAAGGTTGGAGATGTATTTAAGAGCCTTTACGCATGATCAACCTAAATAGTGGTTGTGATGGCTACTATGGGTAAAACTGTGCTATAGTACTAGTGTACATAGTTCCATTGGGAAAAGTTCTTAAGAAGGGGTATATGAAAAGTGTCTCCAAGTCCTCTTACTGATATTCCTAACATAGCTAATGTGGAATCTATAGAATGGGTTATGGGTTAGGAGAGCATGATCAGGTGGTGAAGGAACTTAAATATAGACTCAAGGAAGCTTAGAACAAGTATAAACAATATTATGATCTTAAAAGACTTAGAGGGAATTCAAGGAAGGTGATAAGGTCTACCTTAGGTTGCAACCATACAAACAATTGTCAATGGGCTTGCATCAATATCAAAAGTTATCACCCCAGTATTATGGGTTGTACAAGATCTTAAAGCAAATTGGTTTTGTGGCATAAAAGCTAAAATTTTTGAAAGGTTCCAAAATTCATCCCATTTTTCAGGTTTTTTTTGCTCAAAAAGGCCATTGGGAACAAGGTTGAGCCTTAAAACGAACTACTAAAATTTTTGGAAGATGAATAGGTACTAGTGGCTAGACCTTAAGCCATTTTGAATATTAGAATAATGAAAGGAGTGGATTATATATATGTGCACTAAAAGGGCATGTCACCATCAAAGGCTACATGGGAAAGTTTAGAACAAATGAAGCTTTGATATCCTGAGTGTGACCTTGAGGGCAAGGTCTTTCGTTAAGAGGGAGGAGGTTGTAACATGCTAATTTATGTAATGTACTAGATTATTTTCTGTGGTTGTTGGGCTTAGTGAACGTGGGTTGTGTTGGGTTTTATAGCTTAACAAGAAGGGGGTTTGAATTGTTTAAGCCAAGAATTAATTCCTATTATTTTTGGTAAAAATCAATCCAATTATGTAAACAAGTCACACAAATAAAACCAGTGTCAAGTAAGCAAATTTCAACCAAATGATGCTTTACTTCTAGATGAGATAGTAAGTTATCTAGAATAATTTCACACTTATATAACAAATGAGCTAGTCAGTTAGTATCAAATAAGTGGTAGAATAATAAATAGTAAACAACAAGAGATATTCAAGTCAATAAAGAGCAAAGAAACAAACACCAAATTTACCACGGTGGTTCGACATTCAATCCTTGAGTCCTACGTCTACCCTCTTTTCCTTCACTCCAACCGATTGAAGTATCCTTTACTCAAACCGAATTAGGAGAAAACGTTCTCCCTAATCTAAGCAATTCCCTCTTAAGGAATTCTTAAACAATGTTACAAAATATGATCAAAAGATCAGAACTTAATTACAAATCCCAAATAATATAAAGGGTTGTGGGATTTTGTAACCTAAAGGAGCTATTTCGATATAAATATAATGACTTAAAGCTCCTATCATGAAAACCCTAAATTATAACAAATTAGGGTTTCAGATTCCTTCCAATGTTTATGTGCAATAAATATTTTTAATGAAATGAACACATAAACAAAGTTATACAAGATACAATTGATAATATATCCAAATAAGAAACTATTTAATCACAATATCACCATGGTCTTGTATTTCACAGAAAGTGAATAAGGTTGAATGATCAAACAGATGAGCTCAATAATCAATTCTTCACTCAAAGAGAACTTCATATAATCGTCCCTGTCAAACCCTTCTCCATAGATTAGCTCTTCTTAAATAGAAAAAATAGAGCTAGGGTTTCAAACGTTCAAACCTCAGTAATGAAGCTTTCTTCCTATTAGAATAGCAAATCAACCTTCAAATCAGCTTCACATCTTCCTTCTAAATCATAAATCCGACCATTTTGACACCAGTCTTCTCAGGAATCCTCCCGTTAAGGATTTGGTCGCTAGCGGCGCTGTTCCTCCATCTCTCTCTCCTTTCTTCAGTTGGCATGCGATTAAGTGAGCATTCGTTCTTAGGGCATCGCGTGTGATTAAGTGAGATGATGCCTTAGTGAAACGGTGAGTTTCATTTTGACAAAAGCTGGGCTCATTTAACTAATGGGCAGCGATCTCATAAGCAGGCCGTGAAGCGGGCCGAGAGCAAGAGTAGGCCGAAAGTAATAGTAAGCTGAGAGTAATGGCAAGCCGAGAGTAAGAGCAAGCCAAGAGCAATAGCAGGCCGAGAGCATATAATATAAGTTCTTGGTAGAACCAAAGTTTGCTCCAATAATAGTCTTGATTCAGTAAAGTAATCTTTGCTAGAGTCAAATACTTTATACCTTCATCCAAGCAAGAGCAAGTATCATTTTTTCTCAAACATAATATATGACACATTTAATATCATTTAAATAAGACTTTTTCTCAAGACATTATATAATGATATTAAATAAATCATTTCTTAAGAGCATTATAAAGTAACATTATATCAAGAAATGTAGGAACCTGGTTACTTTATAATATCATTGATTGATATTATAATTTGTACACTTTTTATTTCCTATGGTTTTTCTTTGTACTTATGAAAAACATATTTCAAGAAATATATTCATAAATACATTTTGTCACAACAAAACCTTTATTTTTCAACAATCTCCCCCTTTTTTATGATGACAAAATATCTCAATAGTATGACACATGTCACCAAACAACTAATCGCGTTTTTCATGAAGATGCACACAGCTATCATTGCAAAAGTTGATCATAGCTTAATTACACAAGAATTGATATCATCTGATCAGCAAGCAAGTTCTATGCATGTTTCTAATATTTCAAACACCATCGAACACATAAGTTGGCAAGCAAGGTGTTAGAGAGATATCCCACATTCTGCACTTGTAAAGTAAAAAATGAGACTGATCATGTGCACACTATTCTTTCCCTTTTTTGTCATAAGCAAAAAGACGAACATGCAAGTAATCAGGATAGAAGGCAAAAATGACCAATAGAAGAATAAAGTTATAACACTAATTGAATGTGGCTGGATTAGAAATAAAACAGCTCCCCCTCAAACCGAGCAGGTGGTTTGAACAATAAAAGAACAGAAATATTGCAATAACAAAGAATAGAAAATTCAAATATTTTTAAGGACTAACATTCCAAGCTCTCTTCGAAGAGCATAAAACCTTTCTTTTGATAAAGGTTTGGTTAGTATATCAGCAATTTGCTGATCATTGCACACAAATTCAAGCACAACATCTCCTTTTTGAACATGATCCCAAATGAAATGATGTCTAATTTTTATATGTTTAGTCTTGAGTGCTGTATAGGGTTCTTAGTGAGATTAATGGCACTAGTGTTGTCACATTTTAATGAAACTTTCTGTGATGATATACCACAATCTTCTAATTCTTATTTCATCCACAAGATTTGAGCACAACTACTAGTAGCAACTATATATTCGACTTCAATGGAGGAAATAGCTACACAATTTTGTTTCTTTGAGTACCAAGAAACAAGCATGTTTCGAGATAGTGACATCCACTACTCGTACTTTTCCTATCTAATTTGTAGCCAGCATAATCTAAATCACTAAAGGCTTGCAAGTTCAAGGTTGTATCTCTAGGATACCAAATTCCTAAAGAAACCGTGTCTTTAAGGTATCTAAAGATTCTTTTAACAATGACTAGGTGTTGTTCTTTAGGGTTAGATTGATACCTAGCACATAAGCATACACTAAACATAATATCAAGTCTAGATGCAGTCAAATATAGTAAAGAACTAATCATTCCATGATATGATTTAGTGTCTACGCTAATTCCATTTTCATCATTGGATAAGGATAAAGAGGTGCTCATATTTGTGTTCATTGGTTTAGAGTTATGCATCTTATATTTTTTGAGCAATTCATTTGTATATTTTGTTTGACTTATAAAGGTTCCTTTGTTTGTTTGTTTGATTTGCAAACTAAGAAAGTATGTTAACTCACCCATCATATCATTTCAAATTCACTTTGCATGCATGCAGCAAATTCTTCACATAGTGTAAAATTTGTAGAACCAAACACAATGTCATCAACATATATTTGAACAATTAAAATTTCCTTTTTTTTTGTTCTTTATAAATAAAGTGTTGTCCACTTTCCCTTTCCTAAAACCGTTATCAATCAAGAAAGTACTTAGTTTATCATACCATGCCGTGGAGCTTGTTTCAAACCATATAAGGGTTTTAAGAGTTTAAAAACACGATTTGAATGGATTGGATCCTCAAATCCAGGTGGTTGTTCAACATATACCTCTTCCTTTACAATACCATTTAAAAATGCACTTTTGACATCCATTTGAAACAGGGTAAAGTTCATATAGCAAGCAAAGGCAAGCAAAATTCTAATTGCTTCTAACCTAGCCACTCGTGCAAATGTTTCATCATAGTCAATTCCTTCTTCTTGACTATATCTTTGTGCTACTAATCTAGCCTTATTTCTAGTAATAATGCCATTTTCATCTAGTTTATTTCTAAACACCCACTTTGTACCTATAATCGAATGATCATTTGGTCTAGGAATTAGATTTCAAACCTTGTTTCTTTCAAACTGATTTAATTCTTCTTGCATAGCAAGGAACCGGTTTTCATCTTCAAGAGCCTCATCTACTTTCTTTGGCTCTACTTGGGATAGAAAGGCTTGATGTTCACAAGTGTTGTGAACTCGAGACCTTATGTGTACTCTAACATTTGGATCTCCTATGATGTGATCCTGATCTACTTCACTTCTTACTCTAGGAAAGGAAGGTTCCCTAGTTTTAGACTCCCCCTCAACTTCAGCCCTATTTGGAACATTCTTAGAGATAATGTTCTTTTCGGTTTCTGGTGAGACTTGACAATCATCCTCAAACTTAACATGGATTGACTCTTCTACAACTAGAGTTCGTTTATTGAACACCCTATATGCTTTGCTTGTATGAGAATATCCAAGAAAAATTGCTTCATCACTTTTGGAGTCAAACTTTCCTAGTGATTCTTTCCCATGCTTTAAAACAAAACATTTACTACTAAAAACGTGGAAATATGAAATGTTTGGTTTTCTTTCAAAGAATAGTCCAAACGGTGTCTTTTTCAAAATCGGTCTTAATAGAGCATGATTTGAAATATAACAAGTTGTATTTATAGCTTTTCCCAAAAAATGCTTAGGAATGTTATATTCACACATCATGGTCCTAGCCATTTCTTGAAAACTTCTATTTTTCCTTTCAACAACACCATTTTGTTGTGGTGTTCTAGGAGCTGAAAAGTTATGCGAAATGCCATTTTCTAAACAAAATTTTTCAAAAAGTTGGTTTTCAAATTCACCACCATGATCGGTTCTTATTTTTATGATTGAAAGATCTTTTACATTTTGAATCATTTTACAAAATTTAGCAAACTTCTCAAATGTCTCATCCTTTCTAGCAAGTAAATATGTCCATGTGAATCTAGAGTAATCATCTATAATAACTAAGACATAATATATTCCATTTAAAGTTAATGTTTTCATAGGACCGAAAAGATCCATGTGTAGTATCTCTAATGGTCTAGATGTATTCACCACAAGCTTTGATTTGAAGCTACTTTGTGTATGTTTACCCTTAATGCATGCTTCACATAATCTATCATGGTTAAACTCTAGAGATGGAAGTCCTTTCACAAGGTTATGCTTATATCATCTTTCTATTAAGCCTAGACTCGCATGTCCTAGCTTTCTATGCCACAACCAAGCATCAACATTTTTATTCACAACAAAGCATATTTGTTCAACATTCAATTTACTCAAATCAAGCACATAGATGTTATCTTTTCTATTTCCAACTATCTTCATTTTATGTTCAACATGCTCAACAAGGCAATTTCTTTTCCAAATTTTATCTTTAATCCTTTATCACATAACTGACTTATACTAAGTAGATTAAATTTCAGCTAATCTACAAACAAAACCTCAAATATAAGTAGGGTTTTGAGATTACCTATTGTTCCTATTCCTTTTATCCTTCCTTTGGAGTTATCTTTAAAAGACACCGTACCTCCATTTTTCAACTTAAGTGTTGAGAAGAGCTCCTTCATCCCAGTCATGTGCCGAGAATATCCACTATCTAGAATTCACATGTTTTTGAGCTTTTTGTTTTTCACTTGTGCACTTATAACCTATAGATACAAATTTGATCGTTGAAGTGCTTGGTACCCTTTTTATTTTGGGTCCGTGAGTGTTAGTTGGACTTAGATTTTTGTCATTCTTAGGCAACCAAAGTTTCTTTACTTTGTAAGCCTTCTAAGTCTAGTGGGACATTTATCAAACATATGACCAATATAATTGCAAAAAGAACATTTACTATCATGTAGTGGAATTGAACATTCTTTTTCTTTAAAGAAATGAGTAAATGATTTTGATTTGTTATTCAATTTATATCCTAGTCCTGCTTTATCATATATACCTCTTTGGGAATTTAAAATTTTATCTAACATGGCACTTCCTTTTGTGAATTTCTTTAACATCAAATTTTGACTTCAAATCACCATTTTCTTTTTCTAGCTCAAGGACTCTACTTTTAAGATTTTCAACACGCACATATGAGTTATTATCAACATGTATTTCAACATCAGAACATAGACTATTATCACAGGAAGTTTATGTTTCTATGTTCATGCATTCAGATTTATTGTGTTTCTCATATATATCATTCATACATGCATCATACTTCATATATGCATTTGCAGGAATACTAATGTTATCATGCACCGATATTGAAGTATTTTTCTATTTAGTTTCATCTCTACATGCAGCAGTTTATATGCTTTGTTTATTATGTACATCAGTTAAAACATTTTGACTTACTTGATTAACAGTTCGAGCATTTTGATTGGCATGTACAAAAGTCAACATTTTCTGTTTTTCAGATTTATTTTTTGCTTTTAACTTTTTGTATTTATCTTTTAACTTGTTTGCATACTCAACTAAATCAGAGAAGATAGTTTCTAAACCAATGTTTATATGAAGAAACAGTTTAGAATCGCTTACCTCACTATTTTCTTCCTTAAGAGTTGCTGTTGCAGTTAGGTATAGGTGTGCAACTTCTTCTTGAGTTTCTTCATCAGATAAGGAGTTCTCATCATCCCAGGCAGCAATCATAGCTTTCTTTTTGTTCTTGTTGTTTCTCTTCTTGATCACCGGACAATCAATCTTGATGTGTCCCGATTTTCTACATTCATAACACACATTTTCCCTAGGTTCATTTGATTCTTTTCTCCTAGTTTGCCATATATTTTTACGTAATCCTCTTCTTAGAAATTTTCTAAATCTCCTAGCTATAAGAGCTACTTCATCATTTTCTGATTCTTCCTCTTCAACCTTTCCAACTTCCACTTTAAGTGCAAGTGATCTTCTGTTTTCCTTTTCTTTCTCTCTTCTCATAAGTTGCATTTCATGAGTTTTAAGAGAGCCTAGCAAGTCATCTAAGGTCAACACATCTAGGTCATGAGCCTTTTCTATGGCCATCTTTTTAGGATCCCAACTTTCGGGTAGGGATACTAACATTTTTCTTACCATTTCCTCATTTGTGTAGGTTTTTCCTAACAATTTAAGTTTAGATATGATTTCGGTGAATCTACCAAACATGTCACTAATAGTTTCAAAATCTTTCATAACAAACAATTCATAGTCATGTGTAAGCATAGTGACTTTAGAAAACTTTACCTTTTTGATTCCTTCATAGATGACTTCTAATTTATCCCAAATCTTTTTACCGCTGAGGCAAGAGGACACTTTGTTAAACTCATGTGCTTTAAGACCAGTATAGATCATATTCATGGACTTAACAGTTAACCCCATTAGTTTAGCTTCATTTTTTGTCCACTCATTAGTCACGGGTAATGTAATACCCTTCATGATTAGTTGCCAAGCTTTTGGATCTTGGCCTATTACAAAGACTTGCATTAATTGTTTCTAATGCCTAAAATTAATGCCATCAAACAGAGGAGGTTTATTAAACCCCAATAGCTAAACCTTTGTCAAAAGCCATCATATGGATCTACTCTAAGATGTTAATCCTCTTAATTAGAGAACCTGGCTCTAGATGCCAATTGTTGGGTTTTATGGCTTAACAAGAAAATGGGTTGAATTGTTTAAGCCAAGAATTAATTCCTATTATTTTTGGTAAAAATCAATCCAATTATGTAAGCAAGTCACACAAATAAGGTTAATGTCAAGTAAGCAAATTTCAACCAAATGATGCTTTACTTTTAGATGAGACAACAAGTTATCTAGAATAATTTCACACTTATATAACAAATGAGCTAGTCAGTTAGTATCAAATAAGTAGTAGAATAATAAGCAGCAAACAGCAGGAGATATTCAAGTCAATAGAGAGCAAAGAAACAAACACCAAATTTACCATGGTGGTTCGGCACTCAATCCTTAAGTCCTATGTCCACCCTCTTCTCCTTCAATCCAACCGATTGAAGTAACCTTTACTCAAACCGAATTAGGAGAAAACGTTCTCCTTAATCCAAGCAATTCCCTCTTAAGGAATTCTTAAACAATGTTACAAAATATGATCAAAATATCACAACTCAATTACAAATCCCAAATAATATAAAGGGTTGTAGGATTTTGTAACCTAAAGGAGCTATTTCAATAGAAATATAATGACTTAAAGCTCTTATCATGAAAACCCTAAATTATAACAAATTAGGGATTCGGATTCCTTCCAATGTTTATGTGCAAGAAATATTTTTAATGAAATCAGCACATAACAAAGTTATACAAGATACAATTGATTATATATCCGAATAAGAAACTATTTAATCACAATATCACCGTAGTCTTGTATTTTACCGAAAGTGAATGAGGTTGAATGATCAAACAACTGAGCTCAATAATCGATTCTTCACTCAAAGAGAACTTCATATAATCGTCCGTGTGAAACCTTTTTCCATAGATTAGCTCTTCTTAAATAGAAAAAATAAAGGTAGGGTTTCAAACGTTCAAACCTCGGTAATGAAGCTTTCTTCCCGTTAGAATAGCAAATCAACCTTCAAATCAGTTTCACATCTTTTTCTAAATCATAAATCCGACCGTTCTGACACCGGTCTTCTCAGGAATCCTCCCGTTGAGGATTCGGTCGCCAACAGCGTTGTTCCTCCATCTCTCTCTCCTTTCTTTAGTCGGCGTGCGATTAAGTGAACATTCATTCTTAGGGCATTGTGTGCGATTAAGTGAGACACTGCCTTAGTGAAACAGTGAGTTTCATTTTGACACAAGCCGAGCTCATTTAACTGATGGGCAATGATCTCATAAGCAGGCCGTGAAGCGGGCCGAGAGCAAGAGCAGGCCGAGAGTAATAGCAGGTTGAGAGTAATAGCAAGTCGAGAGCAATAGCAGGCCGAGAGCATATAATATAAGTTCTTGGTAGAACCAAAGTTTGCTCCAATAATAGTCTTGATTCAGTAAAGTAATCTTTACTAGAGTCAAATACTTCATTACTTCATCCAAGCAAGAGAAAGTATCATTTTTTCTCAAACATAATATATGACACATTTAATATCATTTAAATAAGACTTTTTCTCAAGACATTATATAATGATATTAAATAAATCATTTTTTAAGAGCATTACAAAGTAACATTTATATCAAGAAATGTAGGAATCTGGTTACTTTATAATATCATTGATTGATATTATAATTTGTACACCTTTTACTTCCTATAATTTTCTTTTGCATTTATGAAAAACATATTTCAAGAAATATATTCACAAATACATTTTGTCACAACAAAACTCTTATTTTCCAACATGTTGGAGTTATTGTTGGGTTCATAATAGTTAGCAATGTCATGTGTAAGTGATGTAGTCACGTGTTGGGGATTTGGAAGTGTCCAGAAGGTTATATCCGTGTCTGTCGTGCTCTATATGTATAGAGGAGCTAGAGGGAAGAAGGAAAGGCAGTGTGTGTCATGCAGAAATTCTCCTCCGGTTCGGTGTCCCTTTTGATGCCTGAGGTTCAGTATCCCTTAGATACTGAATTCAACTTTCTAGCTTAAAAACAGGTAGAAAGGGACAACACAAACTAAAAACGAAAACCCATTCCGAGCAACCCATGTATTCCGCCACACCAAAACAATCAACAACTTCCAACCAAAAACCATATTGTGAAGAAGACAAGAACGGTCCTTACAGATTGCCTCCAAGTTCTAGAGTTCTCTACACCAATATGGTGAAACAATATTGGACAAAGTGGTAGGACTTGTATAGCCTCTAGGAACACATCTTGCCAACAGCTATCATCCAGTGGTTTTAGAGACATCCTGGAAGCTCTCAAGTCAACAACCAAACAATAAAGGACCTTATTAGATTTCTTAAAATTAAAGTAGTGATGCCGCAAAAGCTCATAATTGCAGCTTTGGAAAGAAAAGGTGGCCCGAGTTCTTCAAGTAGAACTCGAACATAGAACTAGGTGGAGTTCCAGCTCAAGACAAGAAGATGCTCCTCAATAGGAGGCCATGGAGGAAAGTTTGCAAAAAGCGATCCAATGGGCTAATAAAGCTTTATAAGATAGAAGCATTAGCCCATATAGACATCCTAGGTAGAGCGGCATGCTAAGCCCAAAACAAAGTCTTGTCCAACTGCAAGTAACACAGACTGGAAAAGTCTCCAGAAGGCATACCAATAGAAGACTCACCCAACGTTACTTCACTTAACAGAAACTTAGAAGAAAAAGATAAAAAGCTAAAAAAAAATTATTAATTAAAATTTTCACTGTAGAACTCGTGGCTCCACAGTAGCGCCTCGTTTCCCTAGAAAAGGAGGCATTTCGGACCTCATAGGCATGCTTTCACTCCTTTCTATTCTCTTTCCTTCGTTTTTTCTCTCCGTGCGACCTTTCTTTCTCCTCTTTCTCCCTTTGTAACACTCTTTGGAAATTTTCGTTCTCTTATGCGTATAACTTCTTCTCCTCTCTCTTTAACCTTGTAATTTCTCCCTTTGGAACTGTTTAGATCTTTCCTTCTCTCATGCATATAACTTCTTCTCTTCTCTCTTTTAACATATTTAATAGTGATTAATAAGTCTCAATCGTCATGTCACAAAAATTCCCAATTTCTATCTCACCGCGAGGTGTTTAGGCACAAAATGCTTTTTTATTTCTTTGCAACACACTCAAAATAGCACCGCACAGATTCCAATATATTTGAGCTTGGTTTATACTATAATATTCAATCAAACGAACACAACCAGTAACTTAAATATATGGCAAAAACTGCATGAACAGTAACATACAGGCAATGTGCTATTTTTGCTCAAGAACTTGGTGCGAATCAGCTTCAAACAGAGAGCAAAGAGTTTGGAAAAGCAAGCCACAAGAGCTTACGAGATTATGGACAAGGTTCGGCTCGATTCAAGTGCTTGAGAGTTTAGACTTTCTTGCTACAATATTTGCATTTTTTTCTGCACATTCAAGACAGCAAGCAAAGTCAGTCTTTTACCCTTCTAAACCAACCTCTTAACCTTTAGAAAATATGCCCGTTATTGTGACAGAGAGATCCCATCACATATTCAAATTTTCCATTCAAAAATCAACCAAACTCAGGATTTTTTCTGCCCACTTTTTGCCCTAGCATCCGCATGAAGGGGAGAAGGCCGTGAAACACCATGAAACATGCGTTTCATTCAGTTTCTGGTCTGTGTCGGGTCAGCCCTAGAACGAATCGGTTTGGGTCTTAAAAGGTCAGCCGAAGCATACTTGGTCCAGCCCATATATTTTGCATTTCAACTAACTTAATTACGGAGGGAAAAAACTTATTCTCCTAACATTTATAGAAAAAAAATATTATATTAAGGAATTCTTTGTATTAGTTTTTTACTTGACACATTATTCTATGTGTAAAATCATTTTTAAAAAAATTTACTTTTTGTTAGTCATCAAAATAATGAAAAGGAATACTTATATTCCTAATAACAAGTTTTTTCATCTTTTCATTATAAGTAAGAAGGATATACCTTTAACTTCTTGCCGTAATCATTCTTCAAAGTGTTGACAAGTATATAGATATTCTGTTTCTTGTCACTTGTCTAACAATTACAGTTGTGGTCAATATGCATGTAGATCAATTGATAGCTCATAAATGATCATAGGCTCAACACCCAACTCCCTTCCATCTTTCATTTACCTAACGAAAAAAATTACAATTGTGATCATAAACTCAAATATCTCTTCGTATTGAAAGTGTTAACTCAAACAACTAAACCGAATGAATCTTCTCTTATTTGCTTGGCAATATGAACAATCAACGTGGGGACGGTGTTTCAGGCTAAGAAATTGATTGGAGACAAAGAACATGAAGCTCCTGCTTCCTTTCTCTGCCTGAAAATTTTCAATTGAATGAGTCGTTCCTCTGACCACCTAACAATTTTGCCAGCAGCTTCCACTGAGGTATCATAAGTTTTTTTCTTTTTAAAAATGGGACACGTGGAAGATGGAGCTGAAACATGAGTCCGTGCAATCTGCATGACCATTTACAGACATAATCATCATCGTAATTGGAATGGGTCCACAACCATTTCACACCCAATTTCCTGCTATTTCTTTGGTCACAAGCATCCCATGTCTTCGTGCAATCATTGATCATGACAGGCACTCCCATACTTATGAATGGGTTACTTAGGTTCTTTCTTTGGATTTCTTCTAAGCTTCTAATGCAATTGGAAAATGTTAAACTTTGTCAAATTTTAAGCCAATAATTAAAACAAGATGATTGATGGACAAAACTAATAAATGCTAGGCTTCAAATCAAGTAACTTGAGAAATTGTACTAATAGGATAGAGTATAGTACAAAGCAAAGTTGAAAACATTAACATGTGATGTGGTAAATCAAACTGTTAGGTTGCTGTTTAGTGCAAGTTTACAATATTGATTGTCTGGAATAGAAGAATTTTCAATCCCATGTGAAATTGACTTGAGAGTATAGATGTGGTAAGTGATGACAACTAATAAATTTTTTCTTCCTCCTCTTTTTGCGCCAACAAGTTTTTGACTAATGTAGTTTCCTTTGTTTGAAGAGAAAATCAAGGGAGAAAGTATATGAAATGTTGAGTGACACTATCAAAACTTGAGACATCCGAATTGTCTTTTTTGTTTTTTATTTTTCATTTTTTTTCTCTTAAGTTTTGGAAAGATGCATCTAATTTGTAAAATCTTGTGGTCTAAGAATTGGAATCAACTATGGGATGTAGCCATTTTATCTTCTTCCCCCCCCCCCCCCCCCCCCCTCTAATTAGAGGGAAAAAATTAATGACACAATCAGGAACAATAGTATTAAAAATCTACTAGAAGACTCTTCTCAACCCCAAAGATTAAGTGAAGAACCGAATCTTTCAAGATTAAACACAATTTTCAAACCAATTTAAGACATCATAACCTGAAAATCCAAGACTATAACGTTGATTTAACAGCATCTATCTGGGTAAGTTTTTAAACGGTAGAGGCATGAATTCGAATATTTATATCCTTCTGTGGTTCCAACCTACGAACAAATAAAACTCAAAATGGGAAGCATAAATGCATGAACGATGTGAAAGAGTCTGAGAACAATCATGGAAACGCATGGCAGCTGTAAGATTCAATATTCTTTGTTGAAATTTGCATAGACTCCCTAGTAATTGCCTTGACACTGTAAAAACCCCCTCAAGTACTATCTCTAAAAGACTTTTTGAATCCTTTTGGTGTGAGAGGGATAAGTACTATCTCTAAAAGACTTGAGTACTTCTCAAGTACTCCTCTTACTAAATTAACTTTTTGAAATGGAAATCAGGCTCGTGTAGGGTCAGATACGTGTAGGGTGAAGTTGCGATCAAAGCTTCAAAATGGGGGGCCTTTTGAAGTTCCATAAAGTTGCCGCGTGCTTTAGTTATGGATTTCTGAACTGGGACAAAAAATTCAAGTGTACTTTTGACCTTACCCCATAGCATTAAGTGCATCCATTGGCCATTACCACTAGAAAGTCTTTCCAATTTCTTTCACTAGTCCCATCTCCTTGACATTTAGCATCTCTGACTTGTCCTACCTGTATGTTTCATACTTGACTGTATGTGAGTAGACATTTTGTTTTTAACTGGTTAACAAATAAACCATAGCTCAAATGAAGCATATTCCCCTCTTTCTCAATGTTATTTCCAGGGACCAATATTCTCGTTCTTTACTTTTTTAATTGATGCATAACACTTAATTTGTCTATTAAGACTGCACTTTCCGGTTGAGCAAAATCATTGCAAGGACTTGTTAGGAGATAAACGTGATTATGCAGCAAATACATACATGATAAACACCAAGCACACCGAAAATTATACGTGGCTCAAGGTAAATTAGTTTCTATGTCCAAAGAAGACAATGTATCACTATTTAGAAATTTAATGTACTAAGAAGTATTAAAAACAATTCCTTTCTAATAGTTCTTTTTCTTTGATTATTTTAATGATTTACCAAATTACATAACTTATAGAACTCGTAAAGTTTTATATTTTAAGGTAATTAGGAAAATAAAGAGGTTGACCAACAAAATTTCTATTTTACCTTTATATATTCTTATTTTTATCTGTACATCTAATTTTGACTCTCTAACTAATATGGTTTTTAGATCCAACCATCTTCTTCTTGGATTTTCCTTTTCACTTTTAATGTCCAAATAGATGTATTAAACAGTAATGGTCTTGCTTAAGCCGCATCTTCCTTGAATTTTACGGTGCTTGTCTAATACCTGCTCCAATGAACGCATCCGATGTAAACAGTTTTGGCACATACCTTGCGATCAAAAAACCTCCAAAAAAATAGTCCATTCGTGTTTTTTTTTAAAACCTTCGGTAATAAAGAAAGGGTGTTTAGACCATGGTTAGTTCTAGAGGAGCATGATCTGCCAGCTAGTTGCTTCCCTTACATTTCATCGAAAAGTAGCTGGAAGTTTGAATTTTCAGAGGTTTCTTCTGTCGACATCAGAGATACTTCTGGCTGGAAAAGAAGCAAGGTAGATGAAAAAGATGGTCAATTGGTGATACTCAACCTCGATGGAAGAGCCTTTTTTGTTTCCATGGTTCCCTGAAATTTCGTTCTTCAAGGTCTCAGTGTTTCTTCCGTGTTTGCGAGACAGTTCAACTTCTAAGAAAACGCCAAAATCGTCAATCACTATCCTGACTTCCATCTGTATTACAACTGAAAGATATGTAGCTCACAACTGTACATCAGAATCAAACAAACAATCCCATCACTATTTCCCCGATCAATCTGTTTGAAAAACTCCTTTGGCTAATGAAAGTGTGAGGAACATTTTGAAAGTCCTATTTTCATCCAAAGCCAGCGATGAACTACTCGATGAGAGTTGTTCAACTTGTCAACTTAGAAAACAAAAAGAAAACCATATCAGTAGCATCCTTCTCAAGACCACAGTATAGGAGAATTCCAGGCAGCCCACCATAGACGTCTGTGAGTCCTTTTCAGACAACAAATCTGCGTCTCTCTGCTCTCTCTCTTTCCTTTGTTTGAAAATATAAAAGAAATCAGCGGGCGTTTCCCTCAATTGATTTGTATTGTGATTTTTGTGGATCTAACTATGAAAATAGATCTCATCTGTTCTTTCAGTGCACTTGGACTAACCAGGTTTGGAGAAGTATTTTAGCTCAACAAGGTATTCGTAAGGTCATCCTTGATTGAGAATCTGAATTGCAATGGATGATTAAAGCAACTAAGGAAAAGGATCTAGCCGCAAAACTTCTCAAGCTTTCTTTCTTAGCGTGTCTTTATTGTATATGGTTAGAACGTAATCGTAGACGTTTTCAGAATAAGTCTATTGATATTTCAATGTTGTTAACTAAAATCAGGAGAGTAGTCCGTAGAAGAACTTCCTTATTTAGAAATATTAAACTCTCCCAAGCAAATGTTTTGTTGAGTTTTAGTTGGAGAATTCCAAACTCTATCTTTTCCTAGATGAATTGTAATACTGGGGTATGCCCCTAAGCTCTTGTATTACCTTTTATTCTTCGATGAATAAACTCACATATTCATAAAAAAAAAAAAAGAAATCAGCGGGCGTTTAGTTAAAGAACGCCGTTTACCTTTTCATGAACACCCAAATCTTTTCTATCCCGTACTACTGTCGGTCTTCTGCAGAAATATTTACATGTCAAAAACAAGGAGTGCGAAAAGGGATATTTCTATTTCCATTCTAGTATATATGTATCAATCAACAAACAGTGCTGGAAGAAACTGTTGGAATCCTATTTCCATTGTTTAAAAAACAGCACTTTTTTTTTCATCTTTGCTTAGATCGAGGCCTTTGGTATTTAGAACTCTTCATGGCCGCGACTTGGAGTCCTTAAGAATCCTATGGGACAGATGGATTTGGTGGTGATAGCTGCTCAATTATTACCGAAGACCCACAATATAAAAACATAAAAATAAGCAAGACGTGTTTCCAGGACGTCCCTTTCTTTCGAGATCCTTGAAACACGTCTTTTCGTTGTTGCTTCGTTGCAAGCCAGAAGAAGGAGAGCTGTTCGGTTGTTGAGCTTTCTCTGAAACTTACCCTCCATTTAAATACTCATCACATGTGAAACCTAAACTTAAGAGTTAAGAATCCATTGATAACCTGAAAATTATTTTTACTCTTCTTGTTCTTTTGTTATATTATTACACACGTCTCAATTCTTATGTATTATATTGTGGACATCGTGTATCATATTGTTAAAATCTTAATACGAAGTTTTTTTTTATATATTTATAAGTATTTTTTTCTCTTAATAATTTCTTTTAAGCTATAACTAAACCTATCAATGTAATATTAAAACTTGGCTTCCAAGATTAATATCTCACACTACATGTAAATTGAATCTCATGAGACCAAATATCCAACTTGTGGTAACAAAAGAACATGTTAAAAACAATGTTAATTAATGTCATATTATCAATTTTGAAGGAGTGGCGCATTTTTTCAACAATCTAGCCTAAAAGATAAGTCTTCTAACAATTTTCATCCTCAGCTTTCTTGTTATAATGTTTCCAAGCCGAACCCATCAATGACATCTTCCCAAAAAGGTTCTTAAATGATAAGACAAGTTAACGATCTGGTCATTTACTTAACTTAAGAAAGCAAACACCCAAATTTTCCTGACGAAGCTTCCCCACAGGTTCAGTATTCAATCATTTGATGGATCAAAGGCAAAACATTTTCTGTTCCTCCAATGATTAAGAATTCTCCAGCTTGATTCGTCCGCGTACAGCCGTGTCCTTTGCCAGGTTACGAACGCTTTCACATTCACTCACCGAACAGCGTTTGTCTCTCTCTCTCTCTCTCCCTCTCCCTCTCCCACACCGCGTCAAATATTCCCATGCATATAAAAAGCCACAACCTCCCACCCTCCATCCGCATCTGAAAACATCAAGATCTGAAGCATTTTCTCTGCTCCCAAATCGCACTCTCTCACATTTCTCATTCTATTTTGGCTTACCTGAAGAAAGTTCTGTGCTTTCAGAAGCTGCATATAACAAAAAGCAGCCTGAAAATGCCTAAGAAGAACTGTGCTGTGACTCGTAGAGCTTGGAACCTCCTGCGTCTAGCGTTGTTATGGACTCGAAAGGGTGGTGTCTTCAAAAGCCGCTTCATCACCGAACTCCGCCTCCTGCCAAAATACGTGCGAGGCCTTGGCCACAGTGCTCGGCACGATCAAATCTATTATCGAGAGCGTGAGCTTTCCTTCGACAAGACCCCCATTTTCCGAGTCAATATGCACCGCGCTGGCTCCATGCGGTTCCAACTGAACTTCCCCTGCATAACCCCACAGGTTGATTTCGACCATGACTTCTACGGCGAAGATGATGACGAAGTCTGCGATTATGACAGTGGGAGGAAGAGTTTTCTAAAGGGTGAAGAAAAAGAAGAAGAACGAGGAGGAGAAGATGGGTGTGAAGAAATGGTTCCGTATGACGAAGAAGGGATTGATTTAAGAGCAGAACAGTTCATTGCCAAGTTCTATGAGCAAATAAAGCAGCAGAAATAAGACTCCATTTTTGCCATACAATGAGATTAAGAGTAGAAGCACAAGTTAATCATGGTTTGTGATGAACTAGCTTCATTTGTTTTGAACACAAGTCTATAGTTTCCCGTTACAAGATTTTGTTAGATATTGATTAAAACAGAGACATTGTGGAATTCCGTGAATACAGCAGAGTTTTGAGCGTATACAGTTTTTATAAATCAACAGAGCTTGATTTCCAGAACAAGCTTTATTTTTAATGTCTTGCGTATATTATATTCTTCTTGAGAAAGAGGGACCAGAGTGATGATTGAACAAAGATAGAAAGCAACGAAATTCCAGGAGGCTGCTGCCATAGAAAAGCTGCAAAGCAAATTCATCTCTGGCTGTCAATTACTCATTCAAATAATTAAAGTGACGGGATCCTTGACAAGCAAATATTTAGAGATTCTAGTGATAATTTAAATAACAAGCGATAGTTGTAACCAATGATCAGGCTGCTGCAAAATTATACAGAAAAACTTGTTCCTGTAGTTGTGGAAGAATAACACCCAAGTGGCTTGGGAGTAAATTGGAAAACTTCATACGTACTCAGGAATTTTTGGAAAAGACTTGAGTACAGTAAACGAAATAAATTCCAATAAATAAAATAAAATAAGGATGATCATACTTGATAACAAAGACACATTATTAAAATGATATTTATTATACTATCAAATATCACACATGACAAAAATATATAAAAGCTCGCAATTACACAAGTAAATTTCTAAAACAAAAAATGCGTTATTTAGCTAGTTAGCTTGGTAATGAGTTAATAAAGATCATAACCCTAAGATTTAGGGTTTAACACCTATATGTATAAGTTTGAGTGTTTGAATTGTAATATTTAATAATAATAATAATAATATTTTTTTTTTAAATGCCTTCAATTAAACATCCGAGTCTACTCTGTTCAATCATAAAAGCCTCTACACGCGGCTATTACACTGAAAATATACACGCGGCTCTACAATGATTATGTTTAAGGTTGGTTAAACTCAGATGTCAATAAGCAACCATCAACGGTGTTACAACAAGAAACTTACGATATCTGTCCGTGTACACGTCCAAAAGACTGGACCAAGAACAATTTTAAGTACAAAGATTCACAAGAACAAAAATTCACATCGACAGCTTTGAACTGAGGAATACTATTAACTTCGAAATGTAGCAAGAGATCATGTCACTAGGCTTCGACTTCAGAAACCCCAATGCACATCAAACCGCCAGAAAACTTCAATACTTTCCTGCATGTGAAGGTTAAACATACTCTGTTAAGCGTGGATCAAATGATACAAATGAACCGTATATGTAATTCATGTGGCATTATTACACTAATCAAATCAATAGGCAAGTCAATAAGCAAACCCAAAGATCATTGCTGCCAAATGTGCCTTTTGGAACCATACCAAGGATACCATCCCATCACAAGGCGCAGCGAAAGAACCAAACCAAGCCTGACATATTCACTGGCGCCCAGGCTAGAAACTATAAAAGCAAGTTTAGCATGTTTATAAGCAATTGCACGTCATATCCATACCAACCCAATTCCAACAGAGACACAGACCAGTTAGCTGACTGACCCCATCTGCTGCATGATTTTACATCCCACACATAATCACGAGTTCACAGCAATAATGTATCATGAAGCATCATAAACACTAGAGATATTGTCCCAAAAGACAGACTGTTTAACTTGACTTTGGGCTAGCTACCTGCCATATGATTAAATCTTACAAACCCATCGCAAAAGAAGCAGGAGGGAACAATCAATGAAATGACAGGGCAAGTTGCAAACTTCTGAAGTATTTTCCAAATTTCAGTTTCTTGTACCTTAAAAGAATGATTAGGGAGGTACTAAGATGGGGAAAGATCCGTATCAACTTCCATTCTGATGTCTGTCAAGACAAGCTTCCAACTGTCCTGTTGCTGCCAATATTAGACCTGCATTTGAAATGTCATAAATCTTACATTAACATACAAATATCTAAAAGGTTTCAACGACATTTGCTAATAAAAATTGATTCTATGTGGAATATAAAAGCAATATACTCGAACTCCCAAGAAAAAAATTGCAAGTGCCAAGCTGCAATATAGCATCTATATTGATTCTTTCTGTCTTCTACTAAGAGTAATTTACTCTGGGATTTCAGGAAATGACTGCCTTACCTTATTGTAGTCAAGATGGCCTTGTCTCCATATTAGAATACCGACAGTGAGCTTATGTGAAATATTATGTGACTTATTATTGTCAATGGAATTAACAAAAGACCACCAAAAGTACAATGTCACTGGAACCAAGGGGACCCTAAATCAAGCTAAACGATATTCAAGAATGATTTGTTTTTTTTTTTTTTTGGCAATATAAAATTTATAAGATCCAAAGTACTAGTGAAGATTAAATACACAAGTCATTAGAGGTTGTTCTGCTCTATTCAGATCATGTCTTTCTCCAACTCATACAAAACTTTACCCGAATAGGACTTGACATGAAGATGGTAACAAGGTAAACATCGGAGACCTAGGTCAATTAGAATGTCATGCCTTCCAGCATACAGGTTCTTTAGGCAGCTGAGCTGGAAAGATAATCTGAGGGCGACCACTAGTAAGGAATACCATTAGAGAAATTGCTACCAGCAATGATCATTACTAAGGAATACAGAGCTCATACATTGAATATTTAGTACCTAAAAAAAGTGGTGAGGGCCTCCCAGGACGTGATTTGAACTCCGGATGAAATTGTACCCCTACATAGAATGGATGACGTGGAAGCTCCAAGATCTGCAGAACAAGAAATTTTGGGAGTTCAAAATTCAATGTCATTTGGCACTGGAAAACTTACCTTCCTCTATAGAGACACACAATCAGATAAGCTTAAGTTTCCAACTAATAGTGGAGAAAGAGAGATAAAGGCACAAGCCCGGTGAGCTTCAGAAGAAAATGACCACCAACAGAAAAAAGATTTAGACATCTGGCTTTATCCCATCATCGTTGACAATCCCTCAATTTCATGTCAACTTAAGCCTATATAATTATGACTTAGAAAGAAAAGCTACCTCCATCCGCTTTCTGCTTTCATCTTTTCCAACGAATTTGAGGCCAGCTTCTTCTAGAGTTCCAATAAGCTCTGGGTTTACCTGCACCAAGTCACCGTTATAATATTACACCATACACCATATCTTTACCAGAAAATAAAGCTTGACTAACATCATTATGTTTACCCACTGCAACCAGATTAGAAAACAAACCTCATATCTGTGTCGATGTCGTTCTTCCACATATTCTGAGTTGTGGTACCTATCAATTAGGAGGAAATCCAGATATAGATGCACCATACTGTGGATTCTCCGAACAATCTACTCTAAATTACAGAATATATGATGACTTTCACCTAGGAGATTAGTTCCATTTAGCAGTCCTAGTTCTAAGTAGGTGACTTAGTGGTTAAAAAAAGGAACAGAAAATGGGTTGTAGAAAGCAAAAGGAACCCAAAATAGAGTCCATATTGATTGAGTCAAGTAAATGCAGTGGCAGTAGCTCATCAGGATGATATTAAGCACTACCAGCCAAAGCAGCAGAGAACCTAGCTAGATGTTCCAGATGAACTGGTCCCTAAATCTTCTCCTAAAAATTTGATACTTGTTAATTAAACAGCTATAAGTTCATTAGTTCAAAAATTTATACCACTCCATCACTACCAAAGATGTATGACTAATGCAAAGCAAGCCTTATGACCATGCATCCTTGCAAATCATCAAAAAATATACATACAGCTTTGAAGTAACACAATCAGGTGTTTCAAATAGCGTCCTTCGAGATCCTAGTCTCATTGAGCCTCCCATATGAGTTCTTGAACCCTATAGTGAAAATCAAAATGAAATTGCACACCAAATGCAGGGTTATTTATCACAAAAGGTAAAACAGTATCATGGCAAATGCATTACCTCAGGCATAAAAATTACAACAGGATTTGGCGTCTGCTTATCAAACTCTGTGCTGTTTGCATTTTCCAATCTCAAAACCTAGGCAAGTTATTAAACTAGGTCTCAGATAATTATCGATGATGAAAAGGATGTAGAAATGAAAGAAATTTTACTTACAGATCTAGCAAACTCAATCACAGAAATCTGCATGCCCAAGCAAATCCCAAGATAAGGAATATTATTTTCTCTCGCATACTTTGCAGCCAATACCATACCTGTCACACCACGATCTCCAAATCCACCAGGAACCAAGACACATGCCGCATTCTGAAAAGTGTCAACTTTGTCAAAAAGCAGTTAATAACTATGTATATAAAAGCCCCTTCCTTTCCCCAAATTCTACAACATTCGAATATATTCTGAAAGTTCCATTATAGTGTTAGGGAAAACACTTATAAGCAATATATTGAGTATCAAGTCAGCCTAGATCACCATGTGGGACCGAGTTGTCCCATGCCAAACTTTGATCTCTTGACTTGACATTCCTTATGAACAAACTTAGCTGGGAGGAGATCGTCTTCAATTTGGGATAAGATATGCAAGAAACCTAGTCAGTGTAACAACATATCTTTCCAAATATTACTCATAAAATGTCCCTTGTAACAGCTGATCAACAGAACAGGCCAATAATAGATCTGACCATTAAACCCACTGTTCAGACGGCAATTTTGGCTAATAGCCCAACTCAGGCCCACTTGGCCCCTAATTGGCCTTGTTTGAAACATGACTATATTCGGGATGGACCAATCAACAGCTAGATTTTCAGATGTAAGACATCCTATTTTAAAGGTGAGGAAAACACCACTATCCTGAACAGAGAGAGATGCCACATGAAAGAAGCAAGAAAGAAAGACACGAGAGAGAGAGAGAGAGAGAGAGAGATGCTTATAATTCAATGCAGAGCTTACCCTGAGAGTCTGCCATGCAGCAGCATGTGCTTCTGGTGCCTGCATGAGGAACACAAATTTTTGGGCAAACTAAATGTTTTTCTACAGACATGAAAGCAGAATCCCCCATGACTGAAAGTTCTAGGGATGAGTACCAGTTCAGCATTTCCGTCTTCAAGGTCAGAAGCAGCAATCCAGTCAATTGAAGGCTTCAAAGAACATGCAATGCAAGCATGCAGAAGGGCCTGCAAGCCAAATAGGATGAACAATAACGTTAGTTGAGATTCAGGATTTTAACCCAGAAAGTCACCATGAAAAAGAGAAAAAGACTACAGAATAGAAAAGGTAAAAATAGTAAACATCTTTCATCGGATTGACCATCATAAAGTAATTGCACAAGGACAATATGGCAATTTCCCCAGTACGTCATCAAAAGAGCTAATAACAGACCATGTAAAACCATAATGTATTAAGCCAATCTAAATATGGAAAGACAAGGAGCCATGACAAGAAATGAATCTAAAGAATAAGAGCATTTAAGTAATCACTCAATCAGATTGATCATCACAATTTAACTACCATGTGAATGATGTATCATTCCTTTCATATGATTTAATCTAAACTATAGTCAATGAAAAGCAGCATATAGACAAATGGAAAAAAATAGTTGTACTAACCCAGAAAAATTATGACACTTGGAATTATTGCTTGTGAACTTCATAATATATGCAATATTCTACAGGTTAAAACAAATCAACAGGATGAGTAGATCCCTGTACCAGCATCCAGTGTTCAGTAGAACATTAATTTTCCTATCCATGCTGAAATAAGTGAATATTGAAAAAAGACAAGCAGGCTTCATATATAATAAGTTCCATTTTCCAATCCAAATTAGGCACAGAGGAAAAGCTAGTATGATACCTTCACAACAGAAAGATATGAATCCGGTAGGCCAACATACTTCCCAACCAGAGCAATTCTCACCTGCAATTATCAACATGCTATGATGTTCCGTGAACGTGAGATATATTTAAAGAAAAGCATTACATCTGATTGTGATAATACTAACAGATTCGGTCAGATTATCAAACGTCTCAGCCATCCTGGTCCAACCTTCTAAGGCAGGAGTTGTAGCTGGGCTAAAAAAGAAATCCAATAACAAGTTAATATATTCAACCCCCATGCAATTCAGCACACTGTATCAAAACTGATGGTGCATTTAGTTTATAGAATCTCATAAGTTCTAATGGTAGCAGTCCAAAAGATCCAATCTAAACCTAGTCTAATTCACTATTGTCCAAGTCAGCCAGAATTAAACAAATGCCTTGGTCTCACCACACACTTGAGAGACTTTCAACTGCTCTTAGGTTGAATGCCACTCTAATGTAAGATCTAAGCCTTAGAAAATGAGGGAGGAGAGACAGCGTGGCAGTGGGGAAAAAGTGATTAAAAAACTTACTCGGGAAAGTTTAGCTGCTTTAGAATTGAGCGATGAGCATTTTGGTTCTGAAACGCATTAAATATCAAACAACATCCAAAAGGAAAATTTTAGATGTTACACTAGTAGCAGCAAACCCTGGAGGAATCAAGAGACTGAACAGAGCTAACCCTGAGTAAGAGAGGAACGTGCCAAATGTTTGGAACATCGTGTATATTGAGAATATTACCAGCCTGTCAGAGATCATAAGGACAACTTGAGAAAAATAACCCAGAATTCATCTGAAAGATCACCAAATGACTTTAACAACTTACTGGGACATGGCAAAACTGTGAAAGCTTCCCCTTGGTATTTTCCAACAATGGCTGCAAAATAGTTGACAGGCGCTTACTTCAATATTACGAAACTTGCATTAGAGAGTACAATGATCCAAAATAAGCACTTACACAAATCACACATCAGATCAACGCCTGTTCATATAAAAATGAAGAAATATAACAAGGTAACTCAAAATGGTCAATGCTGAGACACTTTCAATGTTTTAAGAGCAGCTTAAACAATCAAGATCAAACAGCTTTGAGCAACAGTACTGATACAGCAAAAAACCCATCAGGAAAATCTATGCGTCAAAATGGAGTGCGCAAAGCTAATGCTGGATTTATTCAATCACCCATGTCTTCTGTTCGTGAAATCACAAGGTAGTTGAAAAGATATACCTGAGCAGATCTACATGCTAACAGGTGAGGAGTCAGGCCCAATGCTCTCAATTCTCGTACACTGTGTTGTGTAGGTTTTGTTTTCTGCAAAACAAGAGAGAGATCAATTATTAACCCAGAAACTGGGGGAATGGAATGGAGAAGTAATTATGAGATAAGAGGACACAAACTATAAGTTTGGGAGATATAATAAACTTTGATCCCCATATTTATGATCCATTATGTAGAGCAACTAATCATTTGAAATCACATGCATAAGTTATGGAGTATTACTTGCTCTCCCACAACACCCAAAACAGGTATCAGGCTCACATGAACGAGGCAGAAGTTATCTTGACCTGGAGAAAATAAATAAAGTTAACATCACTTCCGAAAATGATGAAAACTCACAATCCAAGTGCCAAATAAGCTGAAAAATAAGAATAATCTGTCAAACTCAATTGTGATTATCAATTACATGCAAATAATACAACAGAATAGCACATCCAAATACTAATACATGATAGTTTGACAGCATGCTCGTTAACTAGAAGTACTTTTTCTTTCAATTGGATCCATGGAGTAAATCCACCTTACCAACTGAAAAAGACAATTGTCGTAGAGCCTCGATGAATGGCATTGATTCGATGTCACCTATCCAAAATACAATGAAAAATGATCTCCTTCAATTGAACAACAGAATATATCCTCTGGCAGATCACATGCTTTTTTGCTTTTAATAGCTCGTACCTACAGTCCCTCCCAACTCTATAACACAAACATCTGCTGGACCTTCTTTTCCATCAACAGGAATGACAGCAACCGCTTCAATCCAGTTCTTGATGGCATCCGTGATGTGTGGTACTACCTGGAATCCAACAAGGGAAGCTCAGTCACTAGTAATTTCTCCATGCAAGCAACTCTAGAAGCCTAAATCAGCTACCAAATTTAGCATCACCTGGACGGTCTTTCCAAGATAGGCACCTTCTCGTTCCTTCTCGAGCACAGACTGATTAGAAATGGAACAACTTGGTTATTTTAAGAAGCTTACAGCGTTTCTCAAGATAGTACACCTACTACTATATCAAATAAATTAGTACCTGGTATATCTTTCCAGTGGTAATGTTGTTCTCCCTTGTTAGTGTCACATCTAGGAACCGCTCATAATTACCCAGATCCAAATCAACCTTTGAATGGTAAAACAAATAACGAACGGATAGATTGTTGTGGACATATAATTATACATATAAACATAAAAAAATTAAAAAGTAATCATGAAAAAAGGAAAAAGAAGAAGCAAACCTCTCCCCCATCGTCAAGAACAAAAACCTCCCCATGTTCAAAGGGAGACATGGTACCAGCATCAGTGTTTAAGTATGGATCTGCAACCAAGCAATTGCCAAATTTTTTATACAATATAAGACTTAGACCTGCCCCTAACAACTTCAAAAAGGGAGGAAAAAAAGAAAAAAAAAAAGGACGCGCATGGTTATCAAAACTTGAAACAACTGAATATAAAAAATAAAAAATAAAAAACAGATATATACGCTTCCTTGGGCACTTAAATATACAGAATTCATCCACATGCAGACCCACGAAAGACAAACAGAGTTATAGGGTAAAAATGCACCCATTTGAAATCAATTAGCAACGAACCAAGCTACAAAGTTACAACCTCCAAACAAGACAGTCCCAGAGGGATACTAAAAATTAGCTCATGCAAGTCTGGATTCAATAGCATCCCACTAAATTACCAAGAACTACCTACGATTGCCAAACATGATCTAAACCAAACAAAACTTAATCCAGTAAAACAGAAAGCAATATGGAACCGATGGGTGAAAGAGAAGGACCAATCTTAATGGAGGTGACGCGAAGGCCACAGGCTTTAAGGACAACGCCTATGCTGCTTGCAGTCACGCCTTTGCCCAGCCCACTCACCACCCCTCCGGTCACCAACACGTACTTCATCTCTCCTCCTCTGGTTGTCTGCGGTTGTGAATGTAGTTGCAGGCGAATTGTTTGTGTTAATGTCTGAGCGGGAAAGAGTTTTGAGATCGCAGAAAAGCTCCCAAAGGCACGACTTGGCACACTGTTGGAGGTGCAAGTTGCTTTCGATTTTTGAACGAATCTTAGGTGCGAGCCGGTAATGTTTAAGCCTCTTGAATCCGTACATCTAGCGTTGTCCAGCTGACTGAGATCTTCTTTGTTTTTGGCAAATTTATAAAATGTATATATGTTTCTTTTATTAAAAAAAAAGAGAGAGAGAGAGGGACTAAACAATAATATTAGCTTGATCTCAATCCCATGAAGCACATATAAACCCCGCGAAATATGTAATGCTAAAAAGTTAACTTGTGATAATCTAATAATCATAATTTTGTCGTTTTAATATTACATCTTAAAAAATTATAGAATTCCTTTGACCAAACAAGTTTAAACAACCATTATAACTTGATTCTAGTCTCATGAAATACATAGTGATAAGTAAAAATTAATGACTTAATAAATATGAGGTCCATTATTCTAAGATGTCGCACACCTAAACCTAGATATTTTCAAGCAACTAATATTATGTTGTCATTTGTTAAAAAAAAAATCTTCTCAAAAAAACTAATCAATAATAAGTTACAGCTTGCCTCTCCGCTACCATCAATAATTAGTATCCAAATCACCAACACTTACAATTTCTTTTTTTATATGCTAGTCATCTGAGTTTCCAATGACCTAATTTTACCCAAAGAAAAAAAAAACAGCATGTGCACAGAATAAGCCAAGGTGCAAGGTTCATATTATAGAATTGTGCCTTTATCAGGCTTTATAGAATTTAAAAAGGTTCTTTGGTTCTACATAAGCATAATTCCTTGATATGCCTCTGCTTGATTGAATTTAGTTTTTGTGTCCAGGGCTACAGAACTTCTTCATAGGACCTGTCATTTCTGAATCGAGTTCCCTTCTCCACTACCCGCATCTTTTACCAGTTTTCCACAATCAAAAAGCAAAAGGGAATCCTTGAATGGCAAGACTCTCAAGACGATCAGCACTCCCAAAGGTATTTTGGGAAGCTTTTGCTCTGCATTTTTTTTTTTTTTTTTGGGCAAAAGCTTGCCATCAGTCCAGAATTTTATGCCTAATGTTGAAGAAGATGCAGAAGGGTGCAATATTTCCTGTAAACATCATCCCTCGTCCTCATCACCGCTGCATTTTTTTGGGGGAAGTGGGAGATTCATTATCATGCTACATGCAGACCCACCATCTTAGGCGACTGTATTAACACTCTTGTTGGGTACGACTAGCACTTTGAATCTCAAACGATTATGTTACCATTTTGAAGACATACAGGGGAAGAGAGAGCTTTCACTATTAATTGATATTATGACAAGGCCAGTAGGTTTAAGTTCCGAACTTAAAACAAACCCAATAGGACAGTGGAATATAAATTGAAATTGTATACTTAATAATTGTTTTTATCAATTTAATATTTTAAATATGAAAGAAATCTGCATATCAAATAGAAGTTTAAATTTATAGTTTACTATCATAATATCAAGATATTTCACTTTTTATTTGAACTCAGACGGAGAAAGTAACAATTTAACACGTACATCTTAGTATTTTTATGAATTGCTAGTTATATTAATCCCATTGCCGCCCTCCTCCTCCGTACAACTCATTTTTCTATATGCAAATGAGCAGCTTAGAAAATGAAACGCGGGGGGGAGGGGGAGGAAGCACGTACCAAAGGCTTCAAACGACATGAGGTACCATTGAGAGAGCTTAGCCCCAGTTGTTAAACATGGGACATCCAAAACCCCTTAAACTTTAAACCAAAATTAGGGTGATTACTGGTACTTCAGAGTTAAAATATCCCACAAAACTGCCTTAATGAGATAAGAAATTCCCTTACTTCATATGTTACACAAGATTTAAGCCGCAGAGTTACTGCTTATCTCATCAAATGGATACCAAAAACCAGCATATGGAATGCATGATACACAATTTAAATGTAGTTCACTCCTTCACCTCTTACAACCTCGCCAATGCAGTGTGCTTTGTAATCACCACCTCCACCTTCAAGAATTCTATTAGCTGTCTCCTGGCTCACAACCAGGACCATCCCAATGCCCATGTTAAGGGTCCTTCTCATCTCGGCATCCTCTATATTTCCAGCCTAATCAGAAGAAAAAAATAAAAGAAATTCATTTTTCAAGAAACTTATGCAGTACTTGAAGCATCAGATATTCCAATTTTACCTCTTGAATCCACTTAAACAGGATTGGGACCTCCCAGGAGTCCCTGTAGATGACAGCTCCAAGGCCTTTCGGAAATATTCGAGGTATATTGTCAGTGAAACCACCACCTGTGATGTGGGCAATGCCCTTTACGCCACCCTTGCTGATTAAGTCAAGCACCTGATTTGGAAGGAATGGAAAAAGAAAAACTTGTAAGAATAGAGAAGAATAAAATCCAGCATTATAGTGATAAACAGTGGGTGATAAGTAACCTGCTTCACATAGATGACAGTTGGAGCCATCAAAGCTTCACACAACGTAACACCCTCACCAGGAAGTTTGTCCTTCAAAGAAAGGCCACTTCGAGCGAGAACCCTATGGAGATATAACATTGCTTATCAGTTGGGATTTCAACATCCATCAGAGCTTTATCAGTTGTAACAATGCTGCAAAAACTACTTCATCGTAACAGCAAAGCAAAGACTTCTTCAAAGTAACACTAACCTTCTTACTAAAGAGAAACCATTAGAATGAACACCGCTAGATGGCAGGCCAATGAGAACATCTCCAGCTACAATGTCTTTCCCGTTGATGACTGAATCTTTTTTGACAATGCCAACCGCAAAACCACTGAGGTCATACTCACCATCAGCATAAAAATCGGGCATCTCTGCAGTCTGAAAGGTATTTAGCCCTAATTAAACACATTAAGAAGCTAAAAGTAATTAAGTATAATCATTGGAGAGACAGAGAGAGGGAAAAGACATTGGCTTCAAACGTCAAGCCTGACTAAGACTTATGCATTATCCAAATGCAAAAGGACAATGCCAAATTCAATTCAGTAAGGTCCTTAAAATATATGATTTTCACAATCAAGTAACCACATTGTATCTGTGTCATCGCAAAATCCTTCCCATTACAGGTGATAGAGGTCTAAATACTGTCCAGTGTTGATTCTTCCATAAAAATTGATTAAGCAAACCCCCGCATCCCTCGGTTCCAGGGCTTCCTAGACTGCTTAAACACAGGTTGCAGAGCCTGACTCTGTATTAGTCCCTTTTCTTTAACTTCTTTTGAAACTACCTTTGACACATGAACTAAAATCGCGCTGTAACCCCCTGATTAACTCTTGAGTGTCAAACGAAAAGCACAGATTGACACAGCAAAATGAAAGTAAGAAAATTGTAAAGAGGAGGAAAAAAATCAGGTACCTCGCCACCTAATAAAGCACAATCAGATTGCTGACAACCATCAACAATGCCTTTTATAACCTAAACAAGAAGGAAAGAAAGATCAAATCAGCTTGACCTTGACGAACATAACAACTCTAATCAACTTTTTGCACCTTCTCAGCAAGGTCGACATCAAGGCGGCTGGTAGCAAAGTAATCGAGGAAAAACAATGGCTTTGCTCCCGAAGTAACAATGTCATTGACACTCATTGCAACCTACATTAGTTCAAAGCGTCAAGCAGCTGATTATGAATATCAAAACCATTCACCAACATTCACCTCTCAAATTTTACCAGATCAATCCCAATGGTGTCGTGGATACCACTTTCAAATGCCAGCTTAAGCTTAGTTCCCACGCCATCCGTACCGGCAACAAGGTACGAATCACCTGCCCCAGAGCACTTGGTTAGCAAACTCAAAGACCTCGAAGAGACTTAAGTCAAAAAGAGACCAAAGAACTCAATCCATTCGGATTACGAAGTGTATAGAATCATTACCTAAGTCCTATGAGAACAACTAGCTTTTCGACTTTTAGTGTTTCCAAGTCCTCATCTTTTCGACTCGACCACAAAGAGAAACGCATACACGATGCTAAAACATATCGCTCTAAAACAGAAAATTTACAGCCATTGGGGAAAATTAATATTTACCGAGAGGGAAAAGTCCGCCGAAGCCACCGATCCCCGGGGCCATTTTGGCAATTCTTCGAACGAGTTCAGTGCCAGCGTCAATGTCCACACCGGCATCTTTGTACGTGAGACGCTCCCCGGAATTGTTTTGCGGCTTCGAGAAAACGCGGCTACCGTTCCCCGAACTACTTGTCACTCCTAATCTCCCGGCAGCCACCGATGCCGGCTGAAGCCTAAGGGGGAACCGTTGGATTAGGCCTGGTTTTTGACCGTAACGTCCAATAGAGCACGTAAAGCAGCGTGACAGCTCGGTGTTTGCGCCGACGGTAACAGTCATGGCGAGAGAGAAACCTTTGGGTTTCGGATTTTTGGGAAGGGAAATGGATTTAGACCCAAACCGACCCGAATCTAGGCGAGCATGTGACGTGGGAAATACCCGAGGCCGGGCACGTGCTGTGACGCTCCGAGTTGGTGATGATGGTAAATATCCCCACTGCCAACGTCACGTGCAGCTTTTCAAATTACCTACTTTGGCCTCGCCTTCTTCTTCTACTCCGCCGCAGCAGGACCGCCCCGGAACTGGTCAGCACTTGAAATCTTACCAGAGCGATCGATCGGATCCGTCCAAAGCTTGTCACGCGCCCATTTCCTCCGCTCCTTCACTCTATAGTTGTATCAGCAAGGGGCCGGCTGCAGTGGCGATGGTGGCGCGGTGGTCGAAAGGGACGGCGAATAATAGAAGAACGGGAGGGAGGCGATTTGCTGAAGAGAGAATATAGAAGAGTACTAGCAGTAGGGTTTTAATGGGCAAAAATTCGTCTTAAAAAAATCAGACTATTTTCCCTAAGGGGTAATTTTACAACTCCAGTACAATTCAGTTTTGTAGGGGGCAGCGAAAGGGTACGTTGGTCATTTGCAAGATTCTTGGCATTATGGGCCAATCCGACATATGCTCCTTGGACGCATTGGTAATTTGGTACGAAGACAGTTGAAACAAGACAGAGCAATCGACGTTATATTGATAGCCTTGCTCGTAGGACGCTACCTCCTGGGCTCTATACCAGATGCACCCTCCTCGCACTGGGAAATATCCTTCCTTCTCGACCCATCTCTCTAGCTCTCTCTAGCTCTCTCTAGCTCTCTCTAGCTCTCGGACGCTACTTCCTGGGCTCTATACCAGATGCACTCTCCTCGCACTGGGAAATATCCTTCCTTCTCGACCCATTTCTCTAGCTCTCTCTAGCTCTCTCTAGCTCTCACAATGGTTCTGCCTCAGTGCAATACTAGTACTGGAGGGTCAGAACCGGACGACCTTATTTCCTTCACCGATGGCGAGCTCATCGATGACTTCGAAGACTCCACATGTTCTACCCCCTACGTTAGCGCCCCGTCAAGTCCGGGCCGGGACGCCGCCGCCACCACCAACGGTGGATATTTCTTCAGTGCACCCGCGAGCCCCATGCACTTCGTGCTGTCCCCGGCTGCGTCTGCCTCGTGTCCTCCATCGCCCCAGCCCACGGACACGTCGTCTTTTGAGTTCCAGTTCTCATCCAGGTGCTGTCCCAATGGCTCTGTAGCCATCGGATCAATGAGCTCGGCTGATGAGCTATTCCTCAACGGTCAGATCAGACCCATGAAGCTCTCCTCCCACTTGCAGAGGCCCCAGATCTTGGCCCCACTCATGGATCTCGACAAAGATGAAGACCACGAAGAAGCCGGGGAAAGTGCCAAGAACGGGCGCTCGGGTTCATTGCACAGAGGCAGAGATCTCAATCTACGCAGTAGATCTGTCCACCGAAAAGCGAGATCTTTATCACCGCTTCGCAACATAGAGTTTCAGTGGCTTGAACATGAAGACAACGACAGGGCTGGACACGTCGATAAAGAAGATAAACAAGCCGAAACCACCACTGCCTCCTCCGAGACGACACCTTCGTGCTCTGCTTCGTCGTCGAGGTCATCCTCCTCTGGAAGGAACTCAAAGAAGTGGGTATTCTTAAAGGACCTCTTGTACAGGAGCAAGAGCGAAGGGAGAGCAAACGGGAAGGAAAAGCTCTGGTCTTCCATTATGTCGAAGGAAAAGTCGAATGCTGCGACTCCGACCAAGGAGAAGCCGGAGAGGCAGAAGCTCAAGCAGAAGCAAAAGCAAAGCAAGCTAAGGGAAGACCCACTAATGGGGTGGAGACATCGAGGCGGAAGACACCGGTTCCGTCACCGCACGAGCTGCATTACACCGCGAATAGAGCCCAGGCAGAGGAGCTTAAGAAGAAGACTTACTTGCCCTACAGGCAAGGTCTGCTTGGATGCCTGGGGTTCAACGCCAAAGGATACGGTGCACTCAACGGACTCACTAGAGCGTTGAACCCAGTGTCGTCCAGGTAGGACAAAAACAGAGATGTCCTATATCAACTGTACCATAAATATGTAGCTTTTAATTTTCGGATCAAAATATGTAATTCTTGTTTAAAGATAAGATGCTTTGTACAGTAACGAGACTATCATCGTTTTCGATGATGGGTCAGATGAAAAATATGCAGTGTGCATCAGTATGTTAGCTTCTAAATCTGAAGTTCTACTCAGGCTAAGGACGCCTTCTATATTGTTTACTCCATCGATAGCCTTTTGTCTCTGTACTAAATATTGCTTGATAGTAATGATATTCCGCACATCGATCTGGGAATTGCATGTGTTAACTAGTGGTTTTTTCCTTTTCTTAGTGACCCTTTCGAAAGTACAAAAGTTATGATCTTTTTTATTATGATGGGATCATAATTCATATTTAAGTGTAATAGAGATTATCTTATTATTAATTTATTGTTAGTGTTTTTTTTTTTTTTGCTAATTCAAATATTAAGCACAAATTGAGTTTATTTTATCATTAATATTATCATTAGTAGATTGTTTACGTTTGGATAAAAAAGTTGTGTTAAATATAAGTGGTTACACAATATTTTTTTATAGATTCAAATACTAATAGGTTTTTAAAAATCCACATATCTTTTAATTATTAATTTTAAAGGACTCGAAAAATTTTCAATAAAGAAAGTCATTAGACCCTTACCCTTTGATTTCCAATTTTTCTTTTATGTCTAGCCGAAGTGGTTTGTTCCTAAGCATATGGGAGCTGGCCTTTGGTTTCTATTGTGTTTATGTTTCCACTTGGTCTGGAGGGTTCGTTGCTGGGATTGGGTCTTTTCATGATGGGATACAAATTGGCCCCGCCGGAGGGTCATCAATGGTCGTATCAGAGTCTTTAGCCTTTCTAATCAACGAGTATGTGAGCAAACTTGTTGTAGCCATTTGGGTTTGGAGCTGGGATTATGATCTGCAATTATGTGATCCTCGTTGCATGCAGATGGATAATGATATCCCCTCGAAGCCCCACAGTTGCGAAGCCAGCTCAATCCCAACGTGGGAATGCAATCGTTAGGTGAGTAGTTAAGGTCCTGCACCCCCTGCCATGGCGGATTTCATAACCTGAGCAGACACATGGGGAGTTTTGTCCCGGTCCATCTGGGGTAGATCTGACCCACCATTGATTACTTCTTGTCTGCCGTTTTTTGGAGCTTTTCCTCTTAACAACTTGCGTCCATGCATTGATTGGCTGAGATGGTTGCTCAAAGGGTGAAGCTTGGGGATGGAAGGAGTCCTGTTTCTCTCGATGTGGGACGACGTACAAGTTTCGCTGTTTTTCTTTGTATTATTAAGATACATGTTTGGTGAACCATGTGGGCATCTGAGAATTATGCCCGGAAGTCGGTGGGTAACATGGGAGAAAGGCCCACTTTCTTGGGAACTGCCATGGCAAGTCACTGTTGGAACTAATATTTTGGTAGCCAAGTTCGTGTTAAATATTATTGATATTTAGTTGCAAACATATATTATTTAATTAATTTATGATAGTAATGACTCCTACTTAGTAAAAGTTTGTATGCTTTTTTTTCTTGAGGATTTGTTCCGAAGGAGAGAAAGATGCGATATAATCATTTAGTAAGTAAATTTGAAATTCTATAACTTTAGTGTTTTATTGTATATAAAACGTTAGTTTGAGGAGAAGTACGGAAAATAAATTTTGACAATTAAAATTATCGTTTGTTCATTTTATAGTTTATAAGAGTTTGTATTAAAGATAAATATTTGAATGTTTATATCATTTTTTTGTTATCCAATAAATAAAAGTTATATTTTAATTAATATCTAATTGTAAAGAATTTTTATTCTAATTAAACTTTGTTGTCTACTTTTATATATATAACATTGTATAGTTTTATAAAGAAATTCAGTTCCACATTCAATTTTTCAACACTTATTAATGGTTTGCTCGTTAAAGGATCCTTAACTTGTTATATATCATTACGGATATTAATACAATTTCCCACTTAGAAATTTAATAGGGTTATCAGTTTCTTGTTTCAATAACTTAATTTTCTAGAAATTCAGTTCATATATCAATATGCTTTGTTTCTATACTTTTCTTTTCATTTTTTTTTTAAAAAAGAAAATAGTCAACTTTTTTAGTTTGATAATTTTCTTGCAATACATTTACTAAAACATTTTTAATAGGTTTACAAATCCTCGTCTTATATTCTTTCATCATACAACTAGTAAATCATTAATATCACTTAATGAGTAATTAATTGGAATATATATATATTTTTTACCTATTTGAATTAGACAATATCAAGACTCTAGCTAAGTGATTGATGTAGGCAACCTAAGAAATTTAGGGGCGTGGTTAGAATTTTAATTTTTTTTTAAAAAATAAATGAGGGTGGTACCATGATCAATTTTATTAGTAATAGTAAGATTGAATGTAATAAACATATCTTAATTAAGTACAAAAGCTAAGTCATAGACATGACCTTTGGAAAATTTGGTTGATGAATTTACATGATAGATGCACAACATGCAACAGAAAATACATGAAATGAAAAAGCAACAAAAGCATAGGGTGGTATATATGCTTAACTCTAAGGTGGCCTATAATTATTTGAACGTAATTGATTATTCCTAGTGACACTTAAGCAAAATCTTGCCAAGGAACTTGGCTGGTCGTAAATTCTCACATTTTGAACTGTATGACCATGATTGGTTAATCAATTTGCTACTAAGCTCCTTTCTTGATATATGTGTTGTATGCATGTGGTTGAAGGAGCAACATTAAGCACTTATGAATTACATATTCCAGTCTCCAAGGAGTCCTCCATCTATTTAACAAGCATTAAACTAAGTAGTAAGAATCTTACTCTATAATATGAGGTACATGTTCATTTCATGACATATTCTTAAGCCATTAAGGTGTGTGCTTCTGCATTTGTGCTACTTCCCAGTCCTAATTTAAATGAAAAAGGCATTAAGATACTTCACTTTAGTCTTTGATTATCCCCCCTCTAGGATTATTGCACATGATGCTTGATATGAGTTTAACTTTAGTAATCTAGGAGGAAAGGGTTGCCATTTTACCCATATGGCTCTCCTATCTATAATATGTATAACAAGAATTTTTAGCATATGAAGAGAAACCTGGTCAAGAAAGCTTTGTTTGAACATCAACTTTGAAAAGCACAAAGAGCTAGATCAACAAGTGTGTGATATTAATATTGATTTTAGAGAGAGACACGGATAGTGCATTGTGTCACACCAAATTACATGCCAACCAAATGCCCTACATGATGGCACCACCCAAGATGACTATAATGGCTCTTCGTTGGTTATGCCATGATGTTTTCGAATCCCACGAAATCAAGAAATATAATATAGAATTGAATTGAACTCGTACCTTTATTATGTCTCCAAACTTCCTTCGTATTTGTTGCACTAGCTTACCATGTATGAATAAATGACCAATTGTTTCCCTTTGTGCATTAATACAATATTAACACTTAAAAGTCATTTATATTTCTCTCATTTGCAAATTACTTTTCATAGAATCTATATAATAAATGAGTTTCTTCATAAATAAGCCCATCTTGTTCCATATAAACTTGCCCACAAGACTTTATCTTTTTCCAATCTTTTGTCATTACAAACCAAAGAGGCCAAGAATGTACCTAATGCACTAAGATCACAAGTCATTTGATCCTTGTCCTGAGTGATTCCAATCCGATTGCTTAATCATGTTGATCCCTAAAGAGGTGGGCATTCGTAAAATCCTAGTTTTGTAGAACTTCTTTGATAGTTATTCTTGAGTTTGGACATAAAAGATACCATAATATTTGCCCTAACTAGTCATACTTCCACACACATACAAAAAAAAAAAGGCACTTCCCTTTTATGATTATCCATCTCCTATGCTATGTTGTGTAGTTTAGAAGTAGGAATATCATTTCCAAGTGTGAGAATGAATTTTCTTTATGCCTTTTTGTAAAGCTTCAAAAGGATGACTATACTTAGAATTCACTAGAAAGGCTAACAATGATTGTCTTTACACATAATTCTAAGCGAAGTTTTTGTGTTGTCCACTCCAATCCCATTTCTTCACATAAGATGCATATGGTTTCCTATTTAACCCAATTACTACTTGGTCCAACCCCTAAACTCCACATAAAGTTTGCCATCATCCAATGACTACCTATCCATCCCATGAGCATCTTATCTTAGCTTTTTCTATATTAATCTTTTGCTCACTACTTGCCTCATATTAATGTAGGAGATTCAAATGAAGGTCATAAAAGATTTTTGTTACCTTCTATAAAGACAAACATATCATTAGCACAAAGAAGGTGAGATCTTTATGAAATGTTTATTTCCTTTGAATTTTCCTATTTCTTCCTTTTCTATAAACCAAAGCTTTCGGTTGAATGCATCTTGAGCTAATATAAAAATGCTTAGTGATAAAGGATTCCCTTGCCCAAGGCTTTATGTAGATTTGAAGAATCCATTCCTAGTGCCTTGTATTTGAATAAAAAACCAATTATTATAAAAACACATGGATATCATGTCACACCATGTTTAAGAAAATCCAATCATTTCCATAACATTGAGAATGAAACCCATTCTAATCTATCATATGCTTGTTCCATGTTTACCTTTATCATGATGTTTTCACCCACTACCTTTTAGTCTAATTCAATTACCATATGTTGCCACCTTGCACAATGCTGGATTGCTCCCTAGATATTAGCTAGAGCAAAAGTCCTACCAATCTCTCATTAAGTATCTTAGCAATTATCTTGTAGTTGAAATTTCACAAACTTATTGGTCTCAACACTTTGAAACTTCATGGATTCTTTTCTTGTGGAATCAAGGCTAGTGTGGTTGTTGTAACACATTTTGTCATTTTGTTCCCACCAAAGAAATTTTGGACCACAACTAGAAATTTTCTTGATAATTCTTACACTAGAACGATAAAAGCGTCTAGTAAATCCATTAGGACCAAGTGCATTATTTGTTTGTTTGTCTTTCTTATGATTTAACTAACTTTGGAATGTGATTAAAAAAAGTGTTATGTTCTCTATTCTCTAGAAGAAATTAGAGATAATAAATAATGAATGAGTTGCAATCAACTATTAAGGCTTGGGGAAGTAGTCTATTGCTAAAATGCCCAATATTTTAGGATCTAAGGGAAAAATTTGCACATTATGTGATTACTTATATCTTCATGGGATACCCTATATTACAAAAGGACTATTATGTCTGAGATCCTAATTTTGAAAGTTTTTTTAATCAATTGAGATGTTGCATTCCATTAGTATAAATTCCATTTTACTCTTCTACCTAAGTCTAAGTATATCTATGATCAATGAACTTAGTGTGAAGCCTATCTAGCTAGACAATACTTCACCATCTACAATGACTTCTCCTTTAGCATCTACCACATTACTATCTTTACCAACTACTTCCACATATGTATCTACATCACTTATTGATGCCTAACTTAAGCCTTTACCACCTAGGTCCTTACCACTTAAGCCTTCATCTAGACCACATTTGATTGTCATTGAGCCATCTCCTATTCCTCCATTAGAACCATCTTTAGTGGAATGTAATTGTTCTTTTAAGTCAACTGACCCACTAATTTGGCATTCCTACTCATCCTACTCACCTTCCTATTTAGATCATTGATTATATTTGTAACTCGATTATCTTATCACCTAACACTAATTTATATCTTATATCTCATCATGTGTCTCTTAACTTCTTTGGCTTACATCACAAACATTTTATAGCCTTAATATTTGTCATTTTGAAGCCAAACACTTATCATTAAGTACTTATGGATATTCATTGGATAAAGGCCATAGATAGACAATTATAAGCCCTTGTGGCCAATCACATCTGAGATATTGTTTCACTTTCACTAGGTCACAAGGCTATTGGATGTACATGGTTATACAAGATAAAGTTCCTTACTAATGGCACAATCAAGAGATATGAGGCTCAACTTTTGGCCTAAGGATATAGCCAAAGACATGGCATCGAGACCTTTTTTCTTATGACCAAGATGGTGACTATTCGTTTTGTGATCAGTATGGTGGCAATTTAACATGGGTGTCTCCATAAGTTTGATGTGTAGAATGCTTTTTTGCATGACATTCTTTTAGAGGATGTGAATCATTACTACTACATAAAGGAGAAGCTTTTTCTTGATTGTATAGAGTTGGAATGTGCAGAGCGAAGGTATATAGGTAAGGAAGGCTTTAGGAATAAGAGAAGAAAATGGAGGATGAGAAAATTTCGTGAGAGAGTAAGATAATGGAGAGAAATTGTTATGTCAAAGCTTAATTAGTATTACTTTTGGATTTTTAGGAGTGTTATCATCCATAGTTTTTTCAGCTATAGAGGAAGATGAGGACATTTGTGAATGGAAAGGGTGAAGGGAGGTTTCAAAGGTCGAGAAAGAAAATCACTCAGGACATTGTGCTTTCCTTTGATATGCCTTACCTTAAATTTATACTGGTTAAACTAGTTTGCCCATCGCAATAGTTGTGGTTGAGGGATTATGTTCTGCTTGAATTGTAACATTCTCGGGAATGTTGTGTAGTCCATTTCAATTAAGAACTAGTACCCAATAAGATCGAATTGAAACTTTTCAATCCCTCTTTTTACCACAATTTTTTTTTTTAAAGTGGAGTGATAATAACACTCAGATTATTTGAACAAGCCACTTTTATATCCATAAATTCTTCTTTTGCCATATGTTTCTTCTAGTAATATCACACCTCGATCAAGGTCATTGGCATTAGTTTCCAGTACTTTCTTGCCTTTGTTTGGAATTTGGAGTGGTGGTAATTTATAGGCTAGCTCTTTAACATTCTAACAGATGTAGTCTGTTTGGGATTCCACGTTAGGGGATCTTTTTTTAGCAATTGAGATAGTAGTGCAATGTATTCAACTACTTTTTTGATAAAGTTTTTCATGTTGTTAATGATACCCAAGAACTTTTGTACCTACTTTGGTGTCATATCTACATCTGGAAATTCGAGCAACTGCGAAGCAACATGAGGTTGTAGTTCGTATCTACCTTTTGAGATCTTCATTCCAAGAAAATTGACATCTGACACACCAATTATCATCTTTCTTTTTGACAACATGATCCCATATCTTTGCATTAATTCATAGAACTATTTAAGCAAGTCTATATGGGATTCTTCATCCTTTGACAACAGTAGGATATCATTAATATAGACTAGGGCATGATAAAAGACTAGACGAAGGATCTTCATCATCATTCTTTGAAACATAAATAGTGCCATCTTTAATCCAAATGGCATAACTGTCAACTAGAAATGGAAGTTTGGTATATAGAAAGTCATCTTGGGCCTTTCTTTAGGTTTTATTCCAAGTTGCCAAAATCTTGCTTTAAGATCAAACTTGGAAAAGATTTAGGCCGCTAATAATTGAGCAAGGAGTGTAGAACGATTTAATAGTGGGAATTTATCATCAACAAGAAAATGATTCAAAAGCTTGTAATTGATTACTAGCCTCAATTTTCCTCTTGCCTATTCTACTCGCTTGTTGACATAGAACGTTTCACACACCCATTCTAACTTCTTTGGCTCAATTAAGCCATCAAGCTGGAGTTGTTGTAGCTCAGCTTGAGCTAATGTCAAATGTTCAAGATTCATGCCTTTGTGACTCACCTTTGTTGGATTGATATCTTCATTTTGCTTGAACAGGAGTGTAATGAAGAACTCCTCATTTCACCATAGAGGATTTGAATGTTTCTTGAGAAAATTTGTATGGTCTTTAGCACAATTGGTTTTAATAATCTTCATCCTGAATTGATATAAGCCACTAAAGATATGGAACAGTTTTGGAACGCCTGTCCATAGAAGTAAATGACCTCCAATCTTCAATCCTTCTAAAGTCCATTAGACATTTTTAAAATTGAGAATAATATCAAACTCAACCAAAACACCCCGTCCTTAGTAGATCAGTTCCATAAGACATGGCTATGAATTGAAAACCAGTAATAAGTTTTAGAGTGATTGGTTTACTTTTGAGAGTAACCTCAAATAATTCACCATTAGCAGCTCTAAACATCTTGGAACATTTTCCCAATAAGCTAATGGCAACAAATCTAGCTTCATGAAACCAACCACTGAGCTTGTGTAAAAAAATGTTATCACTTTCACTAGCTTCTCATTTTTTTTGGAATAATCTAGACTTGTGTTGATAGAGAACTCTAGTCTTTATTATTGAAAGCTGAAAGATCTAGATCCATGGTGTGAGCAAAAGTGGATATCATGCAACAGTGATATTCTCTATCATCATAGAGGAATCATCAAACTCATAGTCATTTCGAAATACTCTTATGCTACTTTAAGAATTGTATTTGGGCTCTATTTTAATCTTTTTTAAGAAAAAAATGGATTCAAGATCAATATCCTCATCCCATGGTGTAACTTGATGGAGATAATCAATGAGTTGAGCACATTTCTTCTTTTGTGGACATTGATTTGCAAAATGCCTTTCCTTATTATAAACAAAGCACTTAATGCCTAGCTTTTTCTCTTTAAATTTTTTCTTCTTAAAAATTGAAATCACCTTTCTTTCCTTTCTTATAAGATTGCTTGGAAAAATGCCTAAACTTGGCCCTATAATGCTTTTTTCCAAAACAACAATGATAGATCTTGTTTGAGCCTTTGCACTTGATTTGCAGGTTTGGTATGTGATAACTTGAATGAATAATTTTCCCCAGAATTAGATATTTTGAGTGAACTCATACTTATTGCACAACTGATTTAGAGCAATCAAGGCTTGTTGATAAAGTCATCCAAGAGTGGTTGTTGAAAGTGGAACCTTGGCCATTTGGAGATTCTGTAAGACTCTTTTCCCAGTGGAGTAGAAAGAGAATTAAGATAGGCTTGTTTGAGATTTACATCGTCAAAGCCTCTTACCAAGTAGAATCTTTCCAAGAACATGTTGTAATGCCGCTCCAAGTCTTTTCTACTAAAAGAACAACACTTGATCTTCATCAATTCTTCTCCGCTTATTTAATAAAATCTCCTTAAAATTCTAAGAACTCGGTGTGAATGAGTCCAAAGAAATGTTGATGTCATTGGATGCTCTAACTTCATCTTGTCTGTGCTTACCAAGATTGAATCACCATAACTGTAAGCGTCCATAGAACTTTGCTACAATTTTGTCTCTACTTGAGCAAAATTGGTGCCTTCCTTCCTTAGCTCAATAGCCATGTAAGAATAGATTTGGAGCCTTCCATTGGTGTGGAGAAATATCATCTAGGGATATAAGAGAAATATCTTAAGCATATGTTTTTGATTGATCAGAAGCTATAAACATTGCCCTCTTTGTACTCATTTCTCTTAGAAATTCAACATGACTAATTGTCAGTTTTTCTACATTCATTAGTAGATCACTAATCCAAGAATCATCATGATCATCAGAGAGATCTCCCAAGGCACTAAGGACTTTAGGCTGTTTTGGCGAGATTGTATTGTCTACTTCTACCATTTCTTTTAGGAAGAGGGAGCTCATCATATAGTTGCAAATCCCATATTTCATTACAAGATAAAACATATTAAGATAGACTATCATTCCATTAGAGTAAAGTTATGAAGAGGGACCAGTTAAACTAAATAATATCTTTACACTAAGGAGCAACCAACTAATCTCTTCACAAAACCATTATGTAGCAAACAACACTAATATCTTTTATCCAAACTTATAGTGCTTGATTTACCCATGCCTTTAGCTTGAAGGGATAATGTTAAATATTAATGTTGTTTCTAATCAAGTTTATGTATTTTCGTTTGTATTGCTTGCTTTATTTCATCATGGGCTTAAGCCAATGTATATTCTAGGCCCATTTGTTTTGCATAATTGGATAGAAAACCCTATTATTTTTTGATAATTGTTAATAGAATTGAAACATGAAACATTCTCAACTTGCAAGCACTTAATCCGTATCTTTATTGCTTGTGCTTTGGTTATAGTCAATCAAGTATCTTCCATATCTCATATATATATTTTATGAGGAATAAACACTATCTATTATGTCTTTGAGGGGCCACAAACATTTGTTGCATATGCTACGTCATCTCTCTCAATAGTTGTCCATTAGTTTTTGCTTTAGTCCATTCATGGCATTGCTCAACCATTGCAGATTCTTCTAAGTAGTTTGTCGGGTTGTAACCAATGATCAACTTCGCAATGATGCGAATGCTTCTTCCTATCTAGATGAACATGGTAGAAGATGCAAGAAATGAAAATAGTTGCGGTCTCAATTGAGAGAGATTCTGACCTCAAAGGAACCTGAGGGTTTGATTAGTCAAAAGCTACCTCGTATAAAAGGACCATCCTCTTTAAGACAAGGCTCTCTAACACCTAGCTGGCCTCTCGTCCCTTCCACCTAATTATGACCTCCTAAAACGTGCCTTTCTCCTATGAAGAGGTGATGGGGGAGAATTACAAGGCTTATTCCCTAACTGGATTTTGTTCTGTTCTAGCAACTATGTCTCATGCTGGCTCCCACTCCTTGCACTATTTACGTGGAATGTGCTAGCGAGACTTGGTAACCCGTTACAAGCTCACATCAGTATGCATCAAATTGTTCATTCTTACTTTTTCAAGTAATATGCACCAAATTGCTCACAACTATATATTTAAAACATTCGGCAAAATACTATTTTTGTCCAAATACCAAAACACCCCTTCGTGCCACGTGTTGTTCTGGCGCCCCAAGTCCGTGGGCCTTGCTTTACACCGGCAACGGTGACATTTCTCTCGTTCTTTACGGCTGTGCTCCATTTAACTTTCCCTTTCTCCAGAACGCGAATTCTGGATTATATTATAGATTTTTTGATTCTGTTATTTTGGATTTCGACTTGGGGAAGATGGAATTGAAGCAACCAACCATGGGCACAGAATCGAACTCAGCGATGGCGTTATCATCAACATCGTCTCCCTGTGGGAAGCGAGCTAGAGATCCCGAAGATGAGGTTTACGTCGACAACCTCCACTCTCACAAACGCTACCTCAGCGAGGTTCGCTTCGTTTTTATTTATTCTCTCTAAATTTATATGAATTTTGAATGAAGTAGCTTTGCTTTCATTCGAAAATAATGGGCTTTTCTAACCTAATCTGTTTGGGTTTCTTAGGAAAAAAGTTATTTCACAAAACCAACTCTTCTTGGAATTTGTTTGAATCCTTCACTTTCTTCAAGGTTTGTGCTTATACCTGGCAGATGATGGCATCCAGTTTGAATGGTCTGACGGTTGGAGACCCACTACCTGAGAATCTAATGGAGTCTCCAGCCAGGTCCGAAAGCATGTTTTATCTCAGGTAACTTGGTTGGCATTCTTCTAGTTTATTGAGCTTTGCAAAGCGTTTTTGGCTTCGAGGAATGAAATATAGCACTAGGCCGTATGAAAAATTCACTACGCTCTCTTTCTGAATAACTTCAAAGTAGTTGTTTTGTTAGGATTGAAGTGAAAATTAGGTATGTCTAGATACATTCCAAGTTATTATAGGAATATTTTGAAAATTATTCTCCTATGTATTAATGAGTTTTCTTAGTGGCATTTGGTTAGGATTTTCAGCAATATTTGATTAGGACTCCCTTTGGTGCTAATACCAAAAAAGAAGACCATAGAAAAATCTTAAGGGCCAAAAAGAGAGCAGAAAAGATGGTTGTGCCTCGTGAGGTCAGCAGCCTGCACCTCATGAGAGTGCAACCAAAGAGTGTTGCTTTATGTAGTAGTCATTGGCTAAGAGAGAATTGAGTATGTTGTTGTGAGTGTTAAGAACAGTTGTATGAGAGCCGTGTATGAATTTTGCAATTAGCACTTTTGTATTCTTTTGAAGAAACTTGAATAGGAGGAGAAGAGGCCGGTAGCTATGCCAATGACGGGAAATATAAGACATTTCGTTGGTCTAAACCCTTAAATCTTGTATCTCTTATATGTTTATAGTTTGATCTATATATTTATGGGTTCATGTGATGAACCGTTTTCATAACATGCTTCAGCTGCTAAAGGATGTAGAAGAAGGGTAGAGCTTTGGTTTGAATCTCTTTATTTAATGCTTAAGAGTGAGAATATCTTCTTGTTTTTTTCCAGTTGTATAACACAATTGTTTTGCACGGTAGGCTTTCGATGGAAACTGATTGGTAAGTGGTATTGAGTTGAAATCAGTGTGAAAGAAGTGGACTTATTGGATAGCAGAACCCACAGAATCTGTTTTTCTGTGACTTTTGGGTTCTCTGAGCTTGCAGAGTCATTCATCTTCTTCATCATCTCTCCTTGTTTTCCAATGTATATATAACTTGCCTTGTATAGATGCTATCTTTGGAAATTCTAAATTATTGGCTTTGAAATTATTTACTTAACTTCATAGAAGTTTCCTTGACTTAATTTTTCCAGGGATGATATGTCCTTGCAGTATTCACCAATGTCAGAGGATTCGGATGACTCTCGATATTGTGAGACTACCATAAACACTTGCTCCTCCCAACCTGACAGCGTGCCCACCAGTCCTGTCTCTCCATACAGATATCAAAAACCTCCCAGTGGATTCTCTTCTGCACCTTCCACTACTTCTAACCCTTCACATGGTTGTGCTGTTGCTACCGTCACTGGCTCACAGCCTCGACAACGTGGCTCAGATTCTGAGAGTCGGTTCCCATCATCGCCTAGTGATATATGCCACTCAGCTGACTTGAGGAGGGCTGCCCTCTTGCGGTCTGTGATGAGGACGCAGCCTCCTTGTCCATCATCCTATGAACTGACATTTGGTTCAGGGCAAGATCCTGTTCCCAATATAGAATCTGAAGAGCGGCAATGCTCGTATATGAAGTCTTTGGTTGATGAGAGGGAGTATCAAATTGAAGGGTGTTCTTCAGTGAGTATGTCAGTGTCTGAGTTCAATCGAGAGAGATCCTGCAGAGCCTTAGATATGAATGTAAAAGATGGTGATTGCGGGAGTTAGATTCTTCAGGAATGCATTGGGAAGACAAGCTCTAATCTCATGATGGGCATCGTTTTTGCTCTAGGATCACCAGTTCTTGTGTTAGTTTGAAGTGATTACTTCAGTGCATGCCCCATAGAAATTGGTGTATCGTTTGGCTGGGAAATTGTTTATGGCACTCGTTACCCAATGCACCAAAAAGGCCATGAATTGATTACTTTTGTGTCAGTTCCATTGCAGAACATAGCAGAGACTGTTCACTTGGGCGTAATTAGAAAATGTCCTGTAAATTCTCCTTTTCGACTTTCCATTTTACACGGTTTCTCCTGTGACCTTGCCCATATTCTTTCCTTGCAGTTTATTTCTCATTAAGGAATGAAAACTTTCATTACCCTACTCCTTTTCCTTAATTTAATTAGACTTCCATGTTTACATGGTTTGAAGAACCTGGAATTTCTCAAACCTAGAAATTCATGTAGAAAGTTTTGAAGTAAACCTTTGGGTATGTTCTTCTTAAACCTAGAAAGGCGTACTACTAGAAGATTAGAAACGCATGTAGCCAGAGGGTAATCAACGAAACCATGTATTTTTCAAGTTTCAGACGAATCGAGGGCAGTTTTAATATCTACATATGTCACAGAAATGTGGTTGTTAAGGCGACTTCATTCTATCAAGGCGATGTAACCGATAGCGATTAACTTTTGGTGTATCTACAGTTGTGGCAATTTTGGCTGCTTTGGAAAACAGCGGCAGGCAGCCCTTACAAAAACTAGGTATCATTTTTGAAAAAAAAAAATGGTTGCACAAATTAATGAAACAGAAAATAAAAATAAAAATAGAAAACACTGAAGGTGAAAATATTCTTAATCCGATTTGTTTTCAGGTAACAACTATTTGAAAAAAATACGGCGTGTGTTCAAAGACTTTCTTTTTAGGTGGCATTTCGAAATAAAGAAAAAATAAAAAACATATAAATTTCGATATGTATCTATATGTATATAAGAATGTATATGAATGTATGTAAATAGACAAATATAAAATCATGGTAGAACCTCTGGGTCAACTCAAAATTTAGTTCATTGTCATAAACAAAAGATACAACATTAAGGAATGCAATCACTGAAGTTAGGCGGACTGGTCTAAAAAGGTTCTTTGCTATAGCTAGCATGCTTGACTACCATCACGCCAACAATTTCAACCGGCACGATGCCCATCTCCGAACAGACTGAAGTAACACAGCGGGGATGATGGCAGGAAGAAGCATTAAATAAACCCCACTCCGCAATGCAAGAACAGTTGATCAAGCAAATGTCGATAGAATATTTTTCTTCAGGGTGAACTCATCCGCCTTCGCTGGGCTAATTGACTGCATCAAACAAGAAAAAGATGATCAATCGCAGAGCTCTTTTTGGTATCTTTTATTGATATTAAAAGTCATCTACAATGCCATAGAATTGCCATTTTGCAACAGTTCATAATAAAGTCATTCATCTTGAAGGCCTCAATATATGAATCCAAAAGATCTGTAACACTTGATATATCATTTTCTTCTTGTCACCGAATACTCATAATGTGGCATGGTAATACTGAAGCTATCAAGCTCAATTTTTGCTTTAAATAGGAGAATAGGATGTACTGAAGCTACCTTCTCAAGTATGCGTTGGAGTCGCTCAATTTCATTCTTAGCATAATCAACACCCCTCTCCTTACAATTTTTGGCAGCCTTCAAGTAAATCTTTCCATACCTGACAAAGGGTTCATAATAGTTATCTAGGTTCAGAAGGGATTTATATCAAAGGAGATAAGTATTTTGACAGAACCCAAACCATCTGATCATTCCAATCAGTGCGTTAAAAGAGGATCACAGTCAAGAATATTAAGCTTCCGAAGGTGTCACTAAGTTCAGACTTAAAGAGAGTTAAATAAAGAAAGCAGACAGATACATATGGAATACCTGGCGCTGGAGCCTGTGAGCTTTTCAACTTCCTTTTCTATTTGAGAAAAGACAGCATTCTTCTCTTCATTAGTAGCAGCTACAAACTCCTTCACTAAGGCATCCAGACTTGCAACAATACCAGCCTGTCAAAACCATTGGACATTTTGAGAATAGTAATAAAATTGAGACTATTACCAGTTTCAAATCTCACCAACCAACCTTTGATGTTAGCTGTCCCTTTCCATCCCGACTGGTTCCGCATTTTTCATTGATGAAAACCACAAAGTCATCTAAATCTCTGCCACCTTCATAGTCTTCACCAGCTTTGTTGCTCTTTGGAAAGAATTTCAATGTTGGAAACCCACTTACTCCATACCTTCGAACAAAGCAGACGCAACATTATTTCTCAAAGGTACGTTAAGAAATACATATCCAACGGAAAAATAAGCTCATAAATTGAGTTTGAGCTTACTTTTCAGCTAGATCCTTGTAATTGTCAGCATCTAGATTCGCAATCACTACATCTTCCTCGGACTTAAACGCTGTAGCTACCTTTTCATAGGTCTGAGGCAACAAAAGAAAGATTCAGATCATTACAAGAGCAGAATTTAAAAGGATCGAGCGACAACGGCCAAACAAAAGAGGTAGACATACGGGGGCAAGGTTCTTGCAGTGTCCACACCTGAGAGAACGAAAATCCATTAGATATTCTAATCAGTGATGTGAAAATTACACAAAAAAAATGAAACTACTTATGAAATTCACAGCCGATGACAGATGAAAAACCAACAGGCCCTTTAAAAATAAAGATATTAAGTAAGAAGAATAAGCATCCTTACCATGGGGCGTAGAACTCAACCAAAACATCCTTGGTTTCATCCAGTACAACCTCATCAAAATTATCAGCTGTAAGCACCACTACATTGGATGGAAGTGTTGCTATCTTCACATTAGTCCCTGAAAACAGTTGACTTCATCAGAAAACTCTATTGTTATGCCAGCATATTCAAACACACAAGAGAAAAACAGGTAATACAGAGAAATTTAGGTTCCTGAAATGTGATGAGGGAAAATAATGAAAAGAAAACTTGTGTTAGCTACATAAAATATGGTGACAAATTCTTCAATATGTGACAGGGAAAATAAAAATAGTACGAAATCATGCACTACAACCAATTGTCCAAGATATATTGACACCTGAGAACTCATCTAAGGGCACAAAGGCACAGCCAGAACGACAAGCGTTCTCGAAAGATGACTAAAAGTGAAAAATGCACATTGCAGAGCAGTGTCATAAAAAATGTTCAGTGGGATACACAAGATGGAGAAACCAAAGTAAAAACCAGAAAAAAGAAAAGCCAAAGAGGTCAACCCTGCAAAGTCAAAAACGTAAGAACTAATAAATGAATCACTAAATAATAGAAATATAAGTTTGCATTTTCCATAGACAGTAAAGCCCAACAAGATGACATCATTTTGGTTCACACATGGAACAAGGTAATCTTAGAGGAAAACTTAGTACCTCCTTCGGTATTCACAAACTCAGCAAGTGCTTCTGCAGTACGAGGTCCTTCATACCTTGATAAATACGTTGTACAATTAATACCAGGAAGGTAGCTCATTAATATTAGATGTAATGTTGACAAAAATTTCACAAATACTATCTGACTAGATGAACAGTCCTCACTTTTTGGGCTCCAAAGATCCTTTTGGAAACCACTTAATGGTTGGATATCCAGAGACCTCATATTTGCTGCACAAGCTCTTTTGATCATCACAGTCCACCTACTCCACATCATCAAATCATAGTTAAAGAAAAGCTCAACTCTCAAGCCCATAGTATTACATAAAGCATTTTGGGAAAACCTATGGCCACAATGTAACATGTTACTGTTCAAAATGGCTATGAAAAACTGTCAGGAGATACCGCCAAAATTACTAAAATTGAATCGTACGAACTAGCATAACTACTCTAACAAGTTTCTAACCAAATAATCGCAATGCATAATATAGAGCTTACCTTTCCAATCAAGACCGACTTGGCCTTTCTAAAACTGGCGCCGAGCTTCTCATACTCTGGAGCAAGCTTTTTACAGTGCCCACACCTGTCAGCGAACGAAAATGTAAGTTTTACCTACTTGCAAACTCTCTATGTGGGAAGCTTCCCAGGAACCCACTGCCAGAGCAGAATAAAAACTGAGCACAAAACTTTTACAATCCCTCTTAGAACTTTCACAAAATCTAAAACGTAAAAAGAAAAATACGCAACATTAGAAAATAGTTGAAGGCTACGAATTTACATACAAAAGCCAAATCTTAATCTTCAAAACTCTTTTTACTTCCGTACTATATTCTTGACCCACCTTCGTTAAAATTCAATTCAATAAGATTTTTCATCAAAAACCTCCATTCAATTTGACAAGCATAACAAACACATAAACAATAATCCCAATTCTAAAGCACCCAGCAGCAAGTTCACCAAAACACTAAGAACGGAAAAGAAAAATAATCACATAAATCAAACGCATTGGATGAGTAAAAGTGAGTGACCGTCAACCCAGATCCTACGAGACAATAAAGCACGGATCCACTCGTCACAGTATAAGTTAAATCAAGAATTAAAACAATAGAGTCAAAGAGCGGAGGGGGAGAGAGAGAGATAGAACAAATGGGTACCATGGAGCATAGAATTCGACGAGAGCTCCTCGGTCTTGACCGACCTCTTCCTCGAAGTTAGCTTCAGTCAGCACAACGACGTCTTCTGCCAAGGCCGACAGAGCTAGCAAGGCCAATGTTCCAAAACCCACCCAGATCTGAAGAAGCCTCCCCATTTCGCTCTCTAAATCGTTAGCTCCGTCTTTCTCTTCGCTCTGAAAATGGCACCTGCAGATCTACTGTACTTTATAGTTTTTGACTTTTCTTGAAGCAAAAGTGAGTTTTTTCGTTGTGTGTGACGTGTCATAGTACCACTGGTGGTGATGCATCATCGGTGACGTGTCGCGTCGCGAGAGGGCTTTCTGGTGCCGTACGTGACGTGTCATAAGTAATTATTCCAATATAAACTTTTGAGTTTAAAAAGGTCAAACAAAACAGCCTTATAAGTCGACTCCAGAAGCTCTGATTTTTTCTGCTGTGGCAGCCATGGAAATTCTTTGCCTTCTTATTGGCCAAGCAAAAATTTGGTTCTTGGCGTCGATCCACTTGTCAGTTCATTGGATCCACCCCAACTATGGTTTTGACTTAAAAGAAAAAAAAAAAGAAAAAGAAAAGGAAAGATAATGAGCATGTCATCTTAAAAATAATGAGATATTCTTGGTTTAGTATATTTTTTATATATCTAATTTTTTATTTATTTTGATGATTGGTTTAAAGAAGTACTTACTATTAAAATTTAGGTTTCAACATAACACCTTATTACTTGTGAACTAAATTCCTTTACTTTCACCACATTCTTTATAAGTGTCCTTGTGAATTGAATTTGTATAATTTATCCATATTTGAGATAACTCATATTGTTAACATCTTAATTTGATATGCTTCTTGTATGTTTAGGTCTCTCCATCTCTTAATAATTGATTTTAGGCCATGAAATTAGACTATTTCTAACAAAAGAGATTTAGGACATTAGTATCCAAAATTTATAATGGTATGTCAAATATCAGTCAAAGGCATGAAGGAAACCTTGAACATGCCACCGTAATTTGTAAAAGGATAAAAGCAAGTATTTCACCACATTCTCATGAGTCATGAACTTGTCATGGCCACCAACTAATCCTCTTATCAAATCTCTTATGAATTTTCATTAAAGTGTTTGTAAAGTAGGACGTACCCAATACTGATATATACTTGTCCAAGAGATTCAAAGGACTATTAAACCCCAAATTGCAACTAAGTATGATCTTTATTGATCACTTCCGAAGTGGAATATCTAGATTGCAAAATGGTTGTCCATTCGTAGTCATCCATCATCGTATGGTTCAACCTCGCAACAAAAAATTATGTTAAATAAAGGAACACACACAAAGAGGATCAAAGAAAGATACATAGGATTTATGTAATTCAAGATGATTTTCCTACATCTACACCACCAAGTTGTAATCTTTTTTACTATAATGGACGAGTGATCCTAAAACCACTTTTTTTTTTTTTTTTCTTTTTTCTTTTCTTCTTACTATGTTTTTCAAACTCTTTCCTTTTCAAACTAGCACCAAAGAGAATAATCACTATGTACCACTCAAATATTCCTATTAACTACCCAAAACATGAATATAGTGGTTAGTTTACATATTTGCCTTTACTTCCACGCAGTAAAGAACATATCTATCCTTACTAATTTTTGTTCCAACTCCTAACAATTTTCCTTTTTTGAGTAAAATTAGTGCAACATTCTTACACAATAAGAAAAGTAAAAAATTTAAGTTCTATCAACTTAGATTTCAATGCATCTTTAGTCTAGCAATATTTAATATCAATATGTTTAGACCTTAAATGAGATGAACATTCTTATTAAGGTGGATGGCATTTTCATCGTCACTATAAAGGATAAACTTTTCTTGCTTTATACTAAGTTTTTATAAATACGTTTTCATCTACAAAACTTCTTTACCACCATGAATAATTGCAAGGTATCCTACTTCTATTATAGACAACACAACACAACACAACCCTTTAAACTTGATTACCATGAAATTGTTCCCTTCACAAAAGTAAACAAGTACTCTATTATAGATTTCCAGCCCATTACACTTATATACAACACCATTGAGATGGAATAAGCCTTCATAACATATGTAAAGGTTTCATTGGCAAAATATGATCCCAAAGTGTTGAGTACCAATCATTTAACCCACACAAAAATTAATAAAATTTCATTCTATCATGATGTGCCTTCCACATTGATAATCAAGACATTTTCAATGAGACCAAGGCCAAAAGGGTGGTGTACTCATCTCACAATTGGGTGTAGACAATTGAAGTGGGCCATAACAAAACCACCTCCCTACTTAACCAAACTAAGTCATGTAAGAAAGGCATACAATCTTGATAGATCAACGTGATTTAATTAGGTTTAAAGCTCATTTGTAGTGTGGTTGAGACCTTCGTGCAATGATTATGAAAGGAAATTGATAGGCCAACTTAGGCATACTACGTTGCATCATTCCCAAGTTGGAAGATATGAAGAGGACTGAATAAAGGCTTAATATTTGCATCAATGAAGACTAATTTGTTCTTCATCAGGAACACCAAATGCATTGCCTAAATCCAAAAAGCATAATTGCTTGGACCAACCAACTTGAAACTGATCAAAGACACCCAAAGAGTATCACCATGAGGGAGAAATAGAGGATCATTTGAATATGTAATTGTAAGGATAGGTAGCACATAATCTTCTTATTTTTCTCTATATAAAGGAATGTGGACATTAAAAGACATTTCACCTATAAGCAAGGTGTTGAACCCAAATTTCATGGTTAGAGTTACTATTAGCTCACCACTGAACTAGCTAGCTAAATGATAAAAGTGTTATTTGGTTTGAGTTGTAAATAGAAAAATTCAAGCAAATTTGTTAGGACTTGAGCTTTACACAACCACAATAAAAAAATATAAGAACCTCAAGTAAAGGAATACCTTGTACTATTTAATCCAATCTAATTCCAAAACATATAATAAAAAAAATTCACAACAATCCATTCCAAATCACTAATGATAATCAAGCCACAAGAAAATACTATAAAACTATGAGACTATTGATAAACTATTCCTAACATAAACTATAAGAACATTAAAACTATAACTGAAGAAAACTATTGATGATAAAATAAGGTTTTCTCTTCATGAATGCCCCTTCTAAAGATTGAGAATACCTTATATAAGCCCTTAGCTTGTTGCTTTAGGTTCATTGAGTGGGCCTCCCCTTTAATTAATATAAAAAAGCATTGTGTTAACAATCCTCACCTCTTCAAATAACCCTTATCCTCAAGGATTAACCTAAATCTTTTGAATCCTGGTGCACAAGTGCAAATTCTATTGTAGTCTTTATATCTTGTTGGCTCTCATCCACTATCATAAATAGTTGCTTGGCCTTGCATTGATGTCCCTTTAACCATTTCTCATTGCAATAACAACATAACCTTTACTCTTATCTAGTCTGCATTTGAGCATTTATGACATGTCTAGAAAGAATTCTCATGTTTGTGTTGGTTGTCAAAGCCTTGAAAATCCACATATGCTCTCTATTATCCTCTAATGTAGAAGAATGATGATGTTGGTTAACTCTTGTAGTAAATCCTATCTTAGCCTCTATCAAATATGTTATCCTTGTTATTCCTAGGTTGCATATACTTCTCACATATCCATGCTAGTTTGAATGGCTGTTTAAGGTTCTAGGGTTGAAACACCATAACTAGCCCTTAAAACCTTTCTTTTAACCCAACTCAACATGCTTCCCTTGTCCACCATAAATATTTTGCTAGTACCTTAAATCTTAGTCTGTTGAATTTCGTAATGTAAGCAAGCACCATGGAAGTTGGCCCTAACTGATGAAAGTTTCCTGCAGCTTCTTCACAATGCTCCATGGCAAACTTATCACATATGTCATCCTCAAATTGAGTCCAACTCACTCTCTTTTTTCTCATTTAAATAATTTCCCACTCATTCAACAGATTTTTTCTTGAAATAAATCATTGCATCTACCTTCACATACTTATCCATTGGGTCAAAACAAAAATAAAGCTCACAACTAGTAATCCACGCCCTTAGGTTAGGACCTTTAAACTCTTGAAAATTAGGATGGTGTGTTCTCAAGCCTAAATTACCTATAAGCTATTGAAATTCCTTGAAATTAGGCCCCCACCTTACTCCATAATTGTCCTTACAATCCAAACATTCCAAAATCAAGCCCCTAACCTTGTTCCACATTTTGTTCTTAGGGTATAAGATTCCCATAATTGGGCCGGTGAAAGGTAGACCCCTAAAAAGTGTCCCATTGACCCATTTGTTATCTTGAGAATTAAGCCTTAAGCCCACAAGTTACCTTTGTGCATTGGGCCCCCAATCCATTTGTGATCCTCGTTAGTTAGGCCCCTAACCTGCTTGTTATCCTTGCAAATTAGGCCCTTAGCCCACTTGTTGTTCTTGCAAATTATGCCCTTAGTATACTTGTTGTCTTTATGAACTAGGCCCTCAACATGCTTGTTGTCCTTATGCATTAGGCCGCTAGCCTATTCACTTTCCTTGTGCATTGGGCCCACAACCCATAGGCTCACCTTATGGGTTAGGCCTTTAATCCATGTGAGACCCATTGTAAATGGGCCCATGTGGAGTGAGCTCACATAGGTTGGGTCCCAATCTGAGTGGCAAAGTGGCCCCACATATCTTGTTGGCATCACTAGTAGTGGAGGTAATAGCAAGTGGTTAACCTATTAGGGGGGGGGGGGGGGTGTCAGTCAGCACAATCAACGTTAGGCTTGTGAGCACCTTCAAGCAATGGCTCGTGGCCTTGGAGAACCATAAAATTGCCCACACAATTCATGTAGGCACACAGGTCAAAGAGCAACTCGTGACTTTAGTTGGTAAATGTGGCATTAATGACCAACATATGGTTACTAAGGGGTTTCTATCCATTCCAAGGTGTCTTTTTCAGTAGTTTGGGGCAAGAAAACAATAAGTCAGCCCCTAGACCCAATGGGTTAGGGTTTGATTTGCAATCTAACCCATTCAATTTGTGGCAAAAATCAACTATCTAGCATCCACTAAGCAATTAATCTAGCTCATCCTTGTCCTCCATGACACATGCCAAGTATGCATGGTGGTTGACAATGGCAAGCAAAGTAAATCACACCTTAACAACTATAAAACAGAGCCCACATGCCCATCGGTGAGCTTTGTGCCAATTATCTATGTGGAAGTCATGGCAGCACATGGTTGGTGATGGTGTCTTTAGCCTCACTAAGTCCTTCCTCCTTTGTTGCAAGCAACTCCTTGATGGACTACATCAAATTTGCTTGTATTGGTAAAACACTCCTGAGTTTGCAACACAAGTTACTCTTGAAAAGTTGTAAACTACTCTTGATTTTGTGTCAACAATTGGCAAAAGTTTTCCTCTAAAGGCTACAAACTAGATTCATGCTTTGCCATAGTTTATGCCTTGATCTTGACAGAACTCTTTTTCTCCTTAGGTGCTAGATCAATGTCTCTTATGCCACTCCTAGGATGTAAGCCCTACACAAACCCACAATCAAGGAATACAAGAACCCTAAGTAAAGGAATACCTTGTATTATTTAATTTTAATCCAATTTCAAAACATATAATAACAAAAAATTCCACAGTAATCCATTCCAAATCACAAATAATAATCAAGCCATAAGAAAACACTACGAAACTATTATATTACTAATAAAATATTCCTAAGATAAATTATAAGAATGCTAAAACTAGAGTTAATGAAAACTACTAATAATAAAATAAGATTTTCTCTTCATAGATGCCACTTATGAAGGCTGAGAATGCCTTTTATAAGCCTTTAGCTTGGTGCCCTAAGTTCATTTAATAGGCCTCCCCTTTAATTAATATCAAGTTAGGGCTAGTCCTAGCAAAATCTTAGAACATCGGCCACCTAGAAAGTGTTTGACAATAGTCCACAATTAGTTAAAGGACTTGCAAAGCCACAATCAAGTGGCTAAGGTGTTTAGTAAAAAACACCAATGAGCTCATTGAGCTTGTCACAAACAACCTACAAACAAAGATGCCTTCCAAGGAAGCATAACATTGATCAGTTTCAAGCTGGTTGGTCCAAGCAATTATGCTTGAATGCTTGATACAGTCACACAAGACCAAACCACAACATGTGCTTGAAGAAATGTTGCAATAAAGTGTTGGAATATGGCTTTTAATCTTCCATGAGCCTAATTTATAGGATGGTAGTTTTGCATCATAGGCATGCACTTCTATTTATGGTTAGTGCATGAATGGGGTAAAATGGAGTGAGTGGTCAAACCATTTACCACATTATAGGATTCTAGCCTCCTTAAGCAATCAAGAAGGGTGGTTAAAATGATTAGTTGTTAAAACATTTTTCAACAATTTCAATGCAATAAAAATAGGTAAGTGTTATGGAATATCATTATATTGAATATTATGTGACATGATATTAGGCTTAATTTTGTATATCATAATTAATGTAAATATTCTCTATATTTTCATTATTATGTTTTCCATGTAAAACATTATTATAGGTCTATATGAGGGCCTCTTATTGTATAGTGTAAGGTATTGTAGTATCAATAAAAGGAGAGATTCCCACACTCTATTTCTCATTTTGTTATAAGGCTTGGTTGGTTACCAAGGGATATAGTCAACGAGAGGGTTTTAACTATCAAGATACCTTCTCACCTTCTGCCAAACATGTTACTATCCGACTCCTTGTCACCATTGTTGTTGTTCATCATTGGCCCATTTTTTAGATGGATGTGCAAAATGTATTTTTCATGGTGACCTCTCTAAGGAAGTTTACATGGAGCTTCCTCCTAGATTTTTTAATCAGAGGGAAGTACTTGTATATCGATTACAAAAATCCTTTTAAGGTCTGAAACAAGCCTTTCAACAGTGGAATGCTAAGTTCACTACCTCTCTCCTTAGTTATGGATCAAATAGCCTTAGCATGACTATTCTCTTTTCGCTAAGTCTTAAGGAAGTTCTTTTGTTGCTTTACTTATATATGTTAACAATATCTTGATTATAGGAAACAATTACATAGCCATTTCAAATCTAAAGGCCTACCTAAATTCCACTTTCTCTATGAAGAATCTTGGATAATCAAAATTCTTCCTTGGAATTTAGATCGCTTGTTCCTCATATGGCATTTCTTTAAGTTAGTAGAAATACACTTTGGAGTTCATCTTTGAGGTAGGGTTAGCAGGCTCAAAACCCTTAGTGATCCCAATGGAGCAAAACAAGAAGTTTACCAGTGTTGAATATGATGCCAATTCTAAGGAAGAAAATCATGATCTGCCACTTGATGACCCTTCAATATATCAAAGGTTAGTTGGAAAAATAATTTACTTGACACTCACAAGATCTAATATCACTTTTTTTTTTTTTTTTTTTTTATGAATATGTGAGTTGATTCATCGAAGAATAAAGAAATACATAAACTTAGGGGCATACCCCAGCATTACAATCATCTAGGAGAATATAGAATTTGAAATTCTCCAACTATGACTCAACAAAACATTTGCTTGAGAGAGTTTAATGTTTCTAAATAAAGAAGCTCTTCCACGGACTACTCTCCTGATTTTAGCTAATAACATTGGAATATCAATAGACTTATTCTGAAAACGTCTACGATTTCGTTCTAACCAGATACAATAAAGGCAAGCTAAGAAAGAAAGCTGGAGAAGCTTTGCGGCTAAATCCTTTCCTTTAGTTGCTTTAATCATCCATTGCAATTCAGATTCCCAATCGTAAATGACCTTACGAATACCTTGTTGAGCTAGAATAGTTCTCCATACCTGGTTAGTCCAAATGCACTGAAAGAATAAGTGTGATCTATCTTCATATTGAGAGCCACAGAAATTACAATACAAATCAATTGAGGGGAGCCAACAAGAAACCACTACTGCTGTAGGTAGTTTGTCTCTACATATGAGCCAACCAATGAAGTTATGTTTGCTGATTCCTCCTGACCATATCAAGTTGTACCATTCAACCTCAGTGCTCTCTTGACATAATTCATTGTACGTTTCCTTACAGCAATAAGAAGGTTTGGATAATGTAGAGGTTAAAGTTTGTCGTAACTTTAGAAGACCTCTCCAACTCCATGCCATATTTCCTTTGATGTCAAGCTCCATAATTGAATTTCCCCTGCTTTTAGTACTATGAATCCACTTACTCCATAAGGATGAATTAGGGCAATTTATGAGATTCCAGAGAGATCGCCCCAACAAGACTTTATTCCATACTTTAAGGTTTAGTAGTTCAAGACCTCCTTCCTTTTTTGGTAAACAAACTACTTGCCAAGCAACCTTATGAGTTTTATGATCTTCTGAGTGACCTGCCCAGAGAAAGTGCCTTATCTTCTTTTCAATCTCATAAATGGTCTGTTTTGGGAGAAGGAACATTTGCATCCAAAAGGTACAGATAGAAGTGAGAACTGATTTTACCAATTGTAGTCTTCCTGCATAGCTTAAATGCTTCATTCCCCATCCATCAATTCTTGTCATGATTTTCTCTGTCAAAACTTTGCAATCCGTGTAGGTAAGCCTTCTTGTAATAAGAGGAACACCAAGGTATCTAATAGGGAGTCTTCCTTCGGAGAAGGGGGTATGATCTAATATCAAAAGTTTTTCTTGTTCAGTGATCCCTGAGAAAAATATCTGACTTTTGCTAGGATTATACTGCAAACCTGTAAGTGTTGCAAATTCCTCCAAAGCTTCTGTGAGACATAATACTGAATTAACATCCCCATGTGCAAATAAAAATAAATCATCTGCAAAACAAAGGTGGGTGATTTTCTCTTCCTTGCACCTCCAATGATATTTGAAAGTAGAGGTGGAAACTTTCTCAATAATTATCTTATTAAGGATCTCCATGACAAGCACAAACAAATACGGGGATAAAGGATCTCCCTGTCTTAACCCATTAGTGCCCTCAAAATAACCTACATGCTCACCATTGAAATTCACAGAGAATCTAGTAGTAGTGATACATTGGCTAATCAAATCAAGTAAAGTTTGAGGAGTATGAATAGCTTGGAGAACGCCCAATATAGCATCCCATTTAACCATGTCATAAGCTTTCATAAGATCAATCTTAATGGCAACACGCTTTCCTTTATCTCCTTTATGATAGTTATGAAGCAATTCCTGACAAAGCATAATATTTTCAGAGATTTGACGACCCCTGATAAAAGCAGTTTGGTTTTGGCTAATCACTTCAGGGAGAATAAGACTTATTCTCTCAGCAAGTAGTTTTGAGATCACTTTATATAACACATTGCAGCAAGCAATGGGCCGAAAGTCCTTCATACACCTTGGGTTAGGGGTTTTAGGTACTAGGCATAGCAAAGTAGCATTAATAGCTTTCAGTAATTTCTTGGATGAGAAAAAATCTAGCACCGCATCTTCTATGTCATGACCGATAATTGACCAAGCTTTCTTGTAAAATAGGCTATTGTATCCATCAGGACCAGGAGCTTTGAAATCATGAAAACCCCAAAGAACTCTCTTCACATCAGAGCGTTCAAAAGCAGGTAAATTCAACATTTCATTCACATTCTCATGGAATAAAGAATAGTACCTTCCAGTGAAAAGATTAATTGCACGAGAACTTCCAAGTACATTTTGATAATATGTAGTGACAGTTTCCCGCAAGGCATCATCATCATAAATAGTAGATCCATCTTCTAGTACTAGGTGAGAGATTCTATTCTGAGCTCTTCTACGCATCAAAGATGAGAAGAACATTCTACTATTATTATCCCCCTATTTCAGCCAAAGATTCCTCGATTTTTGTTTTAAAAGGATCTCTTCATGTTTACTCAGTGCAATCAATTGTTCCATTTTCAGTCTTTCCTCAGTACGCATATCTGTATCAAAGGGGTCAAGTTGTAAATTGAGTTGAGCTTGTTGTAATTGTTCTCTCGCCACCTTTACTTTCTGATGCAAATCACCAAATTGAGTAGAATTTAGCTTCCTAAGGGGTAGCTTTAATGCCTTTAACTTCTTAACAACTTTGAACATTTTAGTACCACTGACTTCTTGCTGCCAAACATGATTAACAGTTTCCATAAAATCTGGACTAGCTGTCCAAAAATTAAAGAATCTGAAAGGAGCTTTTTTCCTGTTGTGAGTGATATCTAACTTAACCAAAGAAGGAGAATGATCCGACAACAAGGGCGGCAAAAACTCAATCGAAAGTTTTTCAAATTTGAGAATCCCTTCTGTGTTTAGTAAAGCTCTATCAATCTTGCTTGCTCTAAGATTCTGGGATGAACTTTTATTCGACCAAGTGAAAACAGAACCCATAAAAGAGGGTTCCAACAATCCTTGTTTCCCAATCATATCATTTAAATCCTCCATGCCCTTTGTCCATTTAACATTTGGCCCAATTCGTTCATCTACATGCCGAATTTCATTGAAATCACCTACCAATAGCCATGGAATGTTTCCAATATTTTGATAAGAGAAAGACTCAATATTTGCCCATAACTCCCTACGTTCAGATTCCAAGTTGCTTGCATAAATAGCAGATAAAAAGAAAGGAGGTAAACCTATCTTATTGATGCAGCAATGTATGACTTGAGATGAAGTACCTTGGATTGAAAGTTGAAGTTCGGACGATTTCCATAAAATCCATATTCTTCCCACACTAGAATGCAAATAATTGTGAGAGTAATTCCATTCAGCAAACATATTCTTCAGAACAAATTGAGCATTTTCTTCTTTAACTCTATGCTCTATTAAAATAATAACTTGTGGAACTTTAGATAATACAAAATTAACAACTTCTCTTTGTTTAGGGCTTTTGTTGAGGCCCCTCACATTCCAAGATAAGATATTCATTGATCTGGAGGTTTTTCCCCTTTCTCCACTGCCTCAAGGTTACCAAGAAGATCGGAAATCTCATTATAAGTGGTCTGATTTTCATAATATCACTTTTATGCATGCACCAAAACAATCACACATGGAAGCAACTTTGAAAGTGATTAAGTATCTCAAAAGTTGTCTAGGGCTTGGGATTTTGCTCCCTTCGTCCTTGAAATTGGAGCTTAAAGCCTATTATGATTCAAACTACAACATATGCTCCTTGACACAAAGATCCACCATTGGGTTCTGTATAATCCTTGAGGATTCTTTGATATCATGGCAATCAAAGAAACAACCTATAATTTCCATTTCTTTTATTGAAGTTGAATATCAAGTGATGCAAGTCACCACCTGTGAGATAGTATGGATTATGGGGTTGCTTAGAGATTTTGGCTTTCACCTTTTGTTGAAGATTGGAAAGATGTTAATCACACTTACCATGTTACCATGTTGGGTCCTAGAATAAGGTTTAATATATTGCAGTTATTGTGTGTATGTTATTTTCCTTAAATAGATTAAGTCTTACATTCTATAAATGTAGGACTTTGATCCTTATAGCATAAAAAGCAGTTTTCTCTTTTTATGGGTTTATTCAAGCTTTTATCCCATTAATGAAAATAGTAGAATATTTTCACGACTTCTTGCATTAGTTTCATAAGTTTCTTCATGGTATTGAGAGCTAATGATTTTGTTAGGTTCTTTGAGTTGCATATATCCTATAATGTGCTTGGTTTTCATATAATTATGGTCATGTTTTTTGGTTCAAGCAAAACTTTCATTTTGTGTTGTTGAGACATGCGCCTAACGAGAAAGTCTTTGCAATTGAAGTGACCTAAGGAGTCGAGTGACGTGCCTGCACTTGAGAAAGACTTTGCTGAAACAAAGAAAAAGGTGAAAAGCTTTTGTTAACTAACTTTAACTTTGCCAAAATCAAGAAAAAAGTGAAAAGCTTTTGTCCTTTAGTGAAAAGGTTTTTCGGTTGTGCACTTGTTAAAAACTCAACATTTCGATGAGCCGCTTAGTGATGTGTTCTTACATGGGGTTTCTCTTTTTCTTCTAAACAGAAAGAGTAATCACAAGGGACTTTGCCAATTAATTTTATCCCTTATTTCTAGCTTTCTCTCTCTCTATGGGAAAGGTGCATGTTGCACACTCATAATTTAGTTTTCTCTCTCTGGCAGAAAGGTGCATGCTGCACACTCTTTAATTAGCTTTCTCTTTTCAATGGAAAGGTGCATGTTGCACTCATTATTTTCTCAAAGTTTCTAGTTTTTGCCGAGAAAATTGTGCTTTGTTTCACGATTTTGATTCTGTTGTTCGTACCAAGCAACCATATGAACCTTGGTATTTTCTTGTTTCTTTCTTGCTACCACACTTTGTAACTATCTTTTGGATTGTTGTTGTGGTTCGAATACTTTTGTCAAACAGTTATTTTCTTAGATACCTCCTAGTACGAGTAGCTTGGAGAATTTTCTGGCTTTGTTCTTCTCATAGTTATTTCATCGAACACTTGGTGTGCTTAATTCTATTTGCCATATTTTCCATTGCAAATGGCATCACCACCTCATGACTACCATGTCATCTAGGGTTTCTTGCAAGCTCAAATGTGAGCATTGTGGACGCAAGGGGAACCGTAAGAAAAGTTGTTATTGTCTTAAGGGGCCTCAATGTGAGCATTGTCAGCTTTCTGGACATAATAAGGAAGCTTGTTACAAGCTTAATGGCTATCCTCCGGGTCATAAGAATTTTGCTGGTAATTCTATTGTCAATCTAGCCACTGCTAAGTGTAGTCATTACACTTTCACACCAAAGTAGTATGATCGCATTATCCATCTAATCAAGGAGAACTATGGTAGGACCTTTCATGCTAATGGAGTAGGTATTCCAAAATCTTTTCCTTACATTTAGATTATAGATAGTGGGGCCAGTAATCATATTACTGCTGATTTTAATTATTCAAAATTTCTGTTAAATACATGTCTAAGTCTAGATCTATTAAACTGTCAAATGGGGAACTAACCTAAGGTCACCCACACTGGTTCCATAACCCTAGCCAACAGTTTGAAATTGCACACTGTACTCTACTCTTGTGATTTCAAATATAATTTATTGTCCGTAGCTAAATTCACTACTAAGAATAATTCTTTAGTGATTTTCTATGTTGATTTGTGTGTTTCAGGACCTTTCTACAGGTGAAATCAAAGGGATTGGTAGAATGCGACATGAACTTTATTTTTTTCTGCACCATAGGAATAGCCATGTTAGCAAATCTTCTCGTATTGTACCGGCCCTTTCAATTACTTCAGGACACAATGACCTTAGTTTTCATCTATGGCATTTGAGAATTGGTCACATGTCTTCATCCAAATTTAAATTTTTGAATGATTTTAAAGATTTTTCATCTTCTAATTTTTATTGCTTAGTTTGTCCTCTTGCTAAGCAAACATGTGATCCATTCATTGTTCGCATTGAGAATGTCAAAAATATTTTTGATTTAATCCATATGGATATTTGGGGATCATATCATGCCCCAAATCATGATAGTTCAAAATATTTTCTAACCATCGTTGATGATTTTTCACGAGGAACCTAGACTTTTCTTATGAAACATAAGATTGAAATGATATCACATTTGGAACGTTTCTTTAACACAATTAAAAATTATTTTAACATTGGAATCAAACACATTCCTTCTAATAATGCCACTGATTTCTTTAATTCATCATGTAATAAGTTGTTTTCATCACGAGGTATAATGCATGAAAGCTCATGTGTATATACCCCGTAATAGAATGGTGTAGTAGAATATAAGCATCATCACTTATTGGATGTTGCATGGGCATTAAAATTTCAAAGTCACTACCACACACATTATCAAACGCATTCCTTTCTTCAATCTTACATGGGAAATCTTCTTATGAAGTGATTCATGGGAAAGCTCTTGACCTCTTCAAACTCTAAGTCTTTGGTTGTCTTTGCTAAGCTTCAATAGTGGGGCACAAAGACAAATTTGTCCCTCGAGCTATTCCTAGTATTTTCATGGGATACCTTTTTAGGCAAAAAGGGTATAAACTTTATGACATTGAAAGAGAAATTTTTTGTGAGTCATGATGTTCACTTTCATGATAATGTTTTCCCTTTTACAAACATAGAGACTAGGTCTCATTCTTCAGAATTTCCTATGATCCCATCTCAAGATGAGGAGCATGCACAAGAAGTTATTAGAGTTAACCCTAATTCATATGCTCAGGTAATCCCTCCTATACAATCAAATCTCATTCTTGATACTACCACTCATACTATACCAAATATTACCACTTCCAATACATCAAGCAACCAACCCAATGATTCTACCTTGGAGATTCTAGATCCTCTTTTTGCAGCACCTCTTGTTTTCACTTATGATTATCAAAGTTAACCCTAATTCATATGCTCAGGTAATCCCTCCTATACAATCAAATCTCATTCTTGATACTACCACTCATACTATACCAAATATTACCACTTCCAATACATCAAGCAACCAACCCAATGATTCTACCTTGGATATTCTATATCCTCTTTTTATAGCACCTCTTGTTTTCACTTATGATGAGACAGAGGATGATACTTTCTCACCAACTATGCTTGATCTTATAGTCCCTCCATCACTTCCTAAATGATCTACCATAATATTCAAATCACCTATATGGACTCAAGATTATGTCTGCAACAATGTTGTCAGTCCATCCGTATAGTACCCCATCTCTAACTATGTATCTTATACACATTTACCCATTCCACATTAGTACTTCATAACAGACATTTCACTTGAGACAGAACCCTTGTTCTACCATGACGTAGTTAAAAATTCTAGATTGCGAGATGCCATGGATCAAGAAATGAAAGCATAAGAATCAAATGGAACATGGGAATTAGTAGACCTACCACTATAGAGAAAACTTGTAGAATGTAAATGGGTATACAAGGTTAAGTATTATGCTGATTGAAGCATTACGTGCTTTAAAGCTTATCTAGTAGCCAAATTTTATAGTCGGACATAAGGGATAGATTATCATGAGACTTTCTATCCTACAGTAAAATATATGATAGTTAAAATTGCATTATCTATTGTTTCACGACATAAATGAACTATTTGACATATGGATGTCTATAATGTGTTTCTACAAGGAGACATAGATGAGGAAGTATATATGAAACTATTACTTGGGAGTCTTTTTGAAAATGGTCCAAAGTATGTTGGTTGAGGAAATCTTTATATGAGTTAAAGCAAGCCTCACGACAGTGGAATAAGAAGTTTATGGAAGTTTTAGTGTTTGTTGGTTATTGACAGTCATTATACGACTATTTTTTTGTCACTAAAGGAAAAGATGGTAATATTGTTTTAGTACTCATATATGTGGATGACATCTTAATCATTGGTGTTGATACACAAGAAATTGAGGCTTTCCAAGTTTATCTTCATTCTACATTTCGAATCAAGGATTTGGGAAAACTCTAAGTATTTTCTTGGGATTAAGATCCTTTAAGATTCAAATGGCATGCATCTTAGTCAACATAAGTATACCTTAGAATTAATTTCTAAATTGGGATTGTCAAGTGTAAATCCTATTGGAAATCTCATGGAGACAAATGTCTTATTCACTATCTTGAAATATGATGAATGAGTTCATCTATAAATAGATGATCCACCATTTAATAACATCTTGAGTTATCAACAGTTAATTGGTAAGCTAAATTATCTTGATATGACACACCATGATATAACTTTTCCAGTACACCTTTTAAGTTAGTTCATGCATGCTCTAAAGTAATCCCATTGGGAGGAAACTCTCCACAGTGTTAAGTATCTCAAAGTAACAACAAGGCTTGGTTTATTCTTTCCTTTGAATGGTGATTTTCTCTTGCAAGCTTTTTGTGATGCCAGCTATGCAAAATGCCCTATGACACACTGATCCACTACTGATTTCTGTCTTACTCTTGGACATTCAATAATTTCTTGAAAAAGTAAAAAACAACTAGTTGTGACTCTTTCTTCAATAGAGGCTGAATATAAGGTCATGAAAACTATTACTAGTGAGATTGTTTGGGTGGTTGGTCTATTAAAATATATGGGAATTAATGTTTCACAGCCAATGATGTTATATTGTGATAATGAGGTAGTATAAAAATTGGTAGAAAACCTAGTCTTTCATTAAAAGACTAAGCACATACATGTTTCTTGTCATTTTATTTGAGAAAAAATACATCATGGTTTAATTAGCACAACACATGTTAGGAGTGGTGAACAACTTATAGATATTCTAACCAAGGCTTTAGGGACAAATCAACAATATCATGTCCTCAACAAGCTTGGGGTCTTGGACTTCTTTCGACCCTCAACTTAAAAGGAGGTGTTGAAGATTGGAAAGGTGTTAATCACACCTACCACATTACCATAATGGGTGACCTACCATATTACTATGCTGGGTCCTAAAATAAGGTTCAATATATTGTAGTTATTGTGTATATGTTATTTTCCTTAAATAGATTAGGCCTTACATTCTATAAATGTAAGGTTTTGATCCTTGTAACGTAAGAAGCCGTTTCCTCTTTATTCAAGCTTTTATCCCATTAATGAAAATAGTAGAATATTTTCATAGCTTCTTGCATTAGTTTCATAAGTTTCTTCACCTTCAACAACTAGCCTTATTGTTTTATGATAATGAAGTAGCCAAGAAAATTACGACCAACCTAATCTTTCATGAAAGAACGAAACACATTGAAATTAACTATCATTATGTGAGAGAGAAGCTGCAATAAGGAATTATCCTGACACATCATATCTCCATTAGAGAGTAGCCTATGTACCTATTCACCAAAGCACTTTGTAGTAGACAGCATTAGCATCTTCTTTCCAAGCCCGAAGTATTTGACTTGTTCAAATATCTAACTTGAAGGGGAATGTTATGGAGTATCGTTATATGGAATATTACATGATGCTATTTAAGGCTTAATTTTGTATATCACAATTCATGTAAATATTCTTTATATTTTCATTATTATGTTTTCCATGTAAATCACTATTAAAGTCTATATAAGGACCTCTCATTATATAGTTTAAGGCATTGAAATATCAATAGAATGAGAGATTCCCACACTATGTTTCTCATTTTATGATAGCAATCAAGTAAGCAAAGATAGAGATTTTTAGGAGGTTCAACCATAACAAACAATTGCCTATGTCCCTCGTTACCTTTTAACCAATGTGGCTAAAAGACCTCTTCCACTATTCTTTAGCAATCTTTACAAGAGTTCACCACTTTTACATACAATCTCTTAAAGAGATTAATCCCAATCCCACCAAAACTTCTATGGTGAATCAATCAATATAAGATAATATTTTGTTTCTCATTTTGTGATAGAAGGAGAGATTCCCACACTTTGTTTCTCATTTTGTGATAGCAAGCAAGCAAAGGCACAAGGATTTTTAAAAGGTTCAGCCCACAACAAACAATTGCCTATGTCCCCTGTTACCTTTTAACCAATGTAGCTAAAAGACCTCTTTCACTGTTCTTCAATAATCTTTACAAATGTTCACCATTCTTGCATCCAATCTCTTCAAGAGATTAATCCCAATCCAACCAAAACTTCAATGGTGAATCAATCAATATAAGATAATATACTTGATATCAATATGAAACTTAAGCAACTAATAACAATACTCCATAATCAAATAGTAATATCAGTCAAAGTAGTAGAGTAAAGAAATGCTTAGTAGTATGGTAGCTTCAAAACTAATAATGACATGGAGTTTGTAGCAAAGAGTTTGAAGATTATTGTAAGAAAAAGGGTATGGTAAGGCATAACACTGTTGTATTCACACTACAACAAAATGCTGTGGCAAAGAGGATGAATAGAACCATCATAGAGAAGACTAGTGTACGTTGTCTATTGATAACTCTATTTTGTATAGGTTTATTGTGAGTATTTTAGGTAATATATAATATAGTATTTGTTAAATTATGTATATGCATTTCTTCAACTTTTTTTTTTATGCAATAAACCTAAAATAGAGGAAAAAGAAGAAAAGAAGCATTAAACCATGTAAAGGAAGATGTTTTCCTATCACACATGGAAAACTTAGGGTGAAAGGAAAAGAGAGAGAAAATATGTGATTTGTGAGGAGTAGAGAATGCACATGAGAAGGAAAAGAGAGGGTGATGGTCTAAGTGGAATTGGATCGAGTATGAGGTCTTTTGTCAAGCAAATAAAGAAGCTAGAGGAGAGAGAAATGAGAGGGGAGGCGAGAGTGATTATCAAGAAAAAAGTGGAGGAAGAGAGATAGAGAGGAAAGAGTCTTTTATTGTTGAGCAATAAGAGGTCATAAAAGGTTTAGAGACTGTGTGTGACAACGTGGGTCTCAAAGAAGAGTGACAGTCGTGCGAAAGCCAACGGTCTACTGTTCGTCATCTCCATCAGTGAACTAGTTTTAGCCATACTTGTCATTTTTCAACCATTCTAGTTGCATTTCCAATGAGTTTTAGGATGATTTTGGCAAGGAAAGAGCATATCTAACCTCTAATTGCGATTTCCAATGTCTCTGTAGCACATTTAAGCAATTTCATAGTGGTTTCCAGTGACAAATAATGAACGCCACTCGTGGGCAATCTCTAGCAAAACTAAACCTTTTTTGGAAATTTTCTAATAGATCTACTTGATCTTATAGTAGATCTATGTTTTAGGGTTCAGATCTGACATTTCTATGAAGAGTGGGGGCAGCGCACGTGGTCATGTATGACGGCGCGTGAAAGTGCATAATAGCGCGTGATAGTGGCGCGTGCAGCATGATTTTTCTCCCTTTTCCCATATAGCTTCTTTTCCTCCCTCTGATGTGTAGATTTGTGCAAAGTTTCTGTGAATTGAAGACATCTTGGTGATAGCTTTTGTGTTTTTAATTTATAGAATGTTTTGTTCAAGTTTCTACATAACTTTTGTTTGTATATATATCATATTTTAGTCTAGTTTGTTAGAGCTAAAATGTAACTTAACTACCATGGTCTGAATGTTATGATTATGATATTTTGTAAGATATTTATGTATATGAAGTTGCATGTTACTAATTTAGTGTATTTGAGTGATTGGCTACCATTTAAATGAATTAATTTTCATGTTAGAAACCGATAAGAAATGACATGCAGTTGCTTCTGGTAATGTGCAATCTTGAATTAATATAGATAGACAAATACCATATGGTTTATGTGACTTTAGATGTAAACTAGAATATTCATAAATCATAATGCACTTAGTTCATTTCAGTTCACATATAGAGATATAATGAGTTAATGAGCTAAGTAGGTTCACTATACCTAGACATAGGATAGTTAGTAAATTAAGAAATTATGTTATCACATGAGTAGAATTAATCTTGCAAGCATATATAATCTACATTCGTACCTAGTAGTTAGGTAAAATCGGACACTCTAACATGTTTTGTTTATCAAGTTCTTTTAAATTCAGCTAGTTAATCTATATTATACTATTTTGATTTGTTAAATAAATTCTAGGAGTTGTTCAACTTTAGTAATTAGTTAGTTTAATAATTACCAGTCTCTGTAGGACAATACTCATTCTAATCATTATATTATTTGTTCAGCATGTATACTTGCATGTAGGATTTTACTGAACAAGTTTTTGGCACCGTTGCTAAGGATTGGTCATTTTACTGCTAATTAATATTAGTATCGAATAGCTTCTAAGTTTAATCTAGCTTTTTCTACCTTTATTTTATTTTATTCTTCTTTTTCTAGCAGAAAAAGAAATATGTTGTTAAGTAACAAGGATGGAGAACAATCAAGGTACACATAGACTACTGAGAGACTATGTTGCACCAACATTTTTGAATGCCATATCAAGCTTCCAGAGGCCTACAAGTTAGCAAACAACTTTAAAATCAAGTCCATACTCATCCAGATACTTCAAAACTCCGTGCAATTTAATGGGCTACTAAACGATGATCCAAATGCTCACATTAAAGCCTTCCTTGAAATTTTTAATATGATTAGATATAATGGAGTCATAGATGATGCTATCAGGTTAAGGCTATTTCTATTTTTTCTTAAAGATAAAGCTAAAAATTGGCTCTCTTCTCTTCCTGTAAGATCAATTACTACATGTGATGATTTGGTTCAAAAATTTCTTAGTAAGTTCTTTCCTTTTGCAAAATTTGAAAAAATGTGTAACGATATTATTACTTTTGCACAGATGAACAATGAATCATTGTATGAAGTTTAAAAAAGATTCAAGAAACTTTTGAGGAGATGTCCACATCATGGACTACCCATATGGTTACAGGTACAAACTTTTTATGATGGGTCTAGTACAAATCTCCGTTTATAATTGATGCAACTATATAAGGGGCCTTGCATAACAAAACAGTAGAAGAGGCATATAACCTTTTGGAGGAAATGTCAGCCAATTACTATCAATGGTCTACTAAGAGGCTACCAATGCATCAAACAAGTTGAGCCTATGAAATAGATATCTTCACCACAAAGTGCGCACAATTGGAAGTGCTCAATAAGAAGATAGACAACCTAAGTACTCCAGTTAGGAGAATTTAAACTAAAGAACGTGAATTTTGTGTTGGAGCACATGCAAGCACGAAATGTCAAGTAGTTAACTCTTTTGCTCATTATAATAATTATGTTAATTTTGTTGGGACTAAGAGTAGGTCACAAAATGATTCTTACTCCAACATATATAATTTAGGATGGCACAACCATCAAAAAGTTTTCATAGAGTAACTCAAATGAGATGAGACCACAACCAACATTCAAGCAAATAGAAAGGTGAAGCCTAACCTGGAGGATATAGTAACCAACTTGTCCATCACCACATAGAACTTTATGGAGAGCATTGAAGCGAAATTCCATAACCAAGAAACAAGATTTGAAACAAAATTTCTGAAACAAGAAGCTTCATTCATAAATTTAGAGGTGCAGACGGGTCAATTGGTCAACATGATCTCAAAAATAAAGGAAGGTCCTTTGTCTAGCAACATTGAGAAAAGCCATAGAGAAACTGTGAAGGTAATAACTCTTACAAGTGGCAAACAAGTGGGAGGAAATGATGCTGACAAGGAGATTTTCATATAAACGGATAAGGATGTCAGTATACAACTTGAAGAGGCACCTAGGAGTAGACTTGTTCTAAAAAATCTTGAGCCCTATATGCCTCTAGCTTCATCTCCCCAGATACTCCAGCAATATGAAAGAGATAATAGTTTTTGAAATTCAATGATGTATTTATAAAACTGCACATTAACATTCTTTAGCAATGGCGCCAAAAACTTATTTGGTAAAATCCTATATGTAAATGTACATGTCGAACAAGTAATATAATGATGAGAACGAGTATTGTCTCATAGAGATTAGTAATTACTGAACTAACTAATTACTAAAGGTGAACAACTCTTAGAATTTATCTAGCAACATCCAGGATAGTTTAGTTTAAAACTATACAGCAAGCGCTTCTTGCTAAGCAACTAGGCATTTTGTTGGTTCTTTTGGCTACAAAGCTATCACCATAAGTTCATCATAGCTCCACATTAACATAGCCTACAATCAAGGGAGTTTCCTTATTCCTACTTTATTGTGTTTTATTTTCTTTTTAGCATTAAGGACAATGCTTCATTCAAGTTTAAGGATGTTGTAGTTATTGTTGGAAGTGTGCTATTTTTGTTAGGTTGTGTTAAAGGTTATGTTTTATGGTAGTTGTTGTTGTGTTGGGAGTGTATTGGAAGTGTATTGGAAGTATTTTTTGTTATGTTGTGTTGTGTTGTGTTGAAATTTTTTGTTTTATGTTTAAAGTCTAATTTTTATGTGATTTTTTTTTTTTTAGCTAGACTATGCTTGCCATGGTTGGATCCCTTGTTGTAGTTATTATTGGAAATGTGTTGTTTTTCTTTGGTTGCATTAGAGGTTATGTTTTGTGGTAGTTGTTGTTATGTTGAAAGTGTATTGGAAGTGTTTTTGTTATGTTATGTTGTGTTGAAATTTTTTGTTTTATGTTAGAAGTCTTTTTTTTTTTGGGGGGGGGTTGGACCATACTTGCCATGATTGAATCCCTTGTTGTGAATTCTTGGTGATTCTTAGGGAGATATAGAGTTTGTTTAAACTTGCGATTGTGGTATGAGTTAAGTGTAATTCTAATTATGTTGATTCACCTATTGAGTACTAAAAGTCTGCATTTTCTTGAAATTGTGTGTATTTCTAAATAACATTCATGTGATGTATGTGATTTTCTTGGATCCCATCTGGATCTTAAAATTTATTTGATTTCCTCTTAAGGCAAAATCCTAGGCTGCATCTAGTTGAAAAAATAATTTAGGCCATTTTTGGATCAATTGACCCTTTCAAGCCAACCTTATTTACTCATCCCTAGTCACCCCGCTGAGCCTGATTCTTATCCTGATTTTGTTTAGTGACACCTACATATATATCTCTTAGCCTTTTGATCAATTTATCCCATTGGTCCTATTCCCATGAACATACTGACTTCTGGAGTATACAAGTTTATTTGAGCATAAGAGAGGTTGAGGGAAAGATGTAGTATGGGAAGAAATTGATTGGAATGATTGTGAGTAGCATAATATGTCACTTTTGTAAATGCAAATGCAAATGTGAAAAAAAAAATTGCTTTAGGATGGAATAATCCCATCATCTTTTGTTAGATTCAAGTCACACAATTCTCTGAAAGAGACCTTTGAGCAATGTAATTAAATATCATTAGTAGGAGAGGATTGAGGTATCTATACTTAAGTAATTTTATTTTACTTTATTATTGCACAAATGATTGTGGCTTTTATTAGTGTCAAAACATGCTTGGACAGGAAAGTATGAGAATAACAAGTGGTAGAAAGATCATCTTCATGGAGTAAAAAGGTATAAAGGGGCTAGAGTTTTGATGAGATCTTAGAAAGTAATGTGATCATGGGTTATTTAAGTTTAAATGACTTCCATCTTACCCTTAGCCCAACCTTATATTACAAACTTATGAAAGTCCTATTGATTCTTGGTTATTAAAGTCCAAACTTATGACGCTTGGTTAAAGATTTTGAGAGATTGCATATCAATGTGGATCTATTTAGAGTGCATGTAATTAAGAAAAAATACATATTTACAAACACACATGTGGTTAACATAGTTAAGAATTTATCTTACCTTATAAACCAATTGTAATGTTTGGATTAAAGTTATGTTTTTCTTTGAATTGTCAAGTTGAGCAATCATAGGAGGATATCATAGAGTGATTGGTTGTCAGTATATGTTGTTTAATACTTTCACTTAAACACAAGCAAAATGTTAAGTTTGGGGATGTTGATAACTCTATTTTGTATAGGGTTATTGTAACTATTTTATGTAATATAATATTTGTTAAATTATATTTGTATGTATCTATATTTATTCAATTTTTGTTGGTTTATCTAGCAAACACAAAATAAAGGAAAAAGAAGAAAAGAAGCATCAAACCATGCAAAAGAAGATGTTTTCCTATCACACATGGAAAACTCACGTGGAAAGGAAAAGAGAAAGAGAAAATATATGATTTGTAAGGAGTAGAGAATGCATGCGAGAAGGAAAAGAAAGGGCGATGGTCTAAATGGAATTGGATCGAGCATGAGGTCTTTTGTTGAGCAAATAAAGAAGCCAGAGGAGAGAAAAATGAAGGGGGAGGCAAGAATGATTATCGGGCAGAAAGTGGAGGAAGAAAGAGAGAACGGAAAGAGTCTAGTATCATCAAGCAGCAAGAGGTCACTAGAGAGATCACGCGCAAAAGCGGGGGTCTTAGAGAAGAGCGATGATCATGCAAAAGCCAATGGTATGCCCTTCATCATTTATGGCAACGAACTAATTCCGACCATACTTGTTATTTTCTAACCATTCTAGTTGTGTTTTCCGGCTAGTTTTGGGGTGAATTCAGTGGGAAAGAGCATATCTAACCTTTAAGTGCGATTTATGGCATCTTTGTAGCAGGTTTGAGTGGTTTCATGGCAGTTTCTAGTGATAAATGGGGAACACCACTTGTGGATGATCTACGGTGAAACTAAACCTTTTCCAATGATTTTCTAGTAGATATGCTTGGTCTTTCAATAGATCTATGTTTTAAGGTTCAAATATGATGTTTTTGTGAAGAGTGGTGGTGGTGCATGTAGCGGCTTACAACAACGCATGGTGGCAATGCGTGAAAGTGCATGGCAGCACATGACAGTGATGCATGGTGGCGTGTACAGCGTGATTTTTCTCCCTTTTTCCATATAGCTTATTTTCCTCCCTCTAATGTGTAGATTTATGCAAAGTTTCTGTGAATTGAAGACATCTTGGTGATAGCTTTTATGTTTTTAATTTGTAAAATGCTTTGTTCAAGTTTCCACACTACGTTTGTTTGTATATATACCATGTTTTAGTAGAGTTTGTTAAAGCTACAATGTAACTTAATTACCACGGTCTAAATGTTATGATTATGATATTTTGTAAGATATTTTATGGGTGTGAAGTTGCATATTACTAATTTTAATACATTTGAGTGATTAGCTACCACTTAAATGAATTGATTTGCATGTTAGAAACCAATAAGAAATGATATGCAATTGCTTCTAGTAATGTGCAACCTTAAATTAATATGGATAGATATATACCATATGGTTTATGTGGCTTTAGGTGTAAACTAGAATATTCATAAATCTTAATGTACTTAGTTCATCTCAATTCACATATAGAGATATAATGAGTTAATGAGCTAAGTAAGTTCGCTATACCTAGACATAGGATAGTGAATAAATTAGGAAATTTCACCGTCACATAAGTATAATCAATCTTACAAACATAAATAATCTACATTCGTACCTAGTAGTTCGGTGAAATTGGATGCTCTAACATGTTTCATTTATCAAGTTCTTTTAAATTCAGTTAGTTAATCTATATTCTACCATTTTGATTTGCTAGATAAATTCTAGGAGTTGTTCATCTTTAGTAATTAGTTAGTTTAGTAATTACTAATCTTTGTGGGACAATACTTATTCTCATCATTATATTACTTGTTCAACATGTACACTTACATGTAAGATTTTGCTAAACATCTATAATAGGATTGATTGGATGATTTGGGCTAAAATAGCTAATATAACTTGTTATTTGATCAACATATCACCATACAGCCCTCAATTGCAAAACACCTGAAGAAATGCGGAGTAAAGGCCTATTAACTACTTAAAGTTAAAGATCTTTGGCTATCTAACATTTGTACATGTTAAAAGAGGTAAGCTTGAACCAAGATCTAGAAGATGCACTTTCTTAAGATATGCAAATGGTGTGAAGGCATACAAAGTGGTTCTCTAAAGAGAGAAATTTCTAATTTCTAATTTGTCATGATATTATCTTTGATGAATTGCCAATAATAAAGGAAAAGGTGGAGCAATAAAAGTCAAAAGTTGTCAAGGATGCTAAGGAAAATGTGGAAGTTGAATTTAATTTAAGGATATCTAAGATTACCTTAGAATGTCCTAGTGATACGAGCACTTATGAGTTAGATATAAAGGATGTTGTCACTGAAAGAGCTTATTCAAAACCTTAGTAAACAAGATTGGAACACTCACCATCGATAAAATAGTGAGTGCAAGAGTATATTATAGCTAAAGATAGGGAGAGAAAGAAGATTAAGGCTTTTTAGAGGTACGGCTTTGGTGATTTGGTAGCATACTCACTACAACTATGGAGACTAACTTGAATCAAGAACCCAAAACTTATGGAAAAGCAGTAGAAAGTTTAAATTCTAATAAATAGATGATGGCAATTTAGGAAAAGATGAAATTATTGCTAAAAAACAAGACGTAGGTGCTGGTTGAACTAACTCTATGTTAAAGAGTTGTAAGTTACAAGTGGACATTCAAGAGGAAAGAAAGCATACCAAGAAATGAAGAAGGTTAATACAAGACTCAATTGGTAGCTAAAGGCTTTAAACAAAAGAAATGCATAGACTTCACTAATATTTTTTCACCTATGGTAAAGCATACTTCTATTTATATATATCTTTTGGTTGCCTTATTTAACTTGGGATTGCAACAACTTAATGTAAAGATAACCTTCTTGAATGGAGACTTGAAGGACGAGATTTATATAAAGCAACTAGTAGTTTTATGGATCAAAGGAAGAATAATCATTTATGCATGCTACAAAGATCGTTGTATAGTCTAAAGCAATCTCCAAGATAGTGGTACAAAAGATTTGTTACATTCATGATCAAGCATAGGTACTGTAGAAGCTCTTATGATAGTTATGTTTATCAAAGACAAATGGTTTATGGTTCTAGCATATATCCACTTATCTACATAAATTATGTGCTTATTGCAGCAAGGAGCTCAATTGAAATTGAAGAACTCGTTTTTATTAATGAAAGAACTTGGAGCTACAAAGAAGATACTTGGGATGGATATCAACCATGATAGATGTAGAAGAATCATGAAGCTCATTCAAAAGAGGTATGTTAAGAAGATTCTTGAACAATTCAACATGAATGATGCAAAACTTGTAAGTACTCCCTTAGCTACATAATTTAAGTTATCTTAGGATTTGTCACCAAATTCTGAAAATGAAGATAAAGTTATGGAGAATGTTCCTTATTCTAATGTAATGGGTAGCATTATGTATGCTATGGTATGTAAAAGACCTAATTTATGTCATGTCATGAGTCTAGTGAGCAAATTCATGAGTGCACCTAGTAAAGGTCACTAGTTGGCAATGCAGTGGATCTTAAAATACTTTTAAAAAAATCTAATTATGGTTTGACATTTAAAAGGGATGGAGAGAAGAAATTTATCAATTATCTCGACTTAATTATGCTAAAAACTTTGATAATAAAAGGTCTCTTTCAGGTTATATGTTTGTCTTGGCAAGTGAAGTAATCACTTGGAAAGCTACATTGCAACCCACAATAGCTTTGGTTACTACAAAAGTTAAGTACATCGACACTATTTGGTTACAATGATTGGTGATAGAGTTAGGAGTAACACATGAGAAGAAGGAGATCTTTTGTAATAGTCAAAGTGTCATTCATCTCACAAAAAATAAGCAACATTATCAAGGTGGAAAGTTGTTGAAATATAGCTCATAATCTGCCATGAGCCTAATTTGTAAAATGGTAGTTCTGTAAGGTAGGCATGCACTTATCTTTATGATTAGTGCATGGATATGGGTAAAATGGAGTGAGCGGTCAGACCATTTCCCATATGTATTGTAGGAAGAAGTTTTTTTTATTCTCACATTATTCTGACATTGCTTCTCCATCGGTAGGTTGTTTAGATCAAAGAATTGGCTCTTTCACAAAATTAGTATCTAAGAGAAAAGAGAGAAAACACCAAGAGTGAAAGAGAAAAGAGAAAGTAACATGAGAGAAACACCAACGGATAAAACTAATACATATTGCAATGCAAAAAATTAATGCAGTGCATATTGGTGTGTAGCGTGTGTAGAATAATGAAGAAGACAAGGAAATTTGTAAGCCATCTTTATTTAACTCTTGTGCACTTCCTTGTATTCTTAAAAGAATGTTGGAAGAGTGTGTTTAGTGAAGAATTCTTGTGAAATAAACTTTTGTATTGTTGATTGCAAATAATGAAAGAAATCACTCCTAGCTTTACCCGTGGATATAGGCCAAACCACATAAATTTGTGTATTCTTTTGTGTGATTTTATATTTGTCCATTTATGTTCTATTTAAGGAACATCCAAAACAATATCTTAAGCTTGGTGAAAAATTCATTTGATCATTAATTTAGGCTTAATTAGGACAAAACAGTAACATTCTTATTACACATTATACACTAGTTTATTATTTTACACAATACAATGAACAACATTACTGGAAAAAAGAAAAAAAATTAAGAACATAATTCCATGTAGCTATTTGACACAATGCCTTAAAAAACCTACTGCAATTCAAGAACATTGAAATAGCACTAAAAACAAAATTGTAGAAGCAAGATGGTGATTACATGGCTCTAATACCACATAGATTTTGATAAATTGAAAGGAAAAATGATTTTCTACAAACATCTTTCGAATTTGCATTTAATGGATCTATCATTTGTCAATAAAATAAAAACTAACTCTTTTACACTAGAATGAAAACAATAAAGCAGCATGCTTATCTCCATTTTTTATGATAAGATACAATGAATAAATTGTCTACATCTATATAATAAATTACAGGTCAAAACCGATTATGTTAGAGATCAACTCTATAGCCATATCTATAAGAATCATTTTCCTAACTTCTTGAACAACTTGCTAACCTCTAAGGATCGAGAAATAACCGACTTCATAATCCTAAATAGTTCCTATTGTTAGGTTTTATGGCTTAACAAGAAGGGGGGTTGAATTGTTATACCCAATAATTAAAAAAACTATTATGATAACAAATGCTCAATTCAATATGCTGGACAAATCACACAAATAATATCAATATAAAGTGGACATATTTCAAACATATGATGCTCTACTTCCAAGTCAAACAACACGTTATCAAGAATATTATCACACTTATATGTTTCAAATATTCTAATAGGTTAGGAACAGATAATTGACAAATTATAAGGCGGCAAATATTATAAGAAGGTTAGATCAATAGTAAGCAAAGAGATCGACACCAAATTTACTACGGTGGTTCGGCACTCACACCTTGAGTCCTATGCCCACCCTCTTCTCCTTCAATCAAACCGATTGAAGTCTCCTTTACTCAACCAAGGAGAAAACGTTCTCCCTAACTCAAACAATTCCTCTTCAAGGAATTTCTTGTACAATGTTATACAATATGATCAAAAGATCATAAATCAATTATTTCTTACAAATCCTAAATAATATGACAAGTTGTGCAATTCTTTAACCTATAGGAGCTGATTTAATGTAATTATAATATTTCTAAGCTCTATCACAAAAAACCCTAAATTGAAATAAATTAGGGTTTCAGACTCCTTTCAATGTTTATGTGCAATAAGTATTTTTAATGAAATTAGCACATAAATAGAGTTATACAAGATCCAATATATGATATAAACGAACAAATAAGTATTTAATCACAATATCACCGTAAGCTTGTACTTCACCGAAAGTTACGAAGATTGAATGATCAAAAGATTAGCTCAATAATAGAATCTTCACTCAAAGAGAACTTTAGATTGTTGTAAGTGTCAAACCCTTCTCCATAGAATAGCTCTTCTTAAATAGAAAAATTAGAGCTAGGGTTTCAGACTTTTCAAACCTCAATGATGAAGCTATCTTCCTGTTTGAACAGTAAATCAGCCTTCAAATCTTCCTTCTCCAGCTCAGATCAGACTGTTCTGACATCGGTCTCATCAGTAATCCTCCCGTTGAGGATTCAGTCACCAACGGCACCGTTCCTCCATATCTCTCACTCTCTCATTTCAGCAATCGTCAATAATATGCTCTTTAGGGCATTAGATGAATAAGTGAGAACGAATGTAAATGAAACGGTGAGTTTCATCACCAGTCGGGCTCGCCTATCTACTTGACGGATAAACGGGTCATGGACCGAGAACACAGCCAGGCCGAGTATAACCAGGCCGATATTATAACCAGGCCAAATATAACCAAGCCGAGAACATAATATCAATCCAAGAATGATATAATATAAGTTCTTGATAGAACTAAGGTTTGTTCCAAAAATAGAGCCATATACTTCAACCTTCACCAAAGCACAAACAAGTATCATTTTTTCTTAATCACAATGTATGACATTATATAATGAAATTAAATAAATCATCAATTAATTAAATAAATCATTTCTTATAGTGACATTATATCAAGAAATGTAGGAACTCGGTTACCTTATAATATCATTAATTGATATTATAATTTGTACACCTTTTACTTCCTATGATTTTCTTTTGCACTTATGAAAAACATATTTCAACAAATATATTCATAAATACATTTTGTCACAAACAAAACCCTTATTTTCCAACACCTATAACTTAAATGGAGTGCAAGGGGCTTCTGACCACCAAGTCAGGCTTCAAGGTGCATCCCCTCAGCCCTTGACTAGAAAAAGAGACAAAAAAAATAAAAGAAAACTAGCATTCCATAAATCAGATCAAATTTAAAGGTTCTTTTATGCCTATTGAAAATCAAAATCTAATAATCATCAAGATCTAAAGTTTCTGTGAGTTTAACATGTTGTGTATTGTAACAGTTTCAATTTGTTTCTAAGTTTATCATGTTTGTATTGTAACAATGCAATTTCTTTTTGGCAACACCTCACAACCGACCTTTCATCATTTAATAAACTCTAAAACTATACCTAAGAGTTTCAGAGAATAAATTCATATTGAAACATTACCATAAGATATTATCTCTTAAATGTGCGATTACAATCCTCAACACCTTTTCACATATTAAAAAGGTTTAGGTTAAATGGTGTTTGGAATATATCTCATTTCTTGCTCTAATACTATATAAGAAAGTTTAAAATCTAATACCAAAAAATAGTTATTGAAATGAAAGGAAGAAATTTATATTTAAACACTACGGATGATTTTATTTCTTTGGTGTAAAATTACTTTCCTCACACATCATGTAAAAAAGATGTCGAAGATGGACTTACCTTACTCTTTCATCGTTACGATATAGGTATAATAATTGTCCTCCGTACAACATTAATTCCCACCTACTTGGGTGAAAAGCTTCGAAGATATGTTGGTCACTACTAACACAGCAGACCCTCCAACGTCGCCACTCGCATCAAGTGCCTCCTTGAGAAAGACAAAGCGCTTCGCATTCAAACAATCTGACTACATCTGTAGAAAACACAAAAGTAAATGCAATTGACTGATGACAACTTTGCCCACAATACCTTCAGAATGGCATGGGATATAGTAAGATCGAATCCCACCCACCAACATGCATGGAGCTTCATGCCTATCTCATGGAGGTGAGGGCTACAAGCCACAAGAGTGGGTTGAGTAGTAAGAGAACAGCTACGGTTGACTCAGGGATCATATTTTACAACACGAAAATGTTCAACATGCCATGCAATTCTATCTTTGCAAGTGCTCAACAATCTGTGCTGGTAGATCACCACTTCAGACTATACGAATTTGATTATTAGAGCAGTTCTTTTAGTAATTTATTCAACTATGCAGTGTACATTATTTACAAAATATCCATTCACCATTTACAAAATTGTTTACTTCTTAGTGCTAAAAGTGGCTTGAGTTGTCATATGTTTAAAATTCTCTTTAAAATAAAGTATACTCTACCTTCTTATAAATTAATCTTAAAGGAAAAAGAAATTCTTTAACAAAATATTATGGTCTAAGTTCAAAAGATGACATTCCTTATACACAAAACCTATAACCTATAATGGTTTATGAGTGTACATATTAAAAATAGTATATATTGTCTAATATTTTCTAAATCTTGCTTAGATAGAAAATCCCCCACAAATCACGGATAATAATTCCAAGATCAAATGACTTTTTAGAAATTCTTCTTCACCAAGTGATAAGATTTCAATGCAATCTCACATTCATTCTGATTGCTATACAAGTTGATTTCTATTGATTTCTATACATCTTCACCTAGTTAAAACATGTGGTGTTGCGGGCCTTGCTATGTTTTATGTTTGTTTTGAGCTTTAGACCATCATGAAGGTCTAACCTGGTTTATTGTCATGCAAAGAATCAAGCTCTTTAGGATCTATCTCAGTCCATACTTATTAGTTGGTTTGAGAAATCAGTAGATCCATATTTGGTTTCATTAATATCTTAAAAGGAGGATTGTTAACCTAGCATATTGTGTCTTGCTCCAAAGTAGTTTTGTCTTGTAGCTCCTACAGTGAACCGTGCTTAGAATTTTCTGGTCACTCATAAGCCACAAATAAAGCATGCACCTAATCCTATTCCAAGCACACAATCAGAAGGTCCATTACATGATACCTCTATACTCACATCTTTGGATCAACCTCTTGATCCTTTTCCAAAGGTATCTCCAGAACAACCACTTCTAATAACTCAGCAATCATACTAACCTATATGACCTTCCATTTAGAATGCCCATTATATGTATTCAACCGCCTCTATATAAATGAACAAGCTCTACCTTATCTCAAACCATACTTTATTTGACATTGTTTGTTCTTATTATCAAAGTTTTATTGCATCCATCTCCGTTATCACTATTGGAAAATAGGGTTTTGCTGTGACTAAAAATATTTTTAGTAAATATCAATTCTTAAAATATGTTTTTATATGTGCAAAAAGAAAAAAAAATTATAGGAAGTAAAATGTGTATAAATTATAATATCAATTAATGATATTATAAAGTAACCGAGTTCCTACATTTCTTTATAAAACATATTCTTAAAGCTCTTGTGACATTTATTCAAATATTTAATCATTTTGAATATTTCCTTAAGAAATATAATATATTTGAATATATTTTATTTTAGGAATATGATACTTGGTTTGATGTAATTGTAGGAACATGAGGGACATTAATTCTATCTTGATATAAGTTCAAAGTCAAATATATGTAATACACCAAAATATGAACTTTGTAAAAGATCATATTTTTGGACCTTGTTGATATTGGACCATATATATCTGTTGGATATTTCATCACTGGACTGGACCCTTGCTGCTGGACTGAGACAATATGGTGCGGCCCAAGATCGCGTCAGCCCGATCCCGCTCCTTGTTACGGTGTCGTTTTGACCATCAGTGGAATTTCCTTGTTACGGTGCCGTCTTAACCATAAGTGGAGGCTCCTTGTTACGATGTTGTCTTGACCATTGATGAAGTCTTTTGGCCACGACGTCGTCTCACTTAAGGAAGCAAATAAGAGGCTTCTATCCTTCGACGAGTTTGCCCTAGCTGCTAGCCACTTCACTCGTCCCCGATGCTATCTTTGTTTCTCTCAACGCCGAAACCTCAACGGTCGGATCTCAGTTTTGAAGGCTGATATGAGGTTAATTTGATAGATAGCCTACTATTCCTAACGGGAAGAAGGCTATGGTTCAGGTTTGATTCGAAAAGGCCCTAGATCTGCTTCTATTTAAAGGAGATATGTGCGTGAAGATTTTTTCTTAATGATTTACATCTATTTGAAGCGTTCTCTTTGTGAAGAAAATCTATTAAGCTCACTTACTATTTGATTCGAGTTTGCTCATCTCTCGGTGATTCACAAGGATTCGGTAATATTTGATTATCTGCTTTGATCTTCGATTATATATTCAATCATAGATTGTATAACATTATTTATATGCTGATTTCACTTATAAACATTTTCTGCACATAAATTTTGAGGAAAACCCGAAACCCTAATTTCTTCAAATTGGGGATTTCGTGATAGGAGCTCTGTACCTTGATATACATGTTTGAATAGCTCCTCTGATTAGCAATATCCCATAAACTAACACATTATGTAGGGATTTGCTACTGTATATGATCTCTTGATCATAATTTGTATTCGGACTTGATAATTCCTTTGAGAATGAATTATTTGGATTAAGGAGAACGTATTCTCCTAATCAGGTTGAGTAAAGGTAACTTCAATCAGTTGGATTGAAGGAGAAGAGGGTGGACGTAGGACTCTAAGATAGAGTGCCGAACCACCGTGGTAAATTGGGTGTTGATTCTCTTACTCTTTACTTGTTTAAATAATTCTGTTTGATTCCTTATTATCATATAAATTGTTAAATTAATTAATTGAATTGTTTTATATAAACAAAAGCATAGTTTTTTGGTACAAGAACAATTCAACCCCCCCTTCTTGTTAAGCCATAAAACCTAACAATTGGCATTTAGAGCCATGTTCTCTAATTAAAAGGATTAACATCCTAGAGTAGATCCACATTATGGCTTCTGATAAAGGGTTAGCTGTTACGGGGTTTAATAAACCTCCCTTGTTTGATGGCATTAATTTTAGGCATTGGAAACAATTAATGCAAGTCTTTATAATAGGCCAAGATCTAGAAGCTTGGCAAGTAAGTAGGAAGGGTATTACATTACCCAAAACTGATGAATGGTCAAAAAATGAAGCTAAAGTAATGGGGTTAAATGCTAAGTCCATGAATATGATCTATAGTGGTCTTAAAGCACATGAGTTTAACAAAGTGTCCTCTTGCACCACCGGTAAAGAAATTTAGAGTAAGTTAGAAGTCATCTATAAAGGAACTAAAAAGGTAAAGTCTTCTAAAGTTAATATACTTACACATGACTATGAATTATTTGTTATGAAAGATTCTGAAACTATTAGTGACATGTTTGGTAGATTTACTGAAATTATTTCTGAACTTAAATTGCTAGGAAAAACCTATACACATGAAGAAATGGTAAGAAAAATGTTAGTATCCTTACCCGAGAGTTGGGATCCTAAAAAGATGGCCATAGAAGAAGCTCATGACCTAGATGTGATGACTTTAGATGATCTACTAGGTTCTCTTAAGACTCATGAAATGCAGCTTATAAGAAGAGAGAAAGAAAAGGAAAATAGGAGGTCACTTGCACTTAAAGTAGAAGTTAAAAAGGTTGAAGAGGAAGAATCAGAAAATGATGAAGTAGCTCTTATAGCTAGAAGATTTAGAAAATTCCTAAGAAGAGGATTAAACAAAAACATAGGGCAAAATAGGAGAAAAGAATCAAATGAACCTAGGGAGAATATGTGTTATGAATGTAGGAAACCAGGACAAATCAAGATTGATTGTCCGATGATCAAGAAGAGAAACAACAAGAACAAAAAGAAAGCGATGATTGCTGCCTGGGATGATGAGAACTCCTCATCTGATGAAGAAACTCAAGAAGAAGTTGCACATCTATGCCTAACCACAACAGCAACTCTTGAGGAAGAAAATAATGAGGTAAACGATTCTGAACTATTTCTTCAAATAAACTCTAGGTTAGAAACTGCATTTTCTGATTTAGTTAAATACACAAATAAATTAAAAGATAAATAAAGAAAGTTAAAAGCAAAAAATAAATCTGAAAAAAGGAACAATTGACTTCTGTACAGAAAATTGATTTTATTGATAAATAAAGCATAGAACTTACTGCATGTAGAGATGAAGCTGAAAAGAAAGATGCTTTGATTTCCGTGAATGATGACATTGTTATTTCTACCAATGCATGTATGAAATATGATGCTTGTATGGATGATATGTATGAAAAACAAAGAAAATCTAAAAACATGCAAATAGGAATAGAAACTTTATGTGATGTCAGCGCATTCTCTGATATTGAAATACATGCAAAAAACAATTCACATGTATGTGCTGAAAATCTTAAGAATAGAGTCTGTGAACTGGAAAAAGAAAACTGTGACTTGAAATCAAAACTTGATGCAAGTGACTTGCTGTTAAAGAAATTTACAAATGGTAGTGGCATGTTAGATAGAATTCTAAATTCTCAAATAGGTATATATGATAAGGCTGGACTAGGATATAAATTGAATGACAAATCAAAATCATTCACTCATTTCTTTAAAGAAAAAGAATGTTCAATTCCACTGCATGAAAATAAATGCTCTTTTTGCAATTATTTTGGTCATAAACATTATTTATGTGCTGATTTCACTTATAAACATTTTCTGCACATAAATTTTGAGGAAAACCCGAAACCCTAATTTCTTCAAATTGGGGATTTCGTGATAGGAGCTCTGTACCTTGATATATATGTTTGAATAGCTCTTCTTATTAGCAATATCCTATAAACTAACATATTATTTGGGGATTTGCTACTGTATATGATCTTTTGATCATAATTTGTATTCGGACTTGATAATTCCTTTGAGAATGAATTATTTGGATTAGGGAGAACGTATTCTCCTAATCAGGTTGAGTAAAGGTGACTTCAATCAGTTGGATTGAATGAGAGTAGGACTCTAAGATAGAGTGCCGAACCACCGTGGTAAACTAGGTGTTGATTCTCTTACTCTTTACTTGCTTAAATAATTCTGTTTAATTCCTTATTATCATATAAATTATTGAATTAATTTATTGAATTGTTTTATATAAACAAAAGCATAGTTTTTCGGTACAAGAACAATTCAACCCCCCCTTCTTTTTAAGCCATAAAACCCAACAATCACAAACCCCAAACCCATAGCTCCTATAATGAGCCATGCTTAGAATTTTCTAGTCATTCATGAGCCATAAAAAAAGCATGCACCTAGTCATATTCTAGGCACACAATTAAAAGGTACAATATATGATACTTCTATACTCACATTTTTTAATCAACCTCTTGATCCTCTTTTAGAGCTATCTCCAGAACAACCACTTCCAACAAATCAGTGATCATCTTAACCTATACGACCTCCCATTTGGAATGCCAATTATATGTGTTCAACTACCTCTATATAGATGAACATCCTCTACCTTATCTCAGACCGTACTTTATTTGACATCTTTTTCCTCATTACCAAGGTTTTATTGCATCCATCTCCACTATCACAAAACCTCAAACCTATCATCAAGCTTTTAATGATAGACATTAGATTAAAGCTATGAATCAAGAATTACAGACCTTAGAGGCCAATCGCTTGTGAGATGTTGTCCTACTTTCATTTGGTTATAAAGTCATAAGATACAAATGGGTGTATAAGGTGAAGTATTGAGTTGATGATACAATAAAGAGGTACAAGACTCGTCTAATAGCTAAAGCATATTCATAGGGAAAGGGGATTGATTATGACAAAACCTACTTGCTAGTTGCCAAATTAGTGATAGTGTAATTAGTGATTAGTATGGATAATATCAAAGGTTGGTGCCTTGACCAACTAGATATCCAAAATGCTTTCTTGCATAGTGATTTGATGGAGAAGGTCTATATGCATCTACCACCATGTTTTCCTCATCATTGGGAAAGGATTCTATTTCATTGTACCGATTGAAGTGAGCTTCGAGATAGTTGTATGCAAAGTTTACAAAAGCATTGTTGGTGGTTGGATTTAGACAATCTAGACATGATTATGCTATGTTTACCAAACAATTTTCTAATACATTAATCATTTTTTTGTTCTATGTTAACAATAATCTAGTTACTAGAAACAATCTTTCCACCATTTCAAAGTTCAAAAGACACTTTCATTTAGTGTTTCACATGAAAGACCTCAAGAAATGTAAGTATTTCCTTTTTATTAAGATTACATGTTCACCAAAGCACATATAACTCAGTCAACATAAGTACCCATTAGAAATAACTTCATAAGTCACTCTTGGAGGATCAAAGCTGGCAAGTACCCCCATGGAGTAAAGGTTGAAATTGACAATGCCAAAATATGATGCAGGGGACCTTGATAGATGTGATGATCCACTCTTGGAGGACGAAAGTCCATATCAAAGAATGGTTGGTATATTAATGTATCTAACCCACACTCATCCAAATATTAGTTTTACAATTAAACATCTTAGTTGGACTCTTCCTTTCCTCACCATCCAAACTAGAGCTAACTACCTCTGGTGACTTAAATTATGCGACTTGTTCTATGTTGTGAAGATGCTTGACAAGTTACTACATTAAGTTAGATAATTCATTGATATCATGGTTAACTAAGAAGCAACCAATAGTATCACAATCTTCTGCTAAATCAAAATATAAAGCCATGGGTTATACAATATGCAACATTATCTAGCTACTTGGAATATTTTGAGATCTCAAGGTTACCATCCCCCATCTTGTCCCATTGCACTATGACAATGAGGTTGTTATAGAAATAGCTGCAATTCCAATCTTTCACTATAAACTAAGCATATAGAGGTGGACTATCATTTTTTACATGAGAAGATAAACAAAGGAATCATATGGACACATTATGTAAACACGCAAGAATAACATGCAGATTTATTTACAAAAGCTTTACATAGCCCACAACACTAACATCTTTCATCCAAGCTTGAAGTATTTGACATTTACAAATCTCAAGCTTAAAAGGGATTGTTAAAACATGTGGTGTTTGGGCCTAGCTATGTTTTATATTTGTTATTGGGCTTGAGATCATTGGTGGATCATGTGTTTGAATGATGTCTTACCTCGGTTGCAACTAACCTAAGGACTAATAATTAACTAGCTATAAGATCTAACTTATGGCAAATGAGAAATTATATTCATAGAACACGACATCCCAACTAACAAATATCTTTTCACTATCCAAATCATTAACACGGTAACCTTTCTATAATAGAGGAAACCCAAAAAATACAAATGGAATTGCCCTAGGTGTAAACTTATCCCTCAAGTGCAACATAATGGCATAACATCTACACTAAAAAACTCATAAATGGTCTAAAAAGGGTGGTTTGCCATACAACCCCTCAATCTTTATCATCTAAGCATACATGGATTATCAACTTAGGTGCAAGTGATCATATTACATGTAATTTAAATTTTTTATATTCTTATTATTCATGCACACCTCAATCATTACCTATTAAGTTGCCTAATGACACATTTGTATATGCCACCCACTTTGGACAAGCTCAACTTACTCCAATGCTTCACTTAAACTAAGTTTTGTTTATTCCTCATTTGAAATTTAATATATTATCTATAAGAAGAAGTAACATTTGACCATAATTGCATTGTTATTTTTTTCAATGATATTTGCATATTCCAAGATCATACAATTAGGCAGGTGATCGGACTGGCTAAAACAAAATGAGGACTATATTTTTGTAACCTGACTTAGATTAATTAAGTTGCAATCATTATCCATTGCGTTTCTCATTTAGTTTCCTTTCTTGAAATGACATCTCACCAATTAAAAGGCCTAACTACCCAACTTTTTATGTTTCTACCCTTCAACCCTTTTCTAATTTACTGAACCTACTATTTCACGATGGCAGATACCCCCTCCTCCATTTTCCAGCCACAATATTGCAATCCTTACCACAACACATATTATCTTTCTCACACTAACATACCAGGAAGTCTAGTTACAAACCTACTTAACGACAACTCTAATTAGGATTTATGGGGCTGTCAAGTCCAAAATTAGCTGATGGGAAAAAATAAATGGGGCTATGTCAAAGAAAGCTTTCCACATCCAAAGAAAGATGTAGAGAAACAAGCTCTTTAGATCAATCTGAATCCAAACTTATCAATTTTTTTCTTTTTCTTTTTATTTTTATCAATTGGTTTGAGAAATCAATAGATCCATATATGGTTAAGTTCATATCTCGAAAAATGGATGTCAAGATTGTCTGGCACAACTTCAAAGAAAGATTTGGGAAGGTCACTACTACTTAGTGGTACAATCTCAGAAAAAATAGTTTGAGAACCAAAGTGCTGGAACTTCTATGACCAACTATTGCTCCAAGCTTTCTAATTTGTGGGTTGAAATATAGATAGTTGAAGCTCTCGCGCACTACAATTGTGGCAGTTGCAATTGAATATTACAAACGCTTGCAGGAGAGAACTGAGAAGCATAACTTGATAGATTTTCTATTGGGTCTACCAAAACCTTTTAGAATTTCAAGACCAATGTCCTATCCAAAGATCTACTTACATTGGTTAACAAGGCTTTCAATTTGGCAAAGGAAGGCAAGCACCAATGCTATAGCAACATAAACGAAGGGAGGAACCTTGAAAGTGCTATTCTTGTAGCTTCGTCCCTCATCCAGAATCTGCAAAACTCTACATAAGTTGCTACCATCAACATAAGAGTGAAGCTTGACTCTAAAGGGCGAGCTGTCTACACTGATTGTCATAGGCTTAAACACACCAAAGAGAAATGTTACTGATTGGTTGGTTTCCATCCTAGTTGGGTACTTAAAAGTAAAGGAAAACAACCTGGACAAATTTTTTAGGTTGGAGGAGGAACACCAAAAAATTCTCAGCATGGCTCATTTGTGAGAGTTGCAAGATAAAATTACTCTAGAGTAGGACAGACGTTGGGACAGTATGCTGGGTCAACAATTTCCCTTGCATAGTTAGCAGCCTTAGCCTATGAATTAAGATCAAATTGTATAATCAAATTATTGAAAGACAACACAATTTCTCAGTTTTTCATTTTCGTGTTCTAAAGGTTTTAAGGTTTTTGTTGAAAGGTCAAATTATATATCACCCGTAAAAAAAAATTTACAAGATTGTTCGATTACAAGATATCATCATCTAAGCTCAAATATTGCACTTGGCAAATTCCAAAGCTCTTGTAAAAATTTATTACAATTTGTAAGCTTGACTCCTCTGGTAGATGAAATCTTCCTTCTCACATCCTTCTTGATTTTAGCAATAATGGTTGAGTTTTCTAGACTTGTATTGCTGAATCTTCTTCTATTCCTTTCGCTCCAAATGTGATACAATACGGCCTTGAAAGACATACTAAGTAAAGTTGCTGCGAAGCTCTTCCTCTTAACAGTCTTGATCATCCAACATATTTCAGCTCTCCAGTGTTCAATTCTTCGAGTTAATCCATTCATACCTAACAAAACCTTCCAAATGTAGTTTGTGAACCTGCACTTAAAAAACAAATGTTCCTGTGATTCTTCTTCTTGTTGGCAGAGGTTGCATTGTAGATCCACTGAACTGTTCCATTTAGCCACCCGATCTGCTGTGGATAGTTTGTCTCTTAAAGTAATCCAACAAATAAAATTATGCTTTGGTACTCCTTCTTTCCACACAAGTGTTGCCCATTTGGCATCTTCTCTGTTCTCTCTTAATGCTACATAACTTTTGGCAATATTGTATTCTGAGTCAGTCACTAGTTGTGTGAATTCACTTCTTACTTGTAAAATATTCCTAAAACTCCAAGCTAGTGATCCTTTCATCTCAACTTCTAATACATTCATTTCCTTCAAATTTTCTGTTATCATCCATTTAACCCATAAAGAGTTTAAATTGGGGTGCACAAGAGACCATAAGAGTTTTCCAATTGCCGCCTTATTCCAAGTGTGAATGTCTATCAAACCTAGTCCTCCAGAACTTTTAGGCCAACAAACTTCTTTCCATGTCACTTTTGCTACACATCGTCCATTAGATTTACCTGTCCAGGTTTTAAGGTTTTTGTTCTTACAAAGAAAACGACACTGATTTCTTGAAGTTTTTAAGGTTTTCTGTCGTCTATCTGTACGAAATGGCAATGAATGTCTCTCAATTTAGCCAAGTTCTTGGCTAGAAAATTACATTACCCGAAAAAAGGTAGTTCTGCATGCTGCAAACTCTGATTTTTCTGTCGACGTACACTTGACCATATTTGTACTCCCTCCAATGTTTTCTAGGCTGTAACTTGAGAATCCTCACCATCGCTTATTACATTTCTTCCCTCCGCTTTCATTCCCTTGTATCCGCTGGAGACTTCTGCATACACATGAAGCTACGACAGTGCGACAAGGTGGAATAGGGTGGTCCATTTCCGGTATGGTCCTGGCCAGCTACGCTTGCTGACAGGCATATGGAACGAGAGCTGCAAGTGTATTCAATGCTGCAACTTCACTTTTCATGCAAGTGGGCCGTCTCAGAGTTACGATTCAGTTTCAAGGGGTAGACGATGGGGTGCCGCGTGTGCGAAGAACAAATAGGACAACCTGCGAATAATTTGTCCACGCATTTACGTCAACCTAGACGTTGACGTGTACCAGAAAGTCTCATATCTAGAGGGTCATACTGGGAAGAAAAAAAACAAAGTCCAAGAAGACGGAACATAATAACACCTTCCATTTCCACATTTTAGCATTCAGACCGAGCTTTGACATTAGTTGTTGCCGGATTACATACATCATAAGCAAATACTTACACAGTAAAATATAAGAAGTCAATATTTTATTTAATTTGTTATAAATTAATCTGTATATTTATAGAGGCAGCAGTTTAACTATTTGTTTGAAATTTTTATACATTTATGATTCATTAGAAAATTTATGCTTTTTAACTTACCTAAAAAGTCACATTTTAGTATGGAGACCAAGCTTTATTATTACTTATTCGGAGGCTATGGAGACCATGCAACAAATTTGTATGGTTCAAATGAAAAACCAATCCTTATATCGGTGGATGTAATAATTTATTATTCGTTTTGGGTTCTCATACATCTATAAGTCATTGCAGATTTCTTCATTTTAGTGGGTCTCTCTTTTTGGTTATAGTGAACTTATTAAATGACATAGCTCACGTATATCTACTAACTCTTAAATATATGAAAACCCCCAAAAAGAGAATAAATTACTGTGTATACAATAATATAAGCATTTTATGTTAGTCTCTCTCTCTTTCACCCGCTTCTTTCTTTGTAAGGATAAACGGCTCCTGAAATCGTTTTTCTAGAAGCACCATCTACTCTTCTCTTGAATCAAAGCAACAAAAGATTCAGTCGGCAGAGAGAAAACTTTCTCAATTTGTTAAATATGGTTCATCTAACATTCGTTGACGACCGGTAGATACGTTGACCCTTATGAGGGATCCATACCAGCCCGATGGAGGAAGAGGAACCACAGGTTCTTTTACAGCACTTTCGAGAACAAAATCGATAGACCCTGAGGACTATTTTCTAACTGCTCCAACAAGCAAATCACAGATAATACAAAGAAAATCAGAAAAGCCAACAATGGGGACATCCACAGATTATCAAAAAAAAAAACAGAAGATGGACTATTCATGATAGAAGCCAGGCCAGGAGAGCTTCTTGTCTATCACTATCTATTTCTTCTGGTTTATTACTATCTCTTGGCAGATCATCGCTATCCCACAGCGAGGATAATCTTTCCTCCTGTTCATCCCATATCCCATTTCCCTGTATAAGACCCTCCCATCCCGAATAATCAACCCCATCGTCAAAACCGGGAGTTTTCGGTGAGCAAAACCACTCTCCACTATCTCCACTTGCACTGCGGTTTGAATTCTCCATGTTCTTACTATATACGGCCTTGTTCGTGCAGGTTAGCCGATTGTCACTGTCCTCTGTCCCCGACGGGACGGCATCTTGGCTTTCTCTCCCTTCATTTAGTGCCCGAAACTCGGATTCCAACAACCCGATATCCATGAAATCATCAGAACACAACAACCCAGCATCAATGCCGTCCCAAACATCTGGCGCTAAGAGTTGGTCCTCAGGACACAGAACCAGGGTCTCTCCTCCTTCACTTGAACCCACAGGGCTTTGGCTCTCTTTATCACGTGAGTTCAGGAACATGCGGTCGTCCATGGCGGCGGACAAGGCCTCTCTCTCCAGAGCCGGTGTGGCTGGTAACTGGATTGCATCAGGAGTAGTAATACTGCTTTTGGGTCTCCGAATGTCGGTTTGGATGTACTTCTTGTTCTTCTTCATCTCCAATCGACTGGTTCTACCGCCTCTTCGCTTAAGAGGACCATCACCCTTAGCGACGACGTCCATGATAACGGAAAGGGTTTCACCGCAAGGCTTCCTGAAAGTGTGAATCTTTCTGCTCAAATGGGAGTTCCAGTAATTTTTAATTTCGTTGTCTGTTCTTCCCGGAAGATGACTCGCTATTAGAGACCACCTGCATTAAACATCAAAGATTAATAATAGTACATACGGATGCTTATTTTCTTCCATTTCTATCAATCAGGTGATCATTATATCCCGTCACTTTCTTTTACTTTCCTACACCCTTTTTTTCGCTGGTCAAAGGATGGAAAATATCAAATAAGCCAACGCCTTTTTGACACCACATACGGTCATGAACTAGACATTGCTTATTCTATCGCCTGAGATTCCATCACTAAGTAACAGAGAAATAACTAGTCTCCATTACAGCGGATTACCTACAGTTAGAATTACGATCCAGGAAGGAAACAGAAAGAGCTTTTATATGAAGTTGACGGATGAAAATATCTTAGTTGAATCCTTGTGCATGGAGAAATATTAGCATATAAAAAGTAAGGGACCATTCTGCCCTTTGAGGGTAAGTTTTATTCATACTCTCAAAAAGTACCCGATAATGACTAAGCACTTACGGGAATTACAGCGCCTTCTGGACAACCATCTAAGTGTTGACAGAGACAAGGAAGGAAAACAGCGGAGATAGGGAAAGTGAAGCAGAAAGATTACGAACACAAACGAAAAATTATTGTCGGAAATCATCGTAGGAGTGACAGCTTTCCCAAGACTGTTTGAGCAAGATGGGGAGGGGGAGAGAGAGAGAGAGAGAGAGAGAGAGAGAGAGAGAGAGGGAGTTTTTGGCCTTCCTGTTCCTTTGGACATGGAGAGAAAGATGACTAAAATGCAGCCCGACGATACCCACCTATTTCCCAAAGAACTATGCAACTTCAAGATAACTTCTTCCTCTTCAGCAGAAATGTCGCCTCTTTTCAGGTCAGCTCTCAAGTAGTTAATCCATCGCAGCCGGCAGCTTTTCCCACATCTCAGCAAACCTTCGAACAAACACATCAAATCAAAACCATGTCAGTCGGACAGAAGAAAAGAACACCTACAGAAGGAACACATGCATTTTACCTGCATTCTTCGGCAATGATCTCCATGATCCCACCCCATTCTCCTGAATATACTTGATCAAGGTCTCATCCTCCTCGGCAGTCCACCTCCCCTTCTTCAACCCCACTTTCTCACAACACGGAGCCCTTCCCATTTCCCTTTGGAGAGAGAGAATCCACCAGTTGACTACACAGTTGCTCGCCAGTACATTTCTCAAGCAATTACTCGACAAAAAGTGTAACACATTTATAGACAGAACAACCTTTACAGCCACATCGGTGTGGGGCTGGTGATGCGATATGTTTGCGGTGGGAGATTCTGCCACGAGGGCTATCTATCAAGGCCACCGTCGTGGCTCCTCTACCGTCCAGAGCCTCCAGAGAGAGCTTTACTCTCCACGTTGACGCCCCCGTGTAATAACACCTTTGTGCCCCCGCTTTTATTTTGTCCCTATATTCAAAGCTTTGCCTGTCTCGTTTCAGGTACTGTTCTTAGTATTTGAGATAAGACTATGAAGAGCAAAAGTCATTTGTTTGTGAAAACTGTTTCATTCGTAGAAGATTCAACTTATCACAGTGCATTTAGCGAATAGCCGATGATGAACTAGTCTGACTTATTATTACTTAAAAATAAGAAAGTTCATCTATTTTTTATAAAATAAAAATAAAAATAAAAATAAAGCCTATTCGCATTCAAGGGGGGTTATGTTTCATGATTGACTTTGTATATGAGACTGACACCTATTGAACTTAAATTCTGATATTACAAGAAGACAATTTCTAATAAAAAATTAGTTTAAGAGTAAGGAGATCATTTCTTCGTACATAAAAAGATTTTAAACATGATTTAGACAAGTAAATACTAAGGATGCTTGGATTCGGTCTGGACTTATATTATAGGAGCATATCTCTTCTTACTTATGAATTTTAAGATACATCTCCGTACTTTTATATGGTATGACTCATGGCCCATTTCTTGATGTGACCTCACTTCCTACTTGTCCATATTAGTTGGTGTTTCTCTCACGCAACCCATAAGTGAGATAATAAAAATAGAAAATACCAACCAATTATTTTTACTTTTTTTTAACTTGTAGATTTGTTATCATAATCTTAACTAACATGCAACCTTTCATATAAAATTCCTGGTAATCGTGGGACTTTTCAAATGAATTTAACAGCCAAGTGCCATCAAGAGCACCTTCACTCCAAAGGTTGTAAAAGGTTTCATAGTATGAAGCGAACTGTGTCGTTCAACAATTTTCATTGACAGGATTGTTGAAGTAAATTTGCAAGAGGTGAACCAATAACTTCTATAATGTAGGAATCCTTTTAATTTCATCTCACTTCATCTGATTAGTTTTCTAGGGTTGTTTGGCTGAAGAAAAGAAATTCTGTAGCATGGTTTCATTTCTGTCTGTGCTGACCTTAAATAATACAGAGAGTACAATGTTTTTGGTCTTCAGCTTGAAGAAAACCTTAGATGTCACAGATTTTGAGGCTGACCATGGTTGTACATCATAATGTTATAGCACGTGGTCGTTGTGACATGGAATCATCCTGCACCTATCAAGATATTTAGCGAGGCCTGCGAAAGAAACGTATTTTTTCCGTTGTGCACTGGCACAATGTCAGAATCCCAGCCCTTTCTTTGTTTTTAGTTTTTTCTTTTCATCGTGGAGTTACATTGTGCAATCCTCGACAGCTTGTGGGTAAGAGCACGACCATGGTTGATATAATTGGTTTGGTCCATTGCAAGCTATCTTTGGCTTCTGGTTTAACTGTTTTTAAGTGTTGTTGTGACAGAAGTTATATTATTTAAATCATGATTTGTAATCTATTTTACAGGGGAAAAAATTTACTATTTTTGAATTAATTTTTAACCTAGTTTAAAATTCAGATCTATAAGACGGCAACCCTTGCATCAGAACTCGCAATTTAAAGCAATTTGAAGGAAATTGTGTTAAAAGAAGACACGAGAAAAGTTTTTATTATCTAAATTATAAAGTATAATTATAAGAATAAAAGAACCATAACTCTAAAGTGGACCCCTGACTAGTATTAATAGGGTTTTTAATATTAAACCCTATTATGCTGTTGACGCAAACCTAATACTCTGTCAATTTTTTAATGGCTAACCTTGACGTAAATAGTTGCAGAAGTGACAGGAGAGAACACTTAACACTCGTGAATATTCCTAGGTATCTAGCCGTGGAAAGAAGAGCACGATAGAACAAATAAATGCAACTACTTTCTTTATGGACTAAATTCATCTGTGCAACTATTTTGATGTGCCCTTTGGCTACTTGCCAGCTTTTTGACAAGTATGTACGGGATCATGGAATTGCCTGCTGAAACTTTAATGTTTTTATGGGAATTTTTTAAACTTTATAAGCAAGTGGTAGATAAATGGAGCCCAGACTAACAGTTCCTTAGCAAGGTTAGTGGTAGAAGATTCTAAAGGTTATGGATTTAAATCGCCTCATCTCCTTTACCAAAAAAAAAAAAAAAAAAAAGAGAAGTAAATGGACGTGCAATACTCAAGAAATACCTTTATGAAAGATGAATTTCTTATGTATGGAATTGGTTCTATATATAGAAACCACGGTGAAAGGATAGTTTAACACATTTAATAGCTCAAGCATTGGACAGCATACGTGAAGTCGTATATAAATGTTTTGAATCAGAAGTCTTGGTCTTAAAAGAGTAGTTGTAAAAGATAGTTTAAAGACAAAACTAGAAGACTTCTTATGTCATTTACGATTGTAAAAGATCCATAGATGAAAGGAGATTGAAAAGACATATACTTGCCTATATCAAGACTTTCTAAGCTACAATTATGTGCCCTTTCATTTGTCAAAGTTTTTCCTTTTTTAATGCCTTGTAACTTTCAAACATAATAATATCATCCACTCGGGAAAAAAAAACAAAAAAGTAGATAGATGATAATATTTGTTGAAAACTGGTAAAAAGTCTTATCCAAATATTGACCAACAATGTTGATGCAACAGCAAATTAAAGAGCTACGAATTTCAAAAGTCAACAAGTCCCAATGCAACAAAAACGATTTCTAAATCAGTTTTTCTAGGTTTTGAGAAAAACGTCATGTCAATTTTAGTTTACTAAGTAAATATCATGATAAAAACAATTTATGGCCACAGTGAAAACATAGTATCTAAAAATTGTGTTATGAAGCCTAAACGAGCCAACATTTGAGCACAAAATGATCCAAACTCTCTCCTTCATTCATTTGGAAGCCCCATAGGTTCAAATAAGTTGCATTTAATTGAATAGATTGTTCTGTACAAACCGCAGCTATAATCTACATGGAACTGGCTTGAAACGATGCAGCCTTAAACTGGTTATCTTGATAACAGGACGTCACATCAGCTAGTAATGGAGCTTCGAAACATAAGGGAAAACAGTGAAATCTGCCTACCTGCAGCCAACGTCTCAATCTAAAGCAATGAAGTTAGGAAAACAGCGCAGTCTCAGAGGGAGGCTACCTAGCATCAGTTGGATCGATTATAAGGAAGATGGAAACTTTGGCTTGCAATAACAAAGCTAAAGAGTCAAATATTCAAATCTTCTTTTCTTTTTGCAACATTTTCTCTTGATTTGTATGTTGTAAGATTTCACTTGTAGTTTCACTTGTAGTTTCCCTTGTAATTTGGTGTGCGAGTTGTTATATCAGGTTTAGATACTTCAAATCAAAAGAGAAAAATTTCTATGGTTTGGTTATACAAGCCGATTATCAAGACTAGGTCTAGTGTGATGTTTCTAAGACTTGAGAGAAAAAATAATAAATAAATAAACTTTTAATAGTGTTTGAACATTCTAATTGTAACGAGTTCAGAATGTGAAAATTGGTTAAGAGATTAGGGTAAAATCTCTTACAAACTTTTAATTAATTAGTGAAAGAAATTTAGTGGGTTTGCTTGTGAAAAAACAAAAGTAGGTTCATATGATTTGATCAAACCACTCTAAGTATGGTGTTCAATATCTTTGTTACTTAGCTTTATTAACTCAAGGTCTATTTGTCTATAATTTGCAAGTATTGAAATCACAACTTGCTAATTCAAGTTTTTGTTGATCATTGAAGCAACCTAATGTATAAGAATCGCCTCAGTAATGAATGAAATTACATTGACTAAGTGTCAACTCATAATATAAAATTAAATTTACACATTAAAAATTTCTAAGCCAATTTAATTTGCAACCAAATGTATAATAAAGAGGAAATCTAACTTTACTATATGATAATTAAAAGAGAGAGATAACAAGATATGAGATTATCATGAAATTGATTAATAGTGAAAGGTTTCTTATTTATGTTAAAAAGAGGCTTGAACATCCTTCTTGTATATTTAAGTGTATTATGTTCTCAATGATAATTTTTTAGGGAAGTTGAATTCTTCTAAATATTCAAAATATAATAAAACATTACATTTCTTAACTTCTAAAATCCGGATGATCCAATGCCTTGTAACAAAATCAGGCACAGTATTTTCAACGAATCAGAGTTTCAAGTCCTTATTGATCCACTCCCAATCTCTTTGACAAACAGTGCTTACCAATGGCCATAATTCCTCTAAAACGCCCATGGAAGGATGCAGACATCTGACATGATTTCCTCATTTCTTGCCCCACTTTCACCATACTAGCAGATGACAGTGATCGCATCTCTGACGAACACAATCTCAGAACCACGACAAATTATCTGTTTCATTGTCACCGAGTGTGAGCAGAAGAAACGGCGAGAGGAAGAGCAGGGACCTAGACAGAAAGCGACCTTCCGGTTCAAATAAGGTGAAATTTCGACTTTTTTCTGAGCTCATCGTTGCAAACAGCCTGATGTCAGACGCCATGTTACATGATAAAGCAAGTTTCAAAAGTACATGACATACCATAAAAGAATATTTATGTTTAGAACTACAAATTAACTTAAAGTCATATATCTATATTTGTAGATATTATAACTGTGAAATAATTAAAGAAGATAGATAATAAGATATTACAATTCTCAAGTAATTGATTAACAATGAAAGTTAAATATTAAGTACTTCATTCGCTTAATGATGGATTTTAAGGGAAGTTGAATCCTTCTAGCTATTAAAAATATAAATAAAATATTAAATTTCTTGATTTATAAATGTTGATTCCTTATATTTTTTAAATAAAAAAAAAACAAGCCTTTAAATATAAAAATAACTAATAGTGTAACTTGAAAACTAGCTCATAGATTTTATATATATATTACCTAAAAATCATATTTTTAATATAAGTCTTTTACTTTCAACAATCCATTGCACACCAAATATACCTTGGGCTTAAAGTTGAATGAGGTATAATAGATTTTTTTTTACACATTAATAATATTTAAGAAGCTAAAGATTGAAAATGAATTGCAATTGGTCAATGTTCCATTATACACCAAACATACCTTTAGTGCAAAATTAAATGAAATAGAATAAATGTTTATTATGCACTAATCACATTTGAAATGCTCAAAATTGAGAATGAATTGTAATTTATCAACTTAAGTTTTAATATCACATTAAAATAGTTTAAAATTTATTTCAAAAGTTAATAAAATATTTTTATATTTATAAATTATAAATTTTTAATATAGGATATTTGTCTTTAATACTATAATAGATATATATATATATATACACTTAAAGTTTATGAAAAAGTAACAATTATGAAATAATTTTTCAAATAACTGCAGTGATAAAACATGTTGATCGTGTATATTTTTAATTTCATATTGTTAAAATGTGAGTTTTATATACTTAATTAAACATAAATGTATTCCTGTGTCTCTTAAAAGATGAAATGGACTTCTCAAAGTTTCTAGTCCCCACGCATTCTCTCCCATCTCCAAAGAGAGCTTGCCTTCGGCATGCATTCTCTAAAACGTCCACGGAAGGAAACAGTTCTCTGAAACGCCCACGGAAGGATGCAGACATCTGACGTGATCTCCTCATTTCTCCTGCCCAGGAAGAGCAGGGACAAAGACAGAAAGCGGCTTTCTTGTTCATACAAGGTGAAATTTCGAGGTTGCTCTGAGCTCATCATTGCAAACAGCTTATGTCAGACGCCATTCCACGTGTGTTTCGCGGCCGACGTAGGGACACGTAAATAAGGTGAGATCTCGATGTTGCCGGGAGCTCATCGCAGCAGACAGCCTGATGTCAGACGCTGGAAACTTGTGCTTCCTGTTGAGTTGCTGTCATGTTACTGTTTCCTCTTTAGATGTGGGCTTTGCCTTGAAATTAATAGGGCCAAAGTTGAGGGCCACGGTGACCAAAACCCAATACTTATACATTAGAGTTGAATATAAATAAACAAATCCTCTAGATCTTTTGCAAATCTTGGATTTGAAAAGTGATGTTTTGGTTAAATGGAGAGATTATTAAAGAAACTTGATTATTACTCCAACTCATTTCCTTATTCTAATCCTCCTGGTAGAAGAAATTTAAGAACAAAATTAATATTTCATTGTTATTACTTTGTTTAGTGAGGTTATCATATTTTGATGATTGGTAATCTTTATTTACAATTGTATTTGTAGAATCTTTGAAAAAAACTTGAGTAAATATTATTTAAAAAATTATAAATATTTTGATTGTCTCTAGTTGTCAATCACATATATTGATTTTATCTTTGCTTATGTGTTTATTTTTTTCATTTATTAATAAAAAATTTCATAAAAATATTAAGTTTTTTTAACATAATATTAAAATTTGGTTCAAGTGTGGCACTTTACCAAGAATTTAAGTCTCTATAATTTTTCCCAATTGATTTTTCTATCACTTGTAAACTAGTCCATGCTCAAATTAATGAAGCATATTTAAAAAATGTATCATACATTATCAATATTTCGGCATCATATTTTCTTTAAAATTTTAGTATCTCTTGCTTTAATGATAGGTTTTAAAAGAAGTTTAACTATTTTTAACAAAAACTATACTTAAGAAACCTTCAATTATGATTATTGAATCCAATTTAATAAATAAGACATAGTGGCAGTTAAAATTATTACCATTACATAAAATTTAAAAATTTTATTATCAAATAAACAAAAAATAAATTAATTCCTAAGATTGAGGCCCAAAAGAGTTTATGAAAAATCATCCCGGCTGGATTGGTCGTTTGGGCCTTCTCGCCCTTTTCTAGCCGTAAGCGTCACGCCCATTTCACCCAGTCGCAGGAACCAAGAAGTGACGTGGCCAATGATTATTGGTCGGAACAACCCAAACCGTGCTCTGATTGGGTAGTTTCTCCAAGACCACGTTGCAAAGCGAAGCTTCACTTTCCCTGGCCAGGTCTGTGAGTCCATTCGCTATTTCCTAGTTCGTGGAAAGAGCAGACCAGACTTCACAGAGAAGATCAACGCTTGCATTGCCAAGATCTGAAATCAAAGCCCTTAGCTTTTGGTTTGCTTTCCATGGCGCATCGAAGAACAAATTTGTTGTTCCTCCTTTGCGCTTTGTGCTACGTTCTGTCTGCCATTGCAGGGTACAAGTCTCTCTGTGCGCGGAATAGTTTATATGAATGAGTTCTGTTGTTGAAAATGCTTAAATTTGGTGGTTTCAGGAAGACCTACTACGACGTACTGCAAGTGCCGCGTGGCGCGTCGGACGAGCAGATCAAGAGGGCGTATCGGAAGCTCGCGTTGAAGTACCATCCGGATAAGAACCCCGGCAATGAGGAGGCTAATAAGCGATTCGCTGATATTAACAACGGTAGGAGAATCTGTAAGGATTTTTCTTTGATTGCTTAATTGGTTTATGCTAGGGACTGTTGGTTTCTTATTATCTTTAATATACATTAATAGCGTACGAGGTATTATCGGATAGCGAGAAGAGGGGTATATACGATAGATATGGTGAAGAGGGGCTGAAACAGCATGCGGCTAGTGGAGGAGGCAGAGGTGGTGGAATGGGAATGAACATCAACGACATTTTCAGCCAGTGAGTTCTTTTTTTTTCTTTTTGTTTGTATTTACATATTGAATGAGAATTGTGGGAGTGTCAGTAGAATCTGTATGGAAATGACACTTGCAAATGCTTGAATTGATTCTTGTGCTTTACATTGTTCTTGGTGTTCATGTCATGAGATGTACTGTTCCAAATAATGGTTTCATTGGACGGAAGCTGTAAAGAATGAAGTTTTCCCAGAAATGAAAAATCCAAGTAAAATGGGTTGGGAGTTTTGCATTCCCCTAGGAAAACACGTAATTTCTGAGGTTGTGGACTAGGATTGGAGTGTGTCTTTGGTGCTCTTTTTTACGGTAAAGGATTCGTTAGAGGCAGGAGAATGACTAAGTTTATATGCAGCCTTAAAAGACTAAAACTAATTTCTGGGATTTCGATGCTTAGAGTTGGCTGCTGTTTGTTAGAAATACATTTGGCGGTGCGGCACTTATGGTGTTATCCGCCTTTTAAATTACTTGATTTGGCAGTACATTCAGGTAATTTTTATTTGTATGTTAAACTACATTGGCCATTGTTGTTGTAACTTAAATGAGGAAGCCGCATCACAAAGTTGCACACTTTTCTGTTTATAGGTAGCTAACATTCATAAGTGTGTGGCCTGTGTCAATGATGTCCTTGTCACTTCACTTTATGGCTAACATGTAACTTTCCTCCAGATTTTTTGGTGGAGGTCAAATGGAGGAGGAAGAGAGAATAGTGAAAGGTGATGATGTGATTGTTGAACTGGAGGCAAGTTTGGAAGATTTATACATGGGAGGCTCGTTGAAGGTACACTCATGTCGAGATATGTACTATGAGAACATCTCTATTCTTAAACAGAAAGAACATTTAATAGCATTATCTATGTAGTCAAGAACATCCTGAAAAAAATAACTGTAAGCAGCATATATGTCAGTCCTGAGAAACTCTAAATGGGTCTCTGTAATCTTTGAACCATCGGTCATATCAGTAGGATTTTATCAAGGGAAGTAACTTTTATTGACCATAGATATGGGATTTATCAGGTTTGGAGGGAGAAAAACATTTTAAAGCCAGCCCCAGGCAAGAGACGCTGTAACTGCAGAAACGAAGTCTATCACAAGCAAATTGGTCCTGGGATGTTCCAACAAATGACAGAGCAGGTACGTAATAATTCCGCAGAGAGTCTTGTGAAGCTCTTTACCTCAACTCTTGTTTTTGTGCCTACGATGCTTCTTCTTTTTTTCTCCTTGGGGCCATGGTCGATGCCTCTGTGTTGTTTTGTGTTTTTTTTTCTGAAAATGGAAGTTTATCATATCTCCATCTTTTCATTCACCTCTATCTCTGGGATTCAATTTCCTATTGTGACATATTTCATGTGCTCCTTCAGGTCTGTGAACAATGCCCAAATGTCAAATATGAAAGGGAGGGATATTTTGTCACTGTTGATATCGAGAAAGGAATGCAAGATGGGCAAGTAAGCTGTCTAGATTTTCCAATCTTATTTATTTCTGTTGTTATTTGTACCTCCCTCATTTGTCATTAACAATGTCATCTGTCCTTGTTTAAATATATATATGCACGTATATTGTCAAGAAACTGACTGCCATATATCTGTCATACAAACAAGTTTTACCTTCTTAATGTACGAATTGGAAGAATCGGTCAAAAGCAATGTGCCTTGGCCCATATGATCTTTCGAATTTTTTCATTATTGTTTTGGTATCAAGTTTCGTTTTTCTGTTGCCATAAGAGAAAAAAGATGAAAAAGTACTCTTCATCACCATAGCTGGAGATGGTTGTTCTGTCTTTCTAGAATTGCATTGGTGTTGAAACTGGACTGGGAGTAGAGAACACTAATCTGATATCATTCCCTGAATTCAAAATTATCTGTAAATCTGAAAATTCTTGATTTTCCTGAGCAATAATTTTTGTGCTTTACACAGGAGGTTGTTTTCTATGAAGATGGTGAACCTATAATAGATGGAGAAGCTGGAGATTTAAAGGTTTGTTCCTTGACGGTCTGTTAGTAATTGGCCTTGTGCTTCTGGAATCAACTGACGACATTACTACTTTTTCTGCAGTTTCGTATCCGCACAGCACCCCATGATCTCTTCAGAAGGGAAGGCAATGACTTGCACACAACTGTCACTATAACACTGGTAACTATCATCAAATTTAAGTTCTTCCCATGTCAAGGGCTGTAGTTGCACTTTGTACGGGATATGTATTGTACAAATTTAGTCAGCATCTTCAAGTTTAGAGAGTTTTAACCATAGATTTCTGTCACTGTAAATCAACATATTATACCCTGAGAATAATCCTCTTCCTTCTCTACCGGTTGTAGTTTCACTTTATACGGGATATATGTTGTACAAATTTAGTCAGCATCTCAAGGTTAAAGAGTTTTAGCCATAGGTTTCTGTTACTGTAAAACAACATGTCACACCCTGAGAACAATCCTCTCCTTCTTTACGGGTGCAAGATGAATTGGTAGTCTTTCTGCGAAGACCAACAACTAGGCATATATATGTGCTATGTTTACTGAGCCAAAAGAAACGAGGAGGTAACTAGATTGCAAAAGATATCTAACGTGAGGAGGTAACTAGATCGCAAAAGATATCTAACATGACCTTTTGGTAAACTTTCTGCCTTAATACAAGGTTTGTTAGCCAATCTAATGAAATATGAGATACGGTCATACTCATTTCACAGTTTTTTTCTTTTTTCAATTCTATCCTCCCAAAAACGAAGTGCTTGTTTTCATGTGGAGTTGATTTTCTCAACCTTTCCAGGTTCAAGCTCTAGTTGGTTTTGAGAAGAAAATCAAACATCTTGATGATCATTCTGTGAACATCAGCACAAAGGTAAGAAACAACATATCTAATAGCCTCGTATCATGGTCACTGAGTGAGTAGGTGGAGACTATAATCTGCAACTTGCCTGACTTACTATCTTTGACTACTCAGGGAATTACTAAGCCCAAGGAAGTGAGAAAGTTCAAAGGGGAGGGTATGCCTTTGCATTTTAGCAATAAGAAAGGGGATCTTTATGTCACATTTGAAGTTCTCTTCCCATCTTCTTTAACAGAAGACCAGAAGACGAAGATCAAGGCAGTTTTTGCTTAGGATATAGGTGAGCGTTTTTGGTCAGGTTCGAAGATGTACCCATTGTAACTTGATGATCACGATATATAGAAAATGAACGGACCCTTAGGTTTCTTCCTTTACTACGAATGCTTTTTCCTCCTTTTTTAACCTTAGTTTAGTGTTTTCTAATATGCTTTTGCTGTTACTACTCCGAAGTCGTTTTGTCATACTATTTCATCCTTATTTGCTGTATAATTTCTCCCTTATTTGGGGAGGACTACAGTAGAAATGCAGAGGATCAAATTTTGTGAGAAATATTTCGTTCTTACCATACTTGGTTCTGTTTGCAATATGGAGAAAAATGGCAGAGTTAGTATATACCCTTTTTTTTTTCATTTTGCTGATAAGAAGTGCTGAAATTTCAAATCATGGTAGTGCATGCATTTACAAGATATATTAGTTCCAAACCATAATACCCTAATAGCATAGGCTTCGAAAATAGTCACAGATGGTTGGGATAATTCAAGTTCCGTGTAATCATAAGCTTTATAATTTGATGTGTTAGAAAATTTATCATTATTCAAAAGGCAAATCAAGAACAAGGGGGAATTTTTTTCTACTTAAAAATGATTTTCGGATAAGATTTAAATAATATTATAATTTTATTATCTCATTTTTAACATGTCTCCCCAATTTGAGCTTAAGAACATGCTTTTGTGAAGATATTTGTTTGTGTGCTTCTGATTTGATATTATGTTTAAAAAAATTATTGTTATTTCAGTTTTTTAAGTTATACAAAAGAAGCATAGGAAATGGGTATCAAATTTGAGACCGCCGGCAGATCCATTGGCGAGTTGGCCACTTTTATTCCAAAGTTGACCCAAAGTAAAGAGTATTCCCTTTTTAAGAAACATTCCTAACCAAAATTAAGCACTATAGAAATTTTACCGTCTTTCTTAACATTATACTCTTCATCTATCTTGTCGTGTATATTTGGACGCGAACTAACATGCCATTGTTCTTTATTTCCCGTGGTCGCTAAAGGCACAGAGCGTGTTTGCTTCCACCCCTGCTGCATTAGTGAAAAGCTTCGTCTTAATTTGTGAATCTATATGCAAGAAAGCACTTGTAGCAAGCCTTCTGGGTGAGGCTTGGAATAAAAACTATTAAAAAGGAGCAAAAACGCAATTTTGGTGTAATTTTATCATATTACGGCCTCCTGCCCCTAATTTGGCTTTGGCTTTGACTTCTCTTTCTATGAAATTGTGTTTTTTGTACGCCAGAGAAAGAAAAAGCACCAAAACAAATAGAGGTTGTTCATCTTGTGAGAGTAAGAAATGTCTCCTAAACTACATTGAATTTGGTGTCTTTGTAATAGATGATACTAATCCTCTTTGTTTCTCCCCAACTGGGAAGTTCAAAGGGCTGTTTCTTGGGAATTACGCGATGATAAAGTGGGTAATCCACTATGCATTTGTAAATTCGTCTTTAACGTTAACTACACCGAAACAAATTGTATTTTTCTGATGGGGCCAAGATAACTATGATTGATTAGAGCACAACTGGGACTATTTTAGCTTCTTTCGACTTAAGCCTTGTATGTTTATGATTTTAAACATTTTAAATTGTGTTGACCAAAAGCTTTGCATGAATCTGTATCAATTAAATGTGCCCCCATCGAGGCACTAAGAAAACCCAGGACATAAATGAAAAGAACAATTATGTCAATAACTTGGGATAATGATATGGAAATGTCCGTGTAAAAAATGGTGTCGTTTTCGATGGAAGCTCGGACAATTTTTCAGTACCATCTCAAAAAGTTTATTATTTACAGAACCACCTAACTGTTAACAGGTTTTCATCAGTTCTAGCAGAAAATAGGAATTCAGAACAGTAACAGATATGCCTCAGTCCTGGATGAACCACATATGTTACTCGATTAAAATCCCATCCTATTATGTACGGAAGCTAGCTTTCTTCATCTGCCTCAAAAACCTTCCTCAGCTTCTCTTCATCCGACTCAAAAACCTTCCTTGCCTGTTTCAGCTCCTCATTCATAGACAGCAACTCTGTACAGCGATTGAGTTTTGGCAAGTCCTGCATCATGAGAGAGTAAGATTGGTAGTTACCTGAACCTAAGCTGGTAAGCCAGCGGAAAAAGTACTGGCACTTGACCCTTTGATAAGGTGTTCAAATCCCCACATTCCAAAAATTCTCCCCCCCTTCTCATTTGCCTAACAAAAAATAAACGATTGGCACTTATCTGTTCCCTAATAAAATGACAAACTGAAGAGCAAGAAAATTGAGGAATATTCCAATGACGCTTCTCTCTAAATTTCCAATAGAAGACAATGTTTAATGTATAAATGTTGTTGGCTGAGACATGCAACATGAAATGGGTATGCTAAATAATATCTGGATGAGATATATGTGACCAGCACAGCCAGCCTGCACCAAGAAGCAGCATGCCGTCTGGAGAACACCTTCATGATGCATTGTTTAGTTATATGTGCAAACAAAAATACGAAAGCGAAACCTGCTGAACATTATTCCTTGAAACCAAGTGTAGCCACAAAAATGTTCCAGGTCAGTGAAGTCGAATTATAGGTGAAAATTGTAAATGTTAAGCTACCTTGCGTATTAGATACAGGAAATCTTCAACTGATAGCTTTCCTCTCTTTGATCCAATATCTTGGGCTTTATGCACCTGCAGGAACGTTCAAGATATTGGCATGTCACCTACTAGTGACATCTTATTTAGGAGTAAACATTGACTGCCGTAAGAAGTACCTACCAAATCTGTTATATACTCCACAACAATGTCCTCCACCAGAGACACACTTTCAGGAAGTGGCTGATAACGCAACAAAATTTGTAATTAATTCAAAATGATGGTGAAGCACACTGATTGGATACTCTAAATCATCACATTTTGTTATACATAATCAGACAATTCCATGTCAATAACATTGCATCAAACAAATGACATGTCTAAAACTATAGCAGCAAGTAAAACAAGGATTATGGGAGCAAGTAAAAACATCAAAATAACATGTAAAAGGGAGAAATTCGCATCATTTTTTTTCAATGTGGCGTAGATGAAATTAGCAGAAAACCAAGTGGCCAAGTAATGCCTGCATGAAATAAATGTAATCGCATATGGAGCCTTATATAGACAAGTGAGTTAACAGATGCCTTTCTAGAGCTTTTAGCTCATTGTAGACCCAATATTCCAAAAGCACTGACATAAGCTTTTGCTAAAGGTCTGTTACAATTAAGAAGAATTACGCACCTCTTGTTTTCAATCTCATGATATAAGCCTCTAAACTTGCAAAACCCAACCTCACTCTGCTAGGCCATGTAACTTCTACTCTCATATTATCGTGATTCTTGCCATCCATCTTGAGCTTTACTTAACAAAATTAAGGTTGACTCTAAGTATAGTGTTTCCTACGCTCAAGCCACATCCCCTGCACACTTGCTATACCAACCAAGGATTCAACCCAATCTCGTTCTACCAGATGAAATCAAAGCTGACACCTAAGATGCTTCTGCAAGGTGAAGTTAAGAGATATTTGAAAATTTTTTTGGTAGACATCTAGAAATTGCATGCTTGGGTCCCAGGTAAATCAACTTCTCTTTCCCATCTCGTGAATTTATATACACAAAACCAGGTACAACAATCATCACTGCTAATAACAAAGTCTGCTTTTTCATTAATATAAACCTTGTCAAATAAATTTCACACTTCCAATCCAATCCAATCCAATCCAATCCAAGGCAGAATTCTAGTATACCAAACACTCATATAACAGATCATTGTACCCATATCATCAAGAAATCTATTACAAGTTTAAAACATCAATTGTACTTAAGATCTAGCAGTTCGCAAGAACCAGATTAACAGTATTCATACACTCTAAAACCCAAATTATTAACAAATAGACAGTGCTACTTACATTAGGATCATCTCCAAAACCATACATCATATGCTGCACTGAAAACCAAAAAGAAGAAGAATAAGGACATAAAGAGAAAACCGCTAAACCCAGTAAATCAAAACTATTCCCCAAAAACTCACATTCTTTCTGAAACACGCCTCTTTTGCGTTTAAAAGTTGTTTCCGAGGGCTGCGACGACCCGGCCTTCGATTTCGATGAAGGTCCAGCAGAATTACCGCTCATCTTCCACTTCAACCCGTCACAGTAATCAGTGAAAAATTTAACATTGAAACCCAAAACCCCAAGGTTCAAGCAAAAATAAAAGAACTGGATATTTACAACACCAACCTAAGCACGAGAAAATCTGAAAGTGAAGATCTGGTGATACGAACTTTTCTCGGCGTCGCAATTCCCGGAGTCTCTCAAGGCAATTTCAGATGATTCTTTTGGGAATTGGAACCGCGAAATTTGAAAGGAGTAAAACCTAACCCTCGGCTTGAATGCTGAGAAAGAGGTGAAAATAAGAAAATGGCCCCACGAAGCGCACCGTTTTGTGCTCTTGCTCTGTGTGTAATATATATTTTTTTTCCTCCTGGATCGATGATCTCTTGAAAATAAACAGTACGTGTCCTTTAAGTGGCTAGGTTTTCAATAATTATCAATATTAAAATGTAAATTTGAACTATATATCATGGAGATCTTTTCATGATTTATTAATTACATAAAAATCATAAATGTTCTATCGTTCAAAATTTTGCACAGCCAATGAGATTAAAGATTCTCTTATTATTCATGAGAATAACAATTTCAAATCACTTAATCAAGCATGCATATTTATCCTATTGCAATCTTCCGAGATCCTAATCAGAATTTGATTTGAGTGGGGTTGATTTGGATGTGTAGGAGTCATCTTCCCTACATCAAGGCGGACACAACGCACTTGAATCATAATGGAAACATCACATCAACATCATATTGGACACTATACAACTGCATCATAATGGATACAGCACCTTTGCATTTTTAAGGGACACAACACTGAGATACCAAGCCAAAGCTTTGCATAAACTCTACCCTTCGTAAATGTCCCCTAATAAAGGAGGTTAGATGGTTTACATCATAATTACATCAGCCTTACACTTTAAAATGTAACTAAATCCCTTAAATCCTAACGGATTATACTAATTCCTAATTAATTAAAAATAAGCACTTGACATATTCTCATTATTTAAGGAAATGATTTTGTAATATGAATATGAACAAAAGATGGATAGTGTGTCTTATGCTTAATCTCGATGCATGCACGTAACAACATTTCAAAAATTTTAATATTTTTCTATGAGAAAGGTGCTAAGGATCATACCTTATTTTAAAATTTTATTTGCTTTTTAAAATTAAATTGTAAAGAGGTTAGTATGCTTTCCTTATAAACTATATTTCATAACATATCACAATTAAAATACGATATTCCAATTCTTTTATTTTCTTGTCATGAGATGAAGTTAAGGATTTCATGAGTATTATCTTAGAAAATACCCCATTTTCATGGGTTTTGAATTCAACCCAAAAAGTTAGCTTATTATATAAAATTATCAAATTTCTTTTAAACCTTAGTCTTTTTATTCATATCTAATATGGGACAAATGTTATTATTTTTCATGATAGTTGAGCTGGGACTCCTAATTTCACTAGGCCTTTAAACTTTAGTCTTGTTATTATGGTATTATCTTAGAACTGACCCCATTTTCATGAGTTGTGAATTCAACCCAAAAAGTTAGCTTATTATATAAAGTTATCAAATTTCTTTTAAACCTTAGTCTTTTTTTTTTTTATCTAATATGGGATAAATGTCATTATTTTTCATGATAATTGAGCTAGGACTCCTAATTTTACTAGGCCTATGACACTATACTCAAACTATGAGTTATAAAATAATTTTATGTACTTAAACTATAAACTTTGATATTATATTCAAGAACTTTTATTATAAAAAAAAAAAACAATTTCTAAGAAGTAAACATGTCTTGCGTTTGAAAGGAATTCCACATATAATATATATTATAAGAAACATATAACATTTGTTGATCAGCCACTCAAAGCTAGATTAGGATGTTTCACAAGGAAAGCAAAGCCAACAACTTGTTAACGGTGCCAAACCTGTTGACCTAGTGGAGTTGTGCATTTGAGGACGGGAAACCATATTGTTCCTATGGTCCATCCAACTTCCACCCACCTTTAAAAACACCAACTTTAGATTGATGGATTGAGGGCTAACTTTCCTACCAAGAAAAGACACATTTGAGCCATGCCGAGTCAATGGCATCAATTGGCCACTGATTTTGGTATATCCAACCGAATTTTCTCAACCATCAACTGCAAGTTTTAACTCCTAACTCTAACCCGTCCATTCAAGCCTCCCCGACCAATCAGGCCACCCTGCTTGGCCATTAAAAGTGACCTGCCGACTCAAAGCATCAGGGAAACGTTACCTGAGGAGCCTGGATACCACTAAAAGCTTCTAGTTAGAGTTGTTTTCGTAGCCTCTTGGGGTTATAAATGCACACCCAAATGTCTCTATAATTGAGTTTCATAAACAGATTTCTTCGTCAAATTAAATAGAAGTTCCTTTTGGGTATTAATTTCACCCATCAACACCACATCTTTAAAGAGTTGATTTCAAATAATTGCCATTGTTAAAATTTTTAACTTTACTCTCACCTATGAAATATAAACAGTGTAAGACTTATATTACTTCAATATATCTAGGATTCAATTTTACAAGTAAAAGGCATCGCGTTTGAGTTTATTATTATATTATTAAAATTAATTTATCTCTTACAACCACTTATAAGAAGAAAAAAATTGTTCATTTCCTTAAATGAATACGACTGCAAAATTTCAATAACTGTTTTATTTATTTATTTATTTATTTATTTTTGATTACTTACACAATTATTGTACGAAACTTCTCTAGAAGTTAGCCCATCTTAAGAACACTCCAATTGAAACGTGCCGATGAATCGCATAACTTTGACGGCGGATATGAGTGTGGCACAAAAAACGAAAACAGTTCCCTCCTGCAATACGCATCCTCGGAAAGACAGCGAATACAAAATAAGAAACCCTACATCAGTTCATCCGGGACACGTCACCGCTGTCTGTTTTTTTCAGTTGAACTGCATGCTCCGACGTGGCGAGTGCCAGATCCAAATCGAGTCCCCCCCTAAGAAAAGTTTGACGAGGAAGCCAACGCGCTTTCGTGGGAAGCACAGCCTTCGCATCCCGACGGATCGGGACAACAAGACGACGCCGTCTACCAGGAAAATTGAATTTTTTAAACCCTAAAGTCTTGGAAGTATATTTAAATTAAAAAAATAAAAAAAATAAAAGACAGAATCAGCGAGCGTTAAGCGGGGGGTACAAAGGTCGGTGAACTGCATAAATGCCTTCTCTCTCTCTTTCTCTGTGTGAAGAACGAGGAGGAGAACGAAGGTGCAAAGATTGTGAGTGCACGTTACGGCCTTACACATCGGAAGCGTGGTTATATAAAAACCCGGAGAGGAACAAAGAAAGGTACGGGTGATTAGAGAAAGTTGGGAATGGATAGTTTGTGTTTGAAGACGTCAGGGATTCATGGAACTCTGGGCTGCTCGATCTCCGCCAGTGGGGGTATGGAGGTCCGAACGACGCCGGCCCAGGTGAGCGCGGTGGGGCGGTCCGCTGCAGATAAGAAGACGGCGCCGTTTTCGAGATTAAGATCTCTGTGGCTTAATAACAGAGGTGGGGGTGGGGGTGGGGGTGGTGGTGGTGGTGGTGGTGGTGGGGGGAGCAGTAGGTACAATGGGTTGGCCGTGGACGACGCTGTTCTGGCGGAGAACGAAGTAAAGGTCCGTGTGGAGGAGGAGCGGGAGCGCAGCGAGAACTGGGTGTTGAAGATTTTGCATGTAAGATCGCTGTGGAGGGAGAGGGGCGTTGGTATTGTGACGGAAGAAAAGGATGGTGATGTTGCGAGGATTGATGAGAGAATTACTAGTGAAGATGGTGGTGAGGAAGAGTGCGATGTTTGTAGAGTTGACGATGATGGTGGAACTGAGAAAGTCGAGTTCGACAGAGACACGTTTTCGAGGTTGCTGAGGAGGGTGTCGTTGGCGGAGGCGAGATTGTATGCACAAATGTCGTATTTGGGGAACTTGGCCTATTCTATTCCCGACATCAAGGTTCGCAATTTAGTCCCGATCTTTGACCGTTTCTTTGGTTTTGAAGTTCTCTTTTCACAGTAATCTTTGAGATTTTCTTTAGACGGGGGATCGGAAATCCATATATTGAAATGAATGGGAACTTGGAGGTTTTGGGTTTGCTTGAATTGAGTTATGAGAGCTCAGATCGGGTTTTCTATCCTAAAGTTGTTTCTTTTTAAATTTTTTGGAGTTTTCCCGGGGAGAACAACCTGATCTGGGCAATATTTACATTTCTGGTTCATTGTTTGGATCACATTGCTTGAAGTTTTAATCTCTCCGGTTTTTGTAATTATGCTGTGGCCTTTATCGGAACCTAAGGGAGTTGCAGGTGAGTTTTGTTTTGATCCTAATTCTGAAACTTCAGATCGCGATGCCATCTTTTTGAAAATTCTGATTCTTTCTAGGAGACTTTCATAGAATAAAAACAGCCTTTAAATTAAAAATGGAATCTGAGAAGATTGTTGCTCTGTTTGGGCAATGGAAATAAGGTATTGGAGGTGGAACCAGATAGAATTGAACTTCCTCTTTGGTTAGAAATAGTAAAATGAGGATCGGACTCCAAGAAGTTTTATTCTGTAATTTGGAATGAAGTGATCTGAATTGCTTTCTCATTTGAAGTAAATAATTAATTGACTTGGATTACAGATATTCATTTCAAATGCTCTGCCATTACTTGCATTGATAGTTTATCTCATGAGTCTGATTTTCTTTTAAGGGTTTCGAATTTTCATACTTACATGAATAGATTTATGCTATTTTTGATTGTCCAGCCAGGAAATCTTTTGAAATTTCATGGTCTGCGATTGGTAACTTCATCTATAGTGAAGAAGGAATTGGCTGCGAAAGCTGAGAAAAATCAGTTGTCAGCTGAAACTCCAGAAGCAGAAAGTGAATCCAAGGATAAGGTGGAAGGCAAGAAGCAGGAGCAGAAGAATGAAGGATATCGGATAAGTGCATCTGCTGCTTATCACATTGCAGCCTCTGCTGCTTCCTATTTACATACACATACAAAGAGCATACTTCCATTCAAAAACTCAAAAGCCAAGGCTGGCGAACCTTCATGTGATGGAAATGGTGGAACTGATGATGCTTCTAATATGATGAACTCAGAGATGGCTTCTTTCATGGCAACTACAGACTCAGTGACAGCTGTGGTTGCCGCAAAGGAGGAAGTTAAGCAGGCTGTTGCAGATGATTTGAACTCAACACGTTCATCACCCTGTGAATGGTTCGTATGTGACAATGATCAGAGTGGTACAAGATTCTTTGTCATTCAGGTACTGTGGTGAATCTCGCATTACAACTATTTACTTTTTAGTAAACTGTTTCACTGGCAAAATTAAACGGGGGACTGCTTATTCTTTTCATATAAAATTTGTGTACTTCTTCAAGAGTGGGCACATTGGTGTGTTTTGGACTTTGATTATACTTTCCTCAATGGTAGATCAATGAATTATGATTGTTACCTCATCAGACTGACAGTCTCCTTACCCGATGATACAGGATGCTTACTATGGCAGATTATGAATGCTACTCTTTGGTATGTTCTGTGTATTTAGTCTTATTGAAACTTTTTCTTTGCAGGGGTCAGAATCACTATCTTCATGGCAGGCAAATTTACTTTTTGAACCGATTAAATTTGAGGTATATTCTCATTGGCTACATTTGGAATTTACTGTATCTATTTCACTATTTAAAAAGGTTTCTTGTATTTAAGTATTGGGTCTGATTACTCATGATAATTGAAAAGAAATATAGTAATATATGGATGTAAACTTAAGATTGTGAGACGCAAGAATGATAAGGTTTGACGTTTGTCTCTGCTAAACTTATACACCTGCTTGTAAATTTATTTATTCTGAAATCAACGAATGGGATGCATTTTTTTCTGTCCAGGGACTCGATGTGCTTGTGCACAGAGGTATTTATGAGGCTGCCAAGGGAATATATCAGCAGATGCTGCCTGAAGTCCGTTCACACCTTGAATCTCATGGAAAGAAAGCAACCTTCCGTTTCACTGGCCATTCTCTCGGGGGAAGCTTGGCTCTACTGGTGAACCTCATGTTGCTGATACGGCATGAAGTACCAATTTCTTCCTTACTTCCTGTTATAACATTTGGTTCACCATCCATCATGTGTGGAGGTGATCGTCTGCTCCGCAAGCTAGGATTGCCGCGGAATCATGTTCAGGCAATCACAATGCACAGGGACATTGTGCCCCGGGCCTTCTCTTGCAATTATCCTAATCATGTTGCGGAGATTCTCAAGGCTGTTAATGGGAACTTTCGGAATCATCCTTGTCTCAATAACCAGGTAAACTTTTGACACAATGGAATGAATTATGGGCTATTGAGACCAACAAGATCTCTATACTGATCTTAAGTATTTGATGCTATTCTTTTTTGTTTATTGCAGAAATTCCTTTATGCTCCATTAGGTGAGCTTTTCATTTTACAGCCGGATGAGAAATTCTCTCCCAGCCATGATCTCCTTCCTTCAGGCAGTGGTCTGTATCTTTTAAGCTGCCCAACGTCAGAGGCCATTGTTGCAGAGAAGCAGCTTCAAGCTGCCCAAATGGTGTTCCTTAACTCTCCACACCCCCTTGAAATCCTAAGCGACCGCTCTGCATATGGTTCTGAAGGAGCCATCCAGAGAGATCATGACATGAATTCTTACATGAAATCCGTCAGGGGTGTGATTCGCCAGGAGCTTAGCCGCATCAGGAAGGCCAGAAGGGAGCAACGCCGCAAAGTATGGTGGCCTCTTGTGGCGCCACGCAGCATCAATGCTGGTATAGTGATGGGGAGGCACATGATAACTGTCAACATGAGCCAAGAGCAGTTCAACTTCTCTGGCATCTTACACACCGGGAAAGAGTCCTTGAAAAGGTTCAGTAGGCTGGTTACCTCACAGCACATGCAATTTTTTGTGGTGCTTTTGATCCCAGCTCGATCATTACTCCTGAGTGTTTTCGGCATGATCAACTTAAGTTGACAAGATCGTGCTTGTCACATTATTTCCTACCTTTCTGTTGGGGTACTCTTTAGTTATATAGGGGAGGGCACATGGCTCAGATGATGCTTAGATGATTCTTTATTCATTGGGTTTCAGAATTGCAAGCAATTCAACTTGTTTTTCCATAGAAGATGTCAAATATCAAAAATATATGTAAACGAACAGTCATGTATGATTCATTTACAATGAATTGGAGTACCCAGTGCATGGTAATATGATCAGTGTACTCTCAAGCAATTATTAGAGCCAAAGCATCAAAAGATGGAGAAAGAGTTGAAAGCGAAGTGTTACTTGTGTGTTACAAACACGGTACTTCGGCTCATTGGTGTGGTCAATATTTATTTAGCCATCAGCTAAGATTTCAATCGGGCCAATAATTGAGCCTGCAGAATATGTATGAAGTGGGAAGATATTATCCTTCGTAGTGCCTCAAATTTTGGCGAAATCATTCCAATCTCTATCTGGAAAGCTTTGGAATTTTGTTGAGACAGGCAGCATGCGAGCTTCGATTCCTCACCCACGTTAAGCATGTGGCGATTCACATGTCAAAGTTCATGAAAGGCGACAAGACAAGCCACCCGGGACAAGTCTTGGTCCTTTCAGGGGTTCGCAGAACGCTTGAGTTGCGGACAAAATAGGTGTCCACCCGGCCCCTGGTCCGAAATGGTTATCTCTTGGTGCCTATCCATCCAACAAGGCATGGCTAGGCTTAGCCTAAAGAGATTGATGCATATTAAAAAGTTTAGTCAACTGAAAATAGATGATTTTTTTAATTAATGAATAAAATTCTTAAATAAGAATTAGATGATATAATACTAATATCATACCACTTTTAACAACTCATCTAAAAGTTAATGTGATTGTAAATTTTACAAATGAGAAGTGTCATCTCTTAAACTTAAGTTTTACTATCATATTACAAAGTCTATTTTTATCTAAAAATCAACTAAAAGAAGAATAGTCTTTTATCCTTATAAAACAAATAATCAAACAAGATTTAGGCTACATAAATTTTTGATACCATTCAAGGATACAAATCCTCCTATTTAAAGATGAAATATATTAAAAAATCTCCATGTTATATGTAAACTTGACAATCTTCTTAGCGTCGGTATCATTAGAACTTTCAGAGTCTATAAAGGACTTTTCCTAAACACATCAAACAAACGCTTTAATATATATTTAAAAACTTGTCATTTTTTCTTTTTTTCCCACTTCCTACTTGCTAGTATTATCCTACTTGTGATGTCGATAAAGTTGTCGGTAAATGCGCGTGGCAACCGAGTTTACGTGTACAGTTCCACTACTTTTTCATGTCATGTTCCCTGGCGTCCCTCGTTCTCCTTCTAGTGTTGGAAATGGTGGACCATTACAAGAAACCAAAATGATGAATGCGACCTTGTTGGGGGATCCATCGACCGAAAAGTTGCAGATAGACCTTCTAAAAGGGCTGAAACTATGAATACGACATTGCCATTTGGTCGATGCTAATTATCGCGCCAACTACGCAGTTGGACAGTGTAAAAAGGAAAAGAAAGTATCAGTCTGATTTGATGCTTTTAAGTATTTCCACCTTATGGTCACTGACTTTTTCTCTAAATATCTTCAAGTCTTTTTGCCGCTCTTGGCAATGTCATCATCAGGAAGGCATCATAATCCCCAGACTTCACTGCCTCTTGATTGAAATCAAGTAATAGTTTAGTTGGGTTATGTCCGGGGTGATTTGGTACTATGGACTCCATGTGTTCGATCTCCTCTTGCAGTCCAATTCAGTTCGGCCATGTTTACAAGGCCCATTACCATCCGAAAATTTGCAGCTCGTTTGAGCTTCTGCAAATCCAGTTTGGACGCTGCTTTTGTCATCAAATTGCAGTAGAAGGCTTATTTTTAAGAATTCGGCTCTTCGGAATCTGCTTATATCTCATACATCCCATTACTACATCGACAATTTTCCTCTGTGCCTCATACATCTCCTTATTATTTTCATAATGCTAAAATCTATATATGAGGCCCCTCCTTAATATTTTAATCTGTTCGAGTTCCTAGAATGTGAAGAGCTTCCCTCTCTTGATAACTAGCATTAAGGAAAGAAATATGTCTTCTTATGATTTAAGACTGGATCATCATAAAACATGTTTTCTTACTTTTGGAACAAGAGACTATGCTGATATTTGAATGAGTAACCCATCATTAATATGTTGGTTTTGTTGTGTTTTATATATGTCAATGTGTTTTTCTCTTGTAACAACTGGTTCTAGATTCTAGTAGCAGGCTGACGCACCAAAGCAGGAGGAGGAAGGGTGTTTAGGTCAGAGCCGGAGAATGTTGAAAGCGGAAGGATTAGGTCATGTTTGACTAGATACACCATTTGTGTGGAAAACAGAGTCTCTAGTTTAGACTCTCCCTGATTTCAAACACCAGATTCAACTAAACATAACAACCTCTGCTCACAAGAACAAGACCAACTACCCTGCTTCAAGCCCAGCCACCTTATCTTGACCAAGACATGGATAAGTGTCCAATAAAGCTAAGTTTTGGCTTCTAGAAGAGAGGTCAAACCCGGAGAAGGGAAGAATATAGCTTAATTAATGACTCTTGATAAAAAAAATTAAATAAAGGCCTTGTCCTTGCTTAACTAAGAACAAGCAAAGAGAGATTCCTTACTGATAAGGGAAGCCAATACAGCTGAAAAGGTTGCTACCCATTTGAATATATTGACAAGGAAAGGATTCCTACTCTTCACATATTATTTAATCATACATTTATATGGTTCAGTATATTATTCATTCGTACACAACTTTGGCCAGAAAGTACTTAAAGACAAAGAGAAAGCAAAAAGGTCCTTGTTGACGTGATCTATAGCCAGGAATTAACTGCCCCAGTGAAGGGAAACCAGTTTGAAACTACAGGCTTATTTTACCAGCCAAGTACCAGGAATGCATGGCTAGGCTGCCAAAGGCCATGATGTTTGCAAGGGATGATAAACCATGAATCATCCCAAATTTCTTGTTCATGGCTGCAAGCTTTGGGTTCGCTTTTGCAACCTCCACGTTCTTTGACCACCCGATTTCTTCCCCAATGTTTGATTCCCTCTCCACCTTATGTCTGTGCTTCATCATCTGCACCACAATGAAAAACATGAAGACTGATCAAAAACTCAATAAACAGGAACTTTAGATAGGACACGTTCTCAGTGTGTAAGAAGGGAGCATTACTTGAACATTTCTTTGAGAAAATTCATTGGCAGTTATGGAAAAGCCAAGAGATGAAAAAGAAATTGAAAGATTAGAAATTGATTTTAAACTATTTGAGGCCCAGGTTATGCCATATTGGACTACTAGAAAACATTGGATCAAAATTGAACCTAATACATCACATGGCTAAAGCCTGCCTTTCCGTTTAATCAGAAACACCACAAACCTTAAGGTTCAGAAGCCTTTTAAGAGATCGTGGCAAGTTCAATGACTGCCTCAGAACGCACACATATGACATTTACATAAGGAGATAAACAATTTATCGTATTTTTGCAGCTACTCTTGAACCGATAAGCGATGTAATTTTGCATTAAAATTGTGAAAACTCAATCAGATGCAAGTTATGCTGCTGGATGTATTTTTACATGTAGCTATGATTAAGAGTTTCCTTCACCTCCCTTCACCCACAAAGACACAACAAATGCTAGATAAGATTTAAGGATGCTAAAGGCAACCTCTTATGGTAAGGCAGTAATCCACAAACCAGTTGTGAAAAAATAGAAAATCAATACTATGGTACTAAGAAAATCACAAATTACATCCATGAATGTCCAAAAGCAGTTCAAATTTAGAAGAATTTTACCTCGATTGTCATCGGTGTAAATACAAACAAATTGGCAAGGTTGAATGCAAACGCAGAGAGCAAGAAACCAAGCTGGTACTTCTCAGGGGTAGACGAAGACTTCCATGGATGCAGATACCCAAAGGAACCCGCTGAAATGGCGCAACAAATCCCAACCAAGGTGAAATATGCAGGAAACATCTTGCTTTGCAGATTCCCAAACTGATGCCGCGGAAGATTCCTAAATTTTCATACACATTGCAGTTAAGGAAGATCCTACCATGAGAAAATTTGGCATGAAATGACATGGATCATCTCATCCATTGTGAGCCAGATTTTGTTTGGTGCACAAGGCGCACCACCCATAATTCTTTATAAACATTTTGTAACAAGGCATTGATTGTACATATTATTATACATCACCTAACACACAATAAACCACCTTGCTCTTTCTGGTTGCAGAGGCAATAATCCAGAACTGATATGAGAACCAATTGGTGAATCTTGAAGTCTATTACCTAGTTCCTAGATAAACATTAAAGTACGCCAAAAGTTGGGCAAAGTAAAAACCACTCAGCTTTCTCAATTTTATAAGGAAATTTCGCGAAAGCAAAACCCTTTTAATTCCTTTCTTTATTATCTTAAATCTTCCTCACCGAACAAAAATGGCTTAGGCCCTCCACCTAATTCTTAAGTCTCAAAATTTCAAGCTATCTGGGAACCATTAAGTAAACTCAAAAAAGAAGAAAATAGAAAGAAAAAAAAACCCACAAATTTCACATCTTTTTAAAGAAAAACAATAATAACACACAAAACAGAAAATATGAAATATCTGTTTCTGGGGTAATCAGAACGCGGCCATGGTGGCAGGGCAAGGATAAGGTATAAGGAGCGGTACTTGAACATGATGATGCCGCCGATGAAGGTGACCCAAAGAGCGGCGCCAAAGGCCGTGGAGAAGCATAAAAGATGAGCCAGCTTGAGATATATAGAAAGCTTCGTCGAATTCGAATTTTGACCATCCGATTTCGATCCAAACGTCCCCGGCGAGAATATCACTCCGACTGCCAAGAACGTCACCGCTGCCAGGAATCGTGTCAACCAACCCATCTCTCCCTTCCCGTTCTCTGTCTCAGTCTCTGTGGGTGTGAGAAATGAAGGTTGTTGGAGAGAGGAGTTGGTTGTATTTATTGCCTCTACGCGTAGAGGACGATTTTGACTTTCGACTTTTGTGTGAAATATCGGTCTAATGAGCTCTAACGTAGAATTGGTCGAGCAGCAAATAGGAAAGTGCCACGTCCGCAACTACTAAACCCAGCAATTAATATTGTTGGAACCTACCCTCGAAATAGGCCCCAGTCTGCAGCAAAATTACCACTTGGTTTTCGGGCTCTGTCCGGAATTAACAGACCGAAACGCTACCCCATTAAAAATGGGACAAAAATAAAATAAGAAATACTCCCTCCGTTTTGACGTATTTACCGAAAGGTTTTTCTTGGACTTCTAATTTTATTTAATTGCTGTCTAACCTGGTATTTATCATTGTACATTTTTATGAATTCATTTCGTTTTCTTAACCTGGTATGATATCAAAACATATTGAAGTAATGATTGATTTACATTATTAATATCTTAATTTGTTATCATTCTTTTATTTTATGTTTGAGAATATCTTATTTTAAACAATGATTTGAAATGGAATAAGAGTTTTTGACGTATGATACTCTATTTTTTCATAATCATGACATATTGATAGGATTTTGTAGCTTCTTTACGCGTAAGATAATGATATGCATTAAAATAATTAATTGTCTTATGTTATCAATATCGTGTTATAATATTTTTTTTATATTAAGATATTAGTTTCTTTAAAATAATTAATTTTAAAAGAATAAGTAAATCCTTTTAACACTATGAATATCAACCATAAATCTTATGAATTCTTTTACCATAGTTAATATTTGACAAACATTTTGCTAAAAATTGAATCGATGAACTACATATGAAAATAATGTACTTGATGAAGGAAAACTTCAATAACTTATAACTAAAATAAGAAACGTATATTTTGTTATAAAGCGTCAAAATAATGGATGATTTTAAATTTTTTATTTATTTTTTGCAAATGCTAATTGTTTTGACATGGTTTTAGTTTTGAATAATTCAAGCTTCCCGTGTTGAAATATTCAAGCCTTTTGTTTTAACAGTTCTCGTGTATTTTCTCACTTTTTCGTATTTTTCTGTAATTCATTCGTTGATATTTTTGCTAAAATTGTTGAACAATTTCAATTATTCCTCCAATGAAGTAAGGTATATCCATGTCGCTGGCACCCACCACCTTTCTCCTTTGCACTATCTTATTATTATTATTATTATTATTTTTGGGAAGAGGCAAGACAAAACTTGACCTCTATTATTAATAATTTAAAATAGATCCAAACATCAAGCCTTGTGAGAAAATACATAAAGCATAATATAAAACCAAATCCTTCCAAACATAAACCCTTTAAAATATCAAAATAACAAGCATCAAAGACTAGCACAAACGCATAGTCAATTATAAAATATTCAAACAATACACATATTAATCCTAACATGGAATGAAATAAAGGGAAGAAAAAAAAAACAGTCAAGGTAGTACGTAATGCTTCAAATTGAGTTGGGCTTCCTATGCAATTCTTTGACGCATACTTGCAAAAGATGCAAGGTGTTCAATTGTTATCTACCTAACAATAAAATGTCCATGATTAGCTAAGCAATAAGCAAAAAAGTTTTCTTCTTGATAAGTATGCATAACCCAACCTTGAGAATTAATAATGCATATCATTTTGAGCAAACCAAATATGCCATAGCACAAAGTAGTCCATTATTATCACAGCTAACTTGGCCCGAGAAGATATCAAAATTGCTTGAAACTAATCAAGAGTAAACTTGACATAAAATCCCCTGTGATTGTAATATTAAGAGACTCTTCAAACATTTGCCACAACAAGTTGGCTAGATCACAATGAACAAGTAAGTGATTAAGCTTTTTAGGATAATGATAGGTGCAACAAACACATTTGCAAGCAAGGGAAATATCCTTATTCTGAACATTTGCATCACCTAAAAGATATTATGCAAAATCCTCAATAAAAAGGACAAATTAATTGGTAAATTATGAATTCCATATAAAATTTTCCCAATCAACCATCTCATTTGCATATCAAAATCATCATAAACATAGTTGTCAAGAAATTTTCATTAGATGTTAGTTTAATAATAAGCTAATATGGTGTATCATTTAGAGAAATCAACAATGTGTATTCTAATTGAGAAGTTATGAGATGTGACCTTATAAAAGAAGGATTTGCTAATGCATCCTTAATGGATTGTTGTTGATCACCACAAGGTGGAAACCAAAGTAGTTCATTAAGCCACTTATTAGTCTAGAAGAGCTTTTCAACCTTGATTACTAATCCACTAGCAATGAGTAAGAGCATAAGACACTTGCTTACTGATAGCCAACCAATAATGTGAGCACGTGGTTGCTTATTGATAGCGTATAAAGATTCCTTTTTAAAATTCCATGCCATCTTAACTTATAATGATATCATAACATAGCTCAAGTCTCTAATTCCAAGTCCCATTTCATTAAAAGGTGGCATACCTTTTTCCAACTAACCCAAGGCATCTTATGCTCTCTCCTATTGCTTTATGGAAATTCAACCATTTTCTTGTTGATCTCTTGCAATATAGACTTAGGCATATAAGAAACAAAAATAATATAAATAAAAAGAGATTAGGGTAAACTTGCCCCATGTGATAAGAACTCATTCTTCTAACTCTTGATTCTTCTATTAATCTAAATAAGGAGTTCATTAAAATGCCAAATTTTACTCCAACCTTTAAATAATGAGACTCCAAGATATTTTAGAGGTAGGTTAACATGTGCAAACCAATTGCCAAGTTGTTTAAGAAGGTTTAACAATTGGAGACGGCAAGTGCTATGAAGTTGAAGTCATTGTTCAAGGAGTATTCCTTAACATAGATCTTTACCTTACTTTGCAAATATACTAACATGGTATTAAAGGCTCAATGGTTGGCAACATTAAGGCCAATGCTTTAGGACTTTTCCAATTTACAAATGGAGTTTGAGTTGCAAGGAAAAAAATTAAGTTACATGGAAGAATTCAGCAAGTTAATAAGCTTGTTGATAGGAGACAAATGAACAAAGAATTGGTGAAAGAAAAAAATGGTATGCTGTTACAATTCGGGCCAATTCAAGAAGATAACATAAAGCAAGAAATTGAGATTGGATTTGAGACATGAGAAGTGATGCAAAAATTCCTCAAAAATCACCAAGATCTATTCAAAGAGCCTTCAAATTACCACAAAAAAGAGGTCATAACCACCTTTATATAGTGACATGGTGGCCTAAACCTTATTTGCAAATATTTTAAAAATTTATGGGATGCCTTGCGTCGTCACTTGTGATTGAGATCCTATCTTTACTAGTCAATTCTAGAAGGAAATTTTAATATTATAGGGCACCAAAATAAATTATTCCTTAACTTATTAGTCTTAAACAAATGATCAAATTGAAGTGGTTAACTAAGCTCTAGAAATGTATTTACTTTATAAAGGAAGAACCTAGACATAGGGTCCAACGGCTATCTAGGGCAAAACATTGTTATAACACTAGAAAACACATAACTAGCAAATAAAGTGGTCTTTGGCTGATCTCCACCACTTTTTTTTCATACATTCTTGGAACTTCAATAGTTAAGGTTGTTAAACATAGAAAGCTCAAAATATGATGAAGAAATTTTATGATCTAAAGAGAAGGAGTTGCACTTCAACGAATGAGATTGTGTTTTCTTAGAATTACACCTTTACCAACAATCTAGACACTTAAACTATCATAAAGGATCTATAAACCATATCAAGTCGAGAAGTGTATAGGGGTAAATAGCCTACAAACTTAAACTACCTAAAGGAAGAAGGTACATCCTTGTTTTTCAAATCTCAAATTCAAAAAGGTTTGTGGTTTCTTCCATTTTGGTTTAATCAACTTCACTACTTTTGGAGGAAGATGAAAAGGAATTTCCTATATGGCAAACCATCCTAGACCAATGAAACAAAGATAAAAAACATGAACTCCTCATTTATTGGTGAGATATTTCTTCTACTAATGCAACATGAAAACCAAACAACAAATTTTGAAAAGCTTTCCCAAGTTAATACAACACCTTGAGGACAATGACAAAGCCAACCAGAGAGGGATGATACATACAACAACCACATGTATTATACAAATGTAACCAAGAACCAACATAGGAGATGCAAGACACATGTCTAACTAAGAATTAACACATAAGCAATTTTTAGTTAAAATGTTGTATGTACATAGTTAAAGCAATTTTTAATTAAAACATCACGTCTATAGATATAAGCAATTAAGTGTTCGAGTCTATACATAAGTGTATAAATCAATGGATGGCCAAGCCCTAAGTTTGTATATAGAGAATAAATAACAATTTAGAATGTTGCTGGCACAAGAATGTATAAACCATTTATAACAAGACTATAGTCTATTGGAAAAAAGATATGTTTTGCTGTGACAAAATTTATTGATAAATGTATATAAATGTTTTTCATATATTGATGTGCAAAATAAAACTAAAGGAAATAAAATGTATGCAAATTATAATGTCAATCAATGATATTATAAAGTAGCTGGTTTCTTACATCCATATATATTGCAATCTTATCTAAGTTTTAAAAGAATATTTCTTAAGTAAAGAGAAAATATTAGTTGCATAATAAAGAGAATTTGATGCTAGGATTTTATGTTCTTGTAGGAAAAATGCTTATGCAAAGGCAATCCAACCCATTGTGATTTACAAGTTCAGTCCAAGCGAGGACATTCAACAATGAGGCCCAATCTGAATCTATGACATGTAGCCTAAGCATATTATGTGCGACTTGATCAAGATCTAGGTCAGCAAAGTGCAAGCCCAATACAACACTTAAGTGATCCAAGAAACATATGCTGAAAGCTCACCTAAATGGCATTGTTCGACTAAAGGTTGAATACCTTAAATTATTCCACCCTAAGAGAAGCCCTAGCTCCTAACTTGATCAAGATAGCAAGAGAAGTTGTCCTTTCCACATTTGAATGTCTACTCTCTCAATGGGAAGAAATGCAGAGAAGTGATCATTTGTCAGAATGACTAATTGGTGTGACTATGTGATGATTAAGGGTTTGAATCAAAGCCCTAAGTGATGGAACAACTCTACTCTCTCAACAGGAAGAGGACTTTAAATCTGTTAGGTTTGGCAGAAACCTCAAATCAGCTACTCTTATTTGAATCTCATATAAAAGCTTTTATTATACGGTTCAAAAGAGAGTTTTTGCATAAGTTGATTAAGAAATCGAAAGAGAAAATAAGATTGCTTAAAGTATTGCAATTCTGTGAAGATTTTTGTTGATTCTTTTTAAAGATCATATTCTTGTGATTATACTTATGTATACTCTTATTTTTGTGTTTGTTGAATTTTGATTATTATTTACTCATAAACATGATTGTAAATTGGAAACCCTAATTTTTTGTAATTTGGGGGTTTTATGTTTAAAGCTTGGATTATTACTTTACATCTCTAAAAAGTTCTCTAATTACCAATATCTCTCACAAACTATACATTATTAGGATTTGCTTTTGTAACAAGGAATAACCTTTGATTGTAACCTTATAGTGCTGTAATTCTTTTGAGAAGGGATTGGAAAGGTTAGGAGAATATTTTCTCCTAATTAGTGAGTAAAGTGAACTTCAACTAGTTGAGTTGAAGGAAGAAAATGGTGGACATAGGTGTGAGTGTCAAACCACCGTGGTAAACCTTGTGTTTGTGTTTGATGTTTGTTGTTGTTTGTATTTGTTGTTTGTTAATGCTCATTGTTGTGTTTTAGAAATCCAATTAATAGACATTAAGTTAAATAACCAATTCAACCACCTCCCCTTCCCCTCGCCAAATTTTCTTGGTTAGCCATTATACCTAATAGAGTCTACATAGGTAAGGAAAAGAAACAAGAAAAGGAGAACATTTGTACCCAAGAATCATAGGTCCCTTTTTCCTATAAACTACACACAATATTTTGTCCATGTCCTTATTTTAGCAAGAATAGGTAGAAAATGAAGGATTAAGCGTCCATCGAAAAGGTACCAACCATTCTCTCCCTCTAGTTACCCATATGTTTAATTCAACTCTCTCTCTAACTCCCCTTCTACTCTTAACTATTCTCTCTCTCCAAATTCGCCTATCTCACGCAACTCTCTCTTGAACTCCCCCTTTGTCTCATGCATTCCACCTAATTCTCCTTCAGCTTTACTTAATCAACTTTATGTTTCTCATGCTAAAAAAAGAGCACCAACCTTGCAACTAATTCATGTAGTTGAAACTATAATCCTTGAAAAACTAGACAAATTTCTCAAGAACACTAATTGTATCAAGAACCTTAGAATAGAATTTGAATTGGATAATACTTCAATTTGATAATTCATCTTTACAAAAAACACCTAATTTATAGGCATAGATGATCTATATAAGAAAGGCAACATAAACCCTAAATTGATTACAACTAATTACATGATTGTAGATAAAGATTGTGAATTGCATAGAACTTGGAAAGAATAGGAAATTTTGATTGAGTCTTCAATTGTTTTGGTTAGTGGCTTCATATCCTTAACATGTTTGGATTGCTTGGAGAGAACACATGAATATATGCAAAAATGGTAAGTTTCCCGATGATGGTTTTCTAGCCAAATACATGAAAGGCTATTGGATCATTTGTAAAGAAAGATGACACATTGTGGTTGCAATGCACAAGGTTGATATGGCTATAGGTTGCCATGTGTTATGTCATGTGTTTTAATAAGGTTGACCTAGCACCACTTGGTGCTAACGTGGCAATGCTGACATGGAATGTTGACATCTCATTTAATACCCCTCGTAAGCTTAAGGATTGCAACAAACTATAAGCTTGTTCTAAAGGATTGAGAAACCAGAGGAAAAGAGCCCTTTAGTAAAGATGTCAACAGTTTGGTTGATAGAGGAAATGAAATGAATATGAAGCTGATGATTCTTGACACATTCCTAAATGAAATGGAAGTTGATCTTAACATGCTTGGTATGAGCATGAAGCATGGAAAATAAGATTTATAGACAAATATAGAACATAAAGGTTATCACACCACATAGTGGGAGGTAAAGATAAAGGTTACTTTAGATCATGAAAAAGTGTTATAATCCAAATAATTTATGCAATGATACCAACCAAGGATTTAAACTTGACTTTATGCCGGAATGGATTATTATTTTCTATTTATAAGAGCTTCAGGAAATGAGGTTAGAACTAAGGAAGAAGTAAAAGCCATTGGTGGAACATCAACCATCATAATCGCTTGCCTAACTAGCATCAAAGCAGGCATGAAGTTGCATGGACAATGATTTGGTGAGTTGGTTGCCATAGTGAGGAGTATTTGCAAGAAATCTCAAAATGCATTTCATAAAAGTCCAATGAATGGTGGTAGGTGCATGTAATATTGACAGAATAAGCAATATTAGGTCGAGTAAGGGTACGATATTGAAAAGCATTAACAATACTCCTATAATGAAAAGTCGAAGATAGATTCACCATCATGAATTGAAGGAGGATGACGGGTAATACAGGGAGTGGAAACACCACAAGCAACCTTCATTTGTGCATGTTGAATGATGTCATGAGTAAATTTAACCTAATGTAATAAGAGGCCATTGGCAGTGGGAAAAGCTTTAATAATGAGAAAGTAGTGTAGATCACCAAGATCTTTAATATCAAATTTTTTTTTGTAATTGGTGAAGGATATGAATGAGTGTCACATTGGGACTACTAGTGAAGAAAATGTCATCCACATAAACAAGGATAAAGACAATATACATAGCAGTATGCAAAAAGAAAAGTAATGAGTTTGTTGTAGAGATGGAAAAATTGAATTGTTGTAAAAAATTTAGATAACCAGTGATTCCATGCTTGAGGAGCTTGTTTTAGCTTATAAGGAGAATGTCAAAGACAATAAATGTGATGAGGTTGTTAAGGATCAACAAATCCTTGAGGTTGTTGCATAAAAACTTCTTCATCAAGATGGTCACGGAGGAAGGCATTCTTGACATTGAGTTGTCGAATTGTCTAACCTTTGTTGTAAGCAAGGAAAAGAATAGTCTGAATAGCATTAGGTTTAGCTACAAGACTAAATATTTCTCTATAGCATACTAAGGTGATGAAACCTTTTAGCAACCAATTAGACTTTTTATCACTTTAAGCTACCATCAAAGCGAAGTTTAATTTTGTACACCCATTTGTAACTAATAGGTGTAATGCTGCGGGGAGGTGGAACAAGCTCCTAAGTTTGATTTTTAATTAAGGCAGTATATTCTTCTATCATGGCTTTTCGATACTCATGAGAGGAAGAGGACTTACTGAAGTAAGTAGGTTCCTTGTAAGGATGGGATGTGGTAGTTAGAGCATAAGTTTGTTAATGGGTTAGGGTCCTCTTAGGAATAGTGCCACATTTAAGACGTGTAGTTATGGGATAAGTGGAGGTAGCATTTAAGTGTGGAGGTAACTATAGATCTGCATGAGATGATTATGAAAGGAGTGACTCGGGAGGTCGAGACATAGAGGAGGTTATAGAGGGAAGTGGTTGTATGAAAGAGTGAACTATAGGCTTTGAGGAGGAATGGATAGATAATTGAAGTGGTATATAATAGTTATTGGGTTTTAATGGTTGTATTGTAACGGACTTCATTCTCCCACATTGGAAAGGCAAGTGCAATGATCTGGCCATATGAGGAAATTGGTTATTCCTCCTAATTAAGTTTAAATCTTAAGGTAGGTTAAGCTATTGAAATGACATATGAAAGTGTGGTAGAATCCCAACCTAAAAAGCAGGCTAAGAGAAAAAGGACACAAGCCGAAACAATGGTGCCCATGAAGGAAAGAATCAACATGTTAGAGAATTACTTATCCCACATGAAGGAATAAGTAGTTGAGCTAAAATAAGCTATGGCACAACTATAGGAGAAACTTACCACTGTTGTTGTCCTTTATGAAGATTTTCCTAAGCTGATGAGCTGCAGCAAGAAATGAGATGCAATAGAAGTGGAAGATTTCTTGTGGCATATAAAGTGATATTTTGATATGGTTCACATCATGGATGAGCTTGCTAAGGTAAAAATTGCCTCTTATTATCTTACTCATAATGCTAATGTATGGTGGTGTAGGAGGTACCAAGAGATGGAGAACATGGAGGACTAGATCAAAATGTATAAGGCGTTTAAGAAAGAACTTAAGAAACAATTTCTTACAAAGAATGTGGATTAGAAAGCCCATAAAACATTGAGGGACTTAAGACGTACATTAACTTTATGAGCCTATGTGCAAACATTTACTGATGCAACACTATACCTCAAGGATGTGCCAAAGAAGACTCTTTTTTTTTTATTCTTCTTTGTGAGTGGTCTTCAAAAATGGACAAAGGATGAGATTGAGAAGTGAGATGTAACCAAATTAAGTCAGGTTATCCTAGCCATGGAATCCTTAGTAGATTGTAGGTGGACATATGCTTCATTCAAACCATTTATCCTTATTGACAATGAGGGAGTCAACCTTCATTCAATCAAAATAGAGCCTCGTTCAATTAGAGTGGAGGTAACATACCACCTCTTAATCGTGATGGTGACAAAAGGAAATGTAATCTTTCTTGCTTTATTTATAGAGGTTGGCATTATATGAAAGATTGCTTGAAAGGGGGATCATTGAATGGCATAGAGAAAGATAGGATTCAAGAGGAGACTCCAGTAGAGGATGGCTATTTGGCAGCCCTTCAAATGTTCAACTCGATGGAAGGGAATACTTTTAAACTAGCTACAAGATCTCTTATGTATATGGAGTGTGTAGTCAATGATTAGAAAATCAAAGCCATGGTGGACTTGGTCACAACCCACAACTTCAATACTCCTAAAGAAGTTAAGAAATTAGGTCTCTCAATGAAGAAAGATATTGAATCACTGAAAGACAATGAACAATACTCCATGGCTAGTGGCTTAGATTGCCCAAGGAGTGGACCTACACATAGGTAAATGGAGGAGAAGGTAAACCTTATAGTGGTGGCTATGGACAACTACAAGTTAGTCCTTGGGTTAGATTTCCTCCATATAGCTAATGCTTTTCCTTACCCTATACATAGTTGCTTATGCATTTTTGCAAGTGATATGTCATGCATGGTCCCTATGAAGGCCATGGGTCTTGAGTAAATAAGTCTTTCCACCATGAAGTTGAAGAAAGGGGTACATAAAAGCAAGAAAACTTATTTGGCTATTTTCAAAGAGAATGAGGAGATTGTAAATGAGGACAATCTTCCTTAAGTTGGAGATGAGCAAAGAAAGATGGATCAATGCGATTATGTATTGATTATTGGGTGTTAAACAAGGTAACTGTAAAAAATGAATACCTTACTCCTTTCATAGTAGATTTGTTTGACATGTTGGGCAATGTCTATTACTTTAAAAAGGTGGATCTAAGATCAGGATATCACAAAGTTCAAATTGTTGTTGAAGATGAGCCAAAAACAACATGTATGACACGTTATGGTTCTTTTAAATGGTTAGTCATGCCTTTTGGCTTAACTAATGCTCTCGTAACGTTTTTCACCTTGATGAATAACTTTCTCCACTCTTACTTGGACAAGTTTATGATGGTCTATCTAAATGACATTGTGGTGTACAACAACTCGTTGGACGAACACGTCAAGCACTTGAAGATGTTGTTCGAGGTGATGTGAAAGAATAAGTTGTATTTGAAGAAGGAAAAATGCTTATTTAATTTGGAAGAAATTGATTTCCTTGGACATGTAATTAAACAAGGAACAATGAGAATGGATGAAGCCAAAGTAAAGGCAATCCAAGAATGGGAAGCGCTTCCAAGGTACCTGAACTGAAATCTTTTCTTGGTCTTGTGAATTATTATATATGGTTTATTACTGGATATTCAGCAAGAGCCACACTCTTAACCAAAATACTAAAGAATTCCAAGCCTTGGGAGTGGACCAAGGAATGTCAAGATGCTTTTGATGATCTGAAGGCTGCCATGATGAAGGAACTAGTGTTGGTGCTACCTGATTTCACAAAGCAATTCAAGGTACATTTGGATGCTTCTATTCTATTATTGGAGGGGTGTTTATGCAAAAAGGAAACCTTATTGCTTTTGAGACTCAGAAGCTAAATGAGTTAGAGCACAAGTACACAGTACAAGAGAAGGAAATGACAACTATAGTTCACTGTTTGAGAACATGGCATCATTACCTCCTTGGCTCATGGTTTTTAATTCAAATGGACAATGTAACTACAAGTTACTTCCAGACCTAAAAGAAGTTGTCACCAAAGCAAGCTAGGTGGCAAGATTTTCTTGTTGAGTTTGATTTCACAATAAAGTACAAGGTTGGGAGGACCAATGTTGTGGTTGGTGCTTTTAGTTAAAAAAATAGTTGGTTATGATTAGTGTAGCTATGGGAAACACATTACAAGTAATACAAGAAAGAATGTCTTATGATCCCATGCATAATAAATTGGAACAACTAGTGAAAGAAGGTAAAACAAAGCAATATTGGTTAGAGGATGGGTTACTTTACACTAAGAAAATGGTGTATATGCCTAAGTGGGAGAACCTCTGGTGCAAACTCATCAAGGAGTGCCATAACAGCAAGTGGGCTAGCCATCTTGGACAACAAAGAATGTGGCTTTCCTAGAAGCTTCATACTTTTGATGGTATGAAAGACGAGGTAGAGTTATTTGTGAAAATTTACCTTGTTTGTTAACATGAAAAACCATGATAGAGACCCCCTAGTGGTTTGTTAGAGCCTTTACCCATCCCTAATCGTCCATGGGAAAGTCTCCATGGAATTTATCATTGGGCTACCGAAGGTCAATGGGTGCAGTTTGATTTTAGTGGTGGTGGACCGTTTCTCAAAGTATGCCACTTTCATTTTCATACCGGCCTAGGTGGAGTGCCTAGTAGAAGTCATTACTCAGCTTTTTTTCAATCATGTGGTGAAGTATTGGGGACTACAACAGAACATCATCAATGATATAGATTTGTGCTTTATGGGCCAATTATGGAGGGAGCTATTTGAGTTGTTAGGTTTAGAGTTGTGATTCTCCACAAGCTTCCACCCTTAAACCAATAAATAGATATAGAGGGTGAATAGCCTTGTAGAGTTGTACTTGAGGTACTTCATGAGTGAAAATTAGAAAGATTGGGTGAAGTTGATGGACATGGCACAATTCTCCGAACTTACAAAGAAGTAAATCAACAAACAAGAGCCCATTCGAGTTAGCAATGGGGCAACAATCATTGACTTTTCCAGTGTTGGAAACGAAACATTTAGATAAGTGCCCTAGTGCTTTTAACATTGTTAAATCATGGCAGAAAAATGTTAACGTCACAAGGGCCTACTTGAATAAAGCAATAAAAAGGATGAAAAGGTGGGCTGACAAGAAGAAAAGGCCAACTAATTACAACATCGGAGGTCATGTACTAGTGAAATTTCTTCCCCACCAATATAAAGCTTATTATCCCTTTCATATGGGATTGGTTCGCAAGTATGAATGTTCGTTTAACATTGTGAGGAAAGTTGGGAAGGGCCTACTAATTAGACCTCCCACCTAACCTTAAGATTGATCTAGTCTTCCACATCAACATGTTAAAACCCTTTCATAGGGATAAAGAATATGCAGGGTAAAGCAAGCCAAAAAGGGCTCCTTGGATGATGATGACCTCCTTTGAGGAGGCAAAGGCAATCCCGGTTAATCACATCTTTCATTAGAAAAGACTTCATCTAAGACAATAAGTTTTTATTAAGTGGAAAAGATTGTCAAAAAGTGAAGTAATGTTGGAGTTCGAGGATGATCTTTGGCAAATCAAAGATCTCATCAACCATTACTTGGAAATGATGAGGGCATTGCTGAATTAGGAGGGGGAGAATGTTCCAATTGGTAGTATGGGCTGACAAGCTGGTTGAGCGAGTATGGGTTAGACTTTTATATGTTAGACTAACAATACAAGCCAATGGATTGAGCTAGCAAGTATGAGTCCAACTCACTTAGTTTCCTTGTTGTTGGGTCATCCACTTGAATGGTGCCCATTCTAGTTTCCTTTTATGTTCCTTGTATTTTAATGTTCTAGAATGTAATAGATATCTTTAATGAGAGAAGCGTTACTAGTGACTTAAGATTGTAATGACTCTAATGGTGAATAAGACCAATGTTATAATTTCATATTTATAAATGTAATGTCGTTTTAATGTAAACGTCTACAGTTAAGAATTTCAAGTGTCTCGATTTAATGAACTTAGTTCAAATTCTAAGTAACGTACATATATTTATGATTTTGCCATAAATGTGTAACCAATGCTACAATGAGTTCTCAAGATGAGGCAAGTCCCTATGTAAAGGGAACCTCCTAATTCCCTTCCCCACACAAATTCACCCAAACTCTTCTTATACTCAACATTCCCATTGTTCCTTAACTCTTTCATTTATTTCTTCAAAGTTGTCTCCTTAGGGTGATCCTAGTTAAAGGTTAACTTAATTTCTACTTTGAAATCGAGTGCTACAATGAGTTCTCAAGATGAGGCAAGTCCCAATATAAAGGGAACTTCCCAATTCCCTTCCTCACACAAACACCCAAACTTTTCTTATACTCAACATTTCCATTGTTCCTTAACTTTTTCATTTGCTTCTTCAAAGTTGTCTCCTTAGGGTGATCCTAGTTAAAGGTTGACTCAGTTTCTACTTTGAAATCGAGTGTTGAATGAATTTCTCTCCAAGTCCGTTACAAGTGGTATCAAAGCCAAACCACGACCTAACCCGATGGGCTTGCGACTGTTATCCCCTAGTGTGGGGTAGGCAATGGTCCCACCTAATGGTGCTTGCAATTGCTATCCTTAGTGTGGGGTGAGTAGTTGAGGGTGACATGGATTTGGGTAGAGGAAAATGTAACAGACTTCATTCTCCTACATCGAAAAGGCAAGTGGGATGATTTAGCCATGTAAGGAAACTTGTTACTTCTCCTAATTAAGGTTGATGGATTATAGGTAATGGAAAATGCCACCATTGGAGCCTTTGATTGTTCTTCTAAATTGAGTTGTGATTCTTATGTGAGGCACAATCCATGTAGATCTTCATAGGTGAGTCTGTTGGTGTGGGTGTAGATGGAGATTGTTGTTGCTAGTGAAGCATACGGTGCACCGAGGCCTCGAAAGAGGTGGATGAGGTATTTGTTATAGGAGATGACCTTACCTTTGTCATTGAGTTCTTCCACTAAGGCATTGATTTCACTAATAAATTTAAACACTAGGCAATGCTCGTTAGAGGCAACTTGAAGGTGGAGGCAGAGATTAAAGGTGTGTGTAAAGCTTTGGGCATCGAATTTTACTGCAAATGCTCACTAGACATTAATGGAAGTCTCTTGTTTTGTCACTTGGCTAACAATTACATTGGAATAGTTGTTTGACAAGAGACTAAGGGTTATTTGATCCCACTTCAGCCATTCAAGTTAGTCGAGGTTAACCGCTCAAACTATGGCATTTGCCAACATTAGTAATTGTAGCAAACTCCATTGGGCATGAAACAAAGCCATCAATGATAAGAGAAGCTCAATAACCTAAAGGTAGGATAGGATCCTAGGTAATTTAGGTCGTCAAGGAGTATAATGGTGGCTAAATGGATTTGTTGATGGAATTAGCAAGGGTAGTGGTTTGGGTGGGAACAAATTTAGGATTGTGATTGGGGGACAAAATTGAACAAGGATCAAAGAAGGGTGTTGGCCTACGACTTTAGATACCAAGTTGAAATAGTAATCCTCAATAAACTAGATGAATTTCTTAAGAATACCAATTGTATCAAGAACCCTAAGATAGAATGTGAAATTGGTAAAACTTTAATTCGATAATTCATCTTTACAAGCAACACCTAATTTATAGGCGTAGACGATTTATATAAGAAAGGCAATATAAACCTTAAATTGATTGTAGCTAATTATAAAATTATGGAAGAGATTGAGGATTGCACAGAACTTGGAAGGAATTGGAAATCTTCATAGAATCCTTGATTGTTTGGTTGGTGGCTTTCGATCTTTAACATGTTTGGATTGCTTGGAGAGGACATGTGAATCTATGCAAATATAGTAAGTTTCTTGACAACAATTTTCTGGCCAAGTATGTGCAAAGGTTGCTAGATCTTTTAGAGAGAAAGATGGTGCATCATGGTTGCAATGCATAGGGTTAATGTGGCTATAGGTCGCCACATGTTGTCCCATATGGTTTAGCAAGGCTAACCTAGTGCCACTTGGTACTAATGTGGCAATGCTAACATGGAGTGTTGACCTATTATTTAATATAGAGAACCCATCTTTCTATTTCTCACCTCCAAGACATCAATTATTAGTTGGTATCATTACTTCCCAGTTCTTTATCCCTTTTTCCGAAAGCACAACAAATTTTACTTCCCAAATCGATAACCATTTCATGAAAAGCCCAAACTTCCCTTTACATACCAATAAGCCGTTCACTTTCTAAGAGACTTATAAAACCCCCAATTTCATCTTGCAATATTTGTCATGACAAATGTTACAATATCTTGTAATATTTGTAACATATTGTGAAATCCTTTATATATGAGTAGGTTGTCCTTTATTGCAAGTGAATTTTAAATACTAGATAAAATTTTCTCAAATATATAATCAAAAAAATGTGTAAAAAAAAAAAAGTGAGCGACTTTTGAAATAGGTTAGATATTTGAAAAAAAATTTAGACGATGACACGAATTGAATTTGGGAGTGGGACCATCAGACCGGATCTTCACACGCGGCCCAAATCTATCTACTTCTAGCGCAACGTGGCGCGACAATGGACGATCACATTTTTTGGGCAGTCCCGCCAGAAGACCAAAATCAAAAACCAACGAAACATAGACGATTCCCTCCCACGCTTTAAGTCTTCCTCTACAAGCTTTTATAAGACGCACGAAGTGAATAACCCATCTTTTACTCTTCTTTGAACCCGTTCAATCTCTGGCTGCTGCTCCTTTTATTCACTTCCCCTCTTCTCGGGACTCGGATTTCATTCCCTCTGAAGTTTGATTCCCCGATGGAAAGCACTTCTCCATCCACTACGTTTCTCGGCGTCTGTTTCGTTCTCTTCGGATTCGATCCCGTCACCGAAAACAAGGTATCTGTCTTAGCTTTGGGATAGTTGATAATGTTGAACTGATTCGCGATAGATTGAATTTATTCGGTGAAAATTGCTGCTTTTTAAGGTTCGATATAAGCTTGTTTATGGCGGTGGAGTGGATGCTGGTCAGTACAGCCAAACCTGTACTCATGTGATTGTGGATAAGCTTGTCTATGTAAGCCCTAATTTCTGGTTGACTCATTTTGCTTTTGATTATCGTTGTTTAACTTGAAATTCCTTCTTATTTTTCGCATTCGTATCTTCTTGTTAAATCCCTTGGCTTTGTCCATGCTCATGTTTAGTATGTTTCTGTATAGGATGATCCTGTATGTTCTGCTGCACGAAATGATGGAAAGACTCTAGTTACAGCATTGTGGGTTGAGCATAGCTTTGATGTTGGCCTGCCCGTGGATGCCACTTCGGTATGTTCCTTATCCGATTTTCTCCATATATCTGATCGGTAAGGGCTGAATTTTTAGTTTGATTATAGCATTTAGATAGTTGAATGTCTTGTTCCCTGAAAATTTGTTATCAACCATAGGAGATTTGGCTAGATATTTTCTTGCGTGTGTTTCGGCAGGTTTAGAAAATGCTTTCGTGGCTTTCCTTATTTTCTTCGGTTTTTTATATGCATGTCCGAATAGCACCCTCGTGCGACTAGACATCAGTAACAAGCTGCATACTGCCCGAAATCATTTTTCTGACTTTGGTAGACTATTATAGTGAACTTTAGCATTTCTCCTGAAGAATCTATGCCCAGTCTTACGAGTCATTTGCCAAAAACTAGAATGTAATTGTGGTGCATTTCGTGATCTGGAGCCTTGGTCCGTGTTTTTTGGATAGTTGGGATCTTCTGGATTCTCTTTGCCAAATTTTATTTTATTTCTTTTAATAGTGTTTGTTTGCCAGTAGGTATTTATATTTGCTTTTAACAGATTATGTACAGGCCTCTCAAGGATGTTAATGGGATACGGGGTGCCAAAAGTCTAGTTATATGCTTGACTGGTTATCAGCGGCAAGATCGGGATGACATTATGGTATGCATTTCTCCCCCGATGCTTGACTTTGGGTATGGATCCTACAAGGAGTTGCTAAAGACTGCTTTAGTGAAAGGACATTGTGTTGTGACTTGTTTTTCTTCTCAGGTAATGGTCAACCTGATGGGTGCTCAGTTCTCTAAGCCACTGGTGGCAAACAAGGTTACTCATCTCATTTGCTATAAGTTTGAGGGTGCGTTTTCCCTGTTCCCAATAACAAAGGGCGTATAAAGTGAATCAATGGTTATATATATGCTGCATTTATTCGTTTTAATCTTGCTTCTGTCGCTGGGTTTCACAATCAACTTTTTCTCACGCATGGTTTATTTTGCTAGCCCTTGTAGTGAGCACAAGTTATTTGTTACTCACTAAGCCCACCAGATCCATATTGGTTTTTCAGAAGAATTCTATTGTAGTCTTCATCATGTAACCAGTGGATGTCCTGTGATAATAAAAAAATCCAAAACGGCTTTGACTTGAAATTTTTGGTCAATTGTACACTTATGCTGAACTTTGCAAATTAAAAGCTCTGCTAAATGCTGCCGCAAAATTCTGGTAAATCTTAGTGCTTCAAATGTCTACATTCGTTTCATATTCCTTGGCATCTTTTGAGTTGAGACAGACTTGGAGAAAAATTATTCAGTTTTTATTTTTTACTTTTTTGGCCACAAGCAGTTTATAATTGGAGCAAGAGGTTATTATAGATAATTTAGCTTGAGATGATTGGTGGATATGTGGACTTTGAGTGGTTGATTAGCCTGAAAATTTAATGGAATTTGCCATTGTCTGTAGGGGAGAAGTATGAACTTGCCAATAAAGTAAATACAATAAAGCTGGTCAATCATCGATGGTTGGAAGATTGGTATGTTGATGTTGTATTCATGCCCTAATATTTTTGAATTCCAAAGTCCGTACTGATGAGTCATACCAAGAAAAAACAAGATACTTCAGCTTTTTGTATGAATTGTGAAGTTTTTCTTTTATGTATTTTCCTCTATTCTTCTGCAGCTTAAGGGATTGGGAGCTTCTTCCTGAAGATAATTATAACAAGAGGTGAGGCATTTGAATCCTAGTTTGTGTCTATACTTAAATGCTATGGTTCTGTGGTATAAATCTAAAGAATCTATTCAATTGCGGCTGTGTTGAAAACGAGAGGAGTGAAGAAGGGCTTTTACATTTTTACATTTGCTATGTTGATGAGAAGTGGACTACATCCTGCGTCCATATGCAAGTATTGGCAGAGTTCTTCCTTATTATGTATTGCTCCTGAGTCCATTTAATGAAAAATTATTCTTTTGGTATCAATATCTGTTCTAGAAATTGGGACCTTTGGGGGTTCACATCTTATGCATATTCTCTTAAACCCATGAAATATTTTGTCATATAGGAACACAAGGGGTCAATATTAGTGTTTTTCAACAAGAGAATTTCAGGATCTAGATATATCCAGCCTTCACCATCTATTGTTGCATGTAGGAAGAACTCTGCCATAGGACATCTCATAGTGAGAACTCACCACCTTCTAGAATAAGGAATCTCATCTATCTTCCATGGGATAATGGTAATTTTGTAAGGCTGGAGCCTGAAATGCCATTATTCCATGGCCTGACTGATATAAAATGATGACCATTTAGATGTACCATGGATCTTATTTTGGATTCGCACCTTAATTAAGAAAAACAAAAGAATGGAAGGAAATCATACATTTTGCTTATTGGCCTCTGTCTATATTACAATGTGGTAACATTGGAGGTTATTAACACAATACTTGATCTACCTGGTGACTCATGGTTTATGTTGAAGGTATATTTGTTTTGGTGTGTATGTTTTAATTAAGAAAATAAGCATACATTTAGGAATTTAGTTGGCTGACCCAATAAACACGTACAACTAGTGTTTAATGTTGTCTTTTAGAATCTTCACTGCAGAATCATGCTGTTTTTTTCCTAATGATTACTCCATCGCATTACTTTCCTTGGATTCCTGAAGTGTCCTTTTGTAACAGTGGCTATGAGTTGGAGATGATGGAAATGGAAGCGAAGGATTCTGAAGACGCTGAAGACACTACAGTGAAGCAATTTCGGGGAAAAGACACGAATAGCAGTCATTCAAAAGTTGTTATCCCAACTACATCTAAATCTCCCAAATCAGTTCATGAACTTTCACCTGCATCAAAGGTTCCTCCAAACGATGAAACCACAATGGACATGCTAACTCCTGGAAAAGAGAAAACATCAGGTCAAGCATCAAGCTTTGATAATGTAGATGCTCTTAAAGTGCTTAGCTGCCAAAGTACTAATCCTGGTGAGCTACTCGATGTACTTGACCAAAATCCAGTTGCTATGAAAGTGGGAGACGGCTTGGCATCTACATCTAGAGATGGGAAGAGGTCCCCTCATTCTGAGGCCAAATATAGTCATTTAAGTTGCTCTTTGTCATTGAAGAGATCCTCATTTCCAGTGAATTCTGGAGAAAGATCAGGCAATTTAAAAGACAATTCTAAAGCACATATGGGTGAAGTCAAGGATGACTTTGACAACATTCCCTTAAGAATGGGAAAAGTAGAGGACTGGCTTGGCTCTGGTTGTTTTCAAACTTCTTCAAGAGCAACTGAGTTGGCTCATGGAGAGGATTTGAATGGTTTGTTGCCAAAAAAGAGGATATCAAATGCTTCTTGTGCTAGCTCTAAATCACCAAAGATTGGCATTGATGCAAAACCCTGTAATTCAACGAGTGTGTTGGTAGGGGATAAAACAAAGGGGCTGGAACCAACGAGTTCGATTGATGGCCACAATGGAACTGGCAGTCATTTTCGACTAGGCAATGACGTTCTTCCCATGGATAAGACTGCTAATTTGGATACTGCGCAGAGCTCACATGCTAACGCATCAGTGACCAGTCTCTCAACTTGTAGCAAGAAGTCATTGACATGTGACATGCCTTCCTCGGAAACTGTCAATGCAGAGAATGGAAAAGATAATGATGCTAATGAGCAGACACCTCAATCTTCCCTTCAGAAATTAAGAAAGTCTGTCATGTCCACCAAACCTGACTCTCTAGATTTAGATATGGGGAGATCAGCCCATGAAGTTGGAGAAAAAAGGGAACCAGAGAATCAGCAGCAAGATTTTGAGCCATCTCCCAATAACAAAAAATTAGAGACTCAGAAGTCTGACGGGCCTGGGAGACTGAATCTTCTTGAAGGAAATGACGAGTTGATAACAAAACCACATAGGAAGAAGACAATGGCCAAGAAGACTTTGGGTTCAAGAACCAAGTCGACTATTGCTAATATCCGAAAGGTTTCTATCTACGCCAATAAAACACCCCTCCAGAATGATGCTGTAATTGAGTTAGATGAAGGGAAAATGACCGCAGATCATGAGAAGTCGTCCAGTTCTATGAAGCTCGAGATATCTCCTCCAACTGTTAGTATTGAAGCAATGCAGGTGTCGACAGAAAATGTCGTGGAGCCTGGCGATGAAATGGTGGATAAGAATGAAGCAATGGATGATGAAACTGAGGCTTCGGGGGAGAAACTCGAAGATGAGTTGGAGAAGCAACTTAATGAGCAGAAGTCTCCTGTGGATATCGTGACAGACGAAGCAGATACAATCGTGGAAGAGAATTTGGAAATGGTGCAGCATATAAAAAATGACTGCAATACAAGCATGCGTGATGATGTAATAGCTTCCAAGGAATGCACAAATGGAGTTGCACTAGGGAAGACTGTTTGTTACAAGAAAACAGAGCCTGTTGAATCAATCTTGGATGGAGACATTGTCAAAGGAAAAATGAATAAAGGGAAAAAACGCACCATAGGGAGAACCAAGATGAAGTCAGATATAGCGAAATTCAAGAAAGATGTGGAAGCCGAAGGGAGCATGACTAAGAAGAATGAAGGGACTGGGACAGAAACTGAGAAGAGAGTGTTGCTTCCTTCCAGTAAAAGTAAGAGCTGTTCTGTTCGTGCAAGTAAGTCAGAGAATCCTTCTGGAATGGAGAAAGAGAACAGGCCAGTTAAAAATCTAAGTGAAGGCAAAGAGTGTATCAAGAAACAATCTGGTAAATCTAATATAACGGCGAGCAAGATCAATAGGAAGGCAGATGTGGTGGATCCAAATTCTTCAACATCAGCAGTAGAGAATGATAACAGTAAAATAACCGAACCTGCATGGTTTATATTGAGTGCGCATCGACTACAGAGAAAGGAGTTTCAACAAGTTATTAGGCGTTTGAAAGGAAGACTTTGCCGGGATTCTCATCAGTGGTCATACCAGGCTACGCATTTTATAACCGCAGATCCAATTCGCAGGACGGAGAAGTTCTTTGCCGCTGCTGCATCTGGGAGGTATGTCACCTCCAAATAATTTCCGTACTTCGCATTGCAACTTCTTTGCACTAATTCCAAATGGGTTATATTTCCAAGCAAAAGAGTACTTTCACAGCTGGCTTCACAACCTAGTTGGGTCTGCAGACACTGCATAAATCTCTGCCCATTCTCGTCCAAATTTTTAGATCACTGTTATATGTGATACATCACTTGTCATACGTTCTAATAGTCTCGATCTCAAATGCAGGTGGATTCTTAAGACTGATTATCTTACAGCCTGTAGTCAAGCAGGAAGATTCTTGGCAGAGGAACCTTATGAGTGGTACAAAAATGGCCTTAGTGAAGATGGGGCAATCAATTTAGAGGCTCCAAGGAAGTGGCGACTCTTGAGGAAGCGAACGGGTCATGGTGCGCTTTATGGAATGCGCATCATCATATATGGGGAATGCATTGCGCCCCCTTTGGTACGTTTGTTGACTAAATTTCAATTTACACTGTTTATAACAGATTCTTCTACACTACACGATGTTCTCTTTGCAAACATATACTTGAAATACAGTTTCTTGGTATGAGAAACGACGGTTTGCTGTGAATGTTACGTTGATTTTTTGCATCTTTGTGTTTCTGTCGAACAGGACACTCTGAAGCGTGTTGTGAAGGCTGGAGATGGAATGATATTAGCAACTTCTCCTCCTTACACCCGCTTTCTGCAATCTGGAGTCGACTTTGCCATTATCAGCCCCGGCATGCCACGTGTTGATATGTGGGTTCAGGAATTCTTAAAAAACGAGATACCATGTGTTTTGGCTGATTACTTGGTCGAGTATGTTTGCAAGCCTGGTTACTCCCTCGAGAGACATGTGCTATACAATACAAATGTTTGGGCAGAGAAATCTTTCATTTGCCTGCAGAGTAGGGCAGAAGAGATTGTCGAGCACTCGACTCCACCAGCTTATCGTAGTAGCGATGATGTAGCTTGCCAAGTTTGTGGTTCTCGCGAGAGAGGGGAAGTGATGTTGATTTGTGGCAACGAAAGTGGTTCTATTGGTTGTGGGGTTGGTAGCCACATCGGCTGCTGTGATCCTCCACTTCAAGATGTTCCAGAAGATGACTGGTTTTGTGCCCAGTGTAGCGAAAGCAGATACAGCTCTGGCTCCCCTAAGAAAAGGAAAAAGGGAACTTCTTGCTAAAAGGAACCTTTATTAAGAAATGTTTCTAAATCAGTGTTTTACCTTAGGTGTGGTCGAGCAGCAGTTTTTTATCATTTTCGTTAGTAAACTGTGTTATACATGTAGATATTTAAGTAGCGATGCGGTAGCAATTTATACCCATAGCTTTGGCACGTCTCCTTCACAAGCACCTGATAATCTAGAAACTTATGCCAGCTACCAAGATTGTTTGCCAACAAATTCCGCAACCTGACATGAAATGCCCAGTATTGGCCATCACCCTTTCCTGATGTGAACTTGTAGTCGTTCATCATGGGTGCTACCCCTTTGACTAATTTTGACAGTGAATTTTGGACTAAAATGGCACCAAAAACTTCATTTCAGATTCTTTTTCTTTTTCTTTTAAGCCTCTTGGAGCTGATGGCTATAGCCGGTACAGAAACATTTTCGCAATACAGCATTTCTGATTGGAAATATATTTTTAAAAATTCAGTCCATAGATGGTGAATAAACCCAATGGTGACTTTTCTGAAACAAAGTTCAGAAATTTTACTATGCAGCAGTGGTTCTGAAGTTGCACGCGTTCTAAAGCCCACTTTGCTCACTCATGAAACTTGACAGTAAATGGGCCTTTTTTCAATCCTGGGTCATGCTATGGCCCCAAGAAATGCGTTTATTTTTTGGGCTTCTTCTTTATATGTTCTCTGTTTTCAAGGGCAAATGGCCTACGCCTTGCAGAAGGAGTCTAGGGTTATGTTCTCGGCTTGTTAACAATTTGTGACCTCTTTACTTACCTACCTGCTCAAAGAAGTTAACCATACGATTCAATCCTTGGATCTCCCACATAGCGAACACGTTCTCAAAAGCTAGTGATGGTAATGCCTATTAATCAGTCGTGATTTTATCTGCACCAACGTTTGAAGGTAAGAAGTAGGGAGGTTGGAAGAAGGATTGAGTATATTATTCTGCAGTCGTTAAAAATAATAATAGTCTTATATCTTTATTAAATATTTATGTGACCTCTTCTTCGAACAATTGGTTTTAAGAAAATAAGTTTTATTATTTCAAACACTGCTTTATTGCTTTAAAATAAGTAACTCTCTATTCATTTTTAATGTGTACGTAGAAACATAATTAAATGTGTTTGTTGTCCACTTCTTTTCAATAATAGCCTGGATAATCTACCCACACTTTAACCTTATACTGACATTATAGAGGGAATCCGAAGATATTTTCTTAAGCTTTTCCTGCCTAAGCATGGACTTCAATGGGCAAGGACAATAGAGTAGTAGACAAGTACAGAATACTTCCCTCACCTTAATCCTATGCCCCACAGAGACTTCCAAATATTTTAAAGTCCCGCCATTGTGCTTTTTCCAGTACCAGCTGGAAGAGGAAGAGAGACAAGAAAAATTCCTTAATAATGTCCTGGATCCTCTTCATAGCTCCATCATTCCTTGTTTTATAGGGAGTAGACCGTGCAGAGAGCACCCCTACGAGATATAGGTTCCACGTGCTATTTGTAGATGACAATGAGTTACAGCATATCAAGAGTTTTCTAAGAAATTTGCACCTAGTCTTCGTTTGAAATCCAAACACAATGCCCCCCGTTCATAGAGTAGCCACCAAAATAAGGTCATCTCAATGTGCTAAATTGACCAATTTATGTTAATCATGAAGTCAAAGATTAATACTAGTACAAAATAATAATGTGTTGGTTAGGTTTCTCTTGAACTGCCAAAGCATGAGACTTTAAAGACCTTGTGTGTACTACGTGATTTAATCATCCGTTATGATAATTGAAAAGAAAGAGTTGTTAGAGAAGGCAAGTTTTCTACTAACTTTAGACCAATGAAAATGCTAAATTGTAAAAGAGTTACTCATTCTCAGTCAAGATAAAGACACTTTCTTTGGGCAGGCCACTCAGAAGATCATAAAACTCATAAGGTTGCTTGGCAAGTTGTTTGCTCACCAAAAAAGGAAGGGGGTCTTGGATTACTAAACCTTAAAGTATGGAATAAAGTTTTGTTGGGGCGATCTCTCTGGAATCTCATAAATTGCCCTAATTCATCTTTATGGAGTAAGTGGATTCATAGTACTAAATGCAGGGGAAATTCAATTATGGATCTTGACATTAAGGGAACTATGGCATGGAGTTGGAGAGGTCTTCTAAAGTTACGCCAAACTTTAACCTCTACTCTATCCAAGCCTTCCTATTCCTGTAAGGAAACGTACAAGGAGTTACGTCAAGTGAGCTCTGAGGTTGAATGGTATAATTTGATCTGGTCAGGAGGAATCAGTAAACATAACTTCATTGGGTGGCTCATATGTAGAGACAAACTACCTACGGCTGCAGTGGTTTCCCGATGGCTTCCCTCAATTGATTTGCATTGTGATTTTTGTGGATCTAACTATGAAAATAGATCTCATCTGTTCTTTCAGTGCACTTGGACTAACCAGGTTTGGAGAAGTATTTTAGCTCAACAAGGTATTCGTAAGGTCATCCTTGATTGGGAATCTGAATTGCAATGGATGATTAAAGCAACTAAGGGAAAGGATCTAGCCGCAAAACTTCTCAAGCTTTCTTTCTTAGCGTGTCTTTATTGTATATGGTTAGAACGTAATCGTAGACGTTTTCAGAATAAGTCTATTGATATTTCAATGTTGTTAGCTAAAATCAGGAGAGTAGTCCGTGGAAGAGCTTCCTTATTTAGGAATATTAAACTCTCCCAAGCAAATGTTTTGTTGAGTCTTAGTTGGAGAATTCCAAACTCTATCTTTTCCTAGATGAATTGTAATGCTGGGGTATGCCCCTAAGCTCTTGTATTACCTTTTATTCTTCGATGAATAAACTCACATATTCATCAAAAAAAAAAAAAAAAAAAAAAGATGGTTTTAACCTAAGTCATATAAAACTATCAATGCTAAATTAAGATTATTAAAATTAACTTTATGTATGGTGTGTCATATTATGAACTGTTATAAGTGATTAAAGAAAAGAGAGTTGTAAGAAAAATCAAATTATCTTATAAGTTTTAAGTATATGAAAGTTCAAAAGAGTAAAATAATTCTATTTTTTTAACATATGTGAGGATTGTTTTATCCTAAACTTCATAAAAAGTAAAGTATTGGTCTCGATTTGATTGAAGATTATAATGCAAGTGTTACTAATCTGCAATTATTCAGCTTAGTCCATCTCTGTATAATTCCATGTTGAGCATTGTGAAGGAGAATCACTCACAAAAGGCTGTCAAAGGCAAGAGACTCAGATCTCAAAAACGCGTTTAGCTCGTTTGAATTGAGCTCGAAGCCCCAACTACTATGAACACTTATTCTTGTTCTCTTCCTCAAAGCCCTCACAAGAAAACAAAGAGTTGTCAGAAACTCCATGCACCAGTCGGCCATCCACTGTTGACAGAAGAACCCTGTAAACCCCAAGAAAAACGTATTCCTATACACGATTGTCAGCAAGACGGCACATGCTGCTCCTGACATCATCTTCTCTGGCCACGACTTCACCTCTTTCCGCTGTTCCCAACATTCAAACATCACGTGTTCTTTCACAAACCCCAAATCTCCACCACCCCAATTCCCTTCTCTGGCCTCAGATTTCCCACCTTGGATGCTAATAGATTTTCGAGTACATGGGCATTGTAGTCACTCTGCACCTGGAATAATTGCAATGTGTAAGCTCATGGAACCCATTTCCTGGATTAGAGTTTGAAAAAAGGGCCTGGAGAGATGCTCCAACCCCTCTGACCACCGAATAAAGTAGAACAAAAACTGGTGTCCTCGTGAACAACACCTTTTCTTTCGCCGCAAGAAAATTAAATATGCTTTAAAAGAGAAGGGCTAATGTAATTAAAATATTCACAAGAAAAAGTAAACCCAAAAAAGAACGATGGGGAAAGTAATATTTTGTCAGAAGTTCAAAGAAATTACTCAAAAAAGAAATTACCAGCTCTTATGCATGCTTCTTAGTGGCAGATTTTAAAAGGAAAGGTGGGGATGTGCCAGGCATGTTTTAGCCTCCTCCACCAATGAATTTCACCATTTCAAATCTCGCCAACCCCTCTTCTTTGTTTATAATCTGTAGGGGTGCATGTGAAGTCATGCTGGGCTAAAAATGCACTACTTCCGGCTACTTTTGCTATCGTGTTCATAAAATTCAACACAGAATCATGAATTTGACAAACTCTTCCAGTGAAAAGTGAGCTGTGAGACAGGTATAATGGCGATAGCAGAACAGTGGGATGCCATTATGGCTGCAACATGGGGTGTATTCTATTTCATCTTCATCCATATCGGCTGCAAATTAGGGTTTGATAACCATTTCATAAAAGAAAAATTCCAGAAGGCAACCCATGGTAGAAAAGCTTAACCCTATAGAATCTCTATGTATTAGGATCTTTTTGTTACATTGTTACGGGCTTTACATTTGAGCATATATTTTCTTACAAATCATTTTGAATTGTAGATTTTATATACGAGTCTTTGAAACCAACACAGGATGATGGTAAAAATGTTCGAGACATCCTCATTGATGAGAAATAACGCAATCTAAATAACATGCTAGACAGATAATGTTAGCCTTGTCAATGTATGTCTTTTATTTTTGACACATCTTTTACTTAGTGTTTGTTTGTAAGGATTTCCTAAGAATCTAATAACTATGTTTTAGTTTTTGTGATAAGTGTCTTTCACTCCTATAAAAAGAGATTCCATTTCTTCATGAGAAATAGTTTTTGTGAAAATAAACTTTCATAAAGCTTGTTATAAAAATAACCCTGTTATAAAAATATTCTACTGATAAGAGGATCCTCTTTACTGCATAGATCTTAACAACACATTTTCTTCTGGTTAAATTCTTTAAACTCCCAAAGATAACATCACGCAACTTGGAAATCGGGTGTTCCGTAATAGTTCCTATGTTCTATTTCAAGCTGATTATCTTTACGCAAGCTCCAAGAAAGTAGAAATCATTTTGCAACAAAGTTTAGTGCTCATCGATATCTGTGTATATCATATTATAACAGTGTCATCTCGATATACAAAAACCACTTTCCTTCAATATATTTTCCCTTTGAATGAGGAATTTAGCCCTCGGAATTCCTCAAAGGAACCTGGGGGAAAATAACAAAAGCAAACATAATCATCGAGTGGCGTGGAAGCATAATGTACAATTCTTCAGAAAGAAAGGTCTCAAATCCCTTGCAATGGAAGAAAGAACTACTATTTGAGTCAATTGCACGTCTAGAGCCCCTACAAAAGTAGGGGATTTTCTAAAAGTCTTAAATTCCTGGAAAAAGTGGTCAGAGCTTAATTAATATTTTGAGCTCTCCATGCTTGCGTTGAACTGAAGCAGATTATCATGTTTGCTTTTACTTGACGTTGGAGGTTCCACAACCTGATTTCCATTTTATTTTCTAAGAACTCTCTTTGGTTTGATGAAACCCATGAACATCTAATCACATGCTGTTCTGTGTGTTTGAAGAACCCTTCTTTCTTCAGGTTTGATGAAACCCTGATGGCTAAACAGATTCACTTAATCTAGTCAAGTAACGTTAATTAAGCATCTTTTTTTCCAATGCAATTAATTACCTGTAATCATTCTGTAAAAATCTCGGGCGTGATTGTCTTTTGGGTTATAAAACGCCAAATAGGTCATAGCTTTTATGACCTATGAAACCAGCAGATTTAACATTAAAAAAATGACCCGGAAAAGCAGTCAGCATTTTCTGGCAACATCCCTCTCCTTCAAGCAACGCGACAACCCAGAAGTGTATAATAAAGGCGCCACCTTTCCCTCTGAACAGAAGCAACGACATGCAGCATTTAACTTGACCAGGGTTGGGAGGTTGAAAGCCTCATTGCTTCTCAACGACCCTCTTTAAGTTCCTTGTGATTTCTTCTGGGGTCGGAGCCAGAACAGTGCTAAGTGAAAATTAACCACCGACTTTGGTCCACCCATTCTCCAAAAAAGCAGTAATAATGGCTAACAGGTCAGCAAGGAACTCAGCAAGGAACCAAGGCCCGTATCACTAATAATGACAAGGGGAAGACTGATTTGACATCTCGTTTCTTAAAGCAGATCTTTATCCTAGTATTGAGTGTAAAAATTAGACCTTTCAATCAATCTGTTTGGATATGTATTAGCCAGGCCTGGAAAAAACTGACATTTGCAGTGTTCCCTCTGGGTGACTTCACATTGTCCTTGCAGCGGTCTGAACCGGGCACACTCAATGCCACAACACCAGGAGGTGCTCTCAAAAACAATGCCGTGGCTGGCTGTTCCTTTCCCAAGAAGCAAAGCTTCTTATGCAAGTGGAAAACAAAACAAAACAAAATCTAGTGAAATGTCTATAACGTCAGGCTCATGTATAACGCGGACAAACGGGAGAAGCCACCTCTTCCCTTCACTTTCTATCACTTTCTGTCACCCTCCCTAAACCCGCTGCAATTAACTACAGCACCGTGCAAGTCCTGCCTACCATTCCAGTACAAAATTTATGTCCACCCGATACCAAATTAGGAAGCAGGGGAAGTAAAATGAAATTGTAGATTTAAATTTAAGCTAATAATGCATATGCTGCAGAACCCGGAATAGGAGGAATTCCGTACTGAAAATTCTGTACATAGAGGAGGACAAAGGAAAAGAAAATAGACAAAGGGTGGCAAAATTTTCCGGCAGCCCTAAAAATTTATCTTTTTGTACAAATAGAGAAAAATGGACCAGAGATTCCCCTGCCGGCAAACATCTCAGAGTAACTTGAATTTTTCTACCCACCCGCCGATCCATCAGCAGCTCAACGCTTCATACTTCACTGTAATTTGGCGGTTAAACCCAGCTTGTGAAAGCAAATTCCCAACCACGGAGAGATCCCGACAAAACACCCCTTGGTAGATCGAGTTGTTGGAAGAAGAGGAGGTGGTTTTGTTACAGCCAGAAACCTCAGATGGCAGATTATTAAGAGTGGAATTCGATTCAGATTCCGGTTTGGGTTCTTGGATTTGCTGCACTGGCTTTTTCACTGCGGCTTGTGCTGCTTGTAATGCAGTAGTCGCCTTCTTTCTCTGTTTCTCAGCTGCTTCCTCGTCCATGATCGTCGCCATGACGCCGGTGTAACCCTTCTGGAGCAGCCTAAACAGCAACAAAGCTGACATTTTTGCTCGTTCCTTCACGGAATCAAGATCATGATCATCGGAAAGCTCACAGCGGTCAATGAAGTTGGTAGCTTTATCGGGCTTGTGCTTCAAGCACAACAACAAATGCGCTCTCTCTAGCTCAGACCTGGAACACCCTCGTCTCAGCCCCATCAAAGCGTAGTAGTCAACATTCCCAGTCTCCCCAGAAGCGACTCTCTGTTTTAGTTCTTGAATCTTGGTCGTTAGAGCGCAGAGCTTCCCTGGAATCTCCGAGTACCTGACGTTGTGTCTCTTCCATGCCGGACCTGGAAGTTTTCTGTCCCTCAGAATCGAGTTGTACAATAGCTTCAAATGCTCTAAATCATGCAAACTGTCCGGCAGGCACCGGATAGCCTCCCAAAGGGATGCTCTGGTGTCAAGAGCTTGAATGCAAGCCGGGTTCAGAGCCAGAGTCCTATTGCAGTCAGCTATAGACTCAGCTATTCGACCAGCCAAGCGGAATGCCGAGGCTCTCTGCATGTAGCACTCTGCAAGGAACCCTTGGGGGACCCAACGGCGGCCGTCGACGATCTTGGTGAAGTGGCGGATGGCCTCGGAGTGGAGACCTGCGTCGAGGGCAGCAAGTGCGGCGGTCTTGCGACGATGGAGGAGCTTGATGTGGCTTATAAGCTGGGTTACAGTCTCCGAGTCTGTCTGGTCATTGCGTGGTGGACTATTGGGTGTGGTGCTGGGGATGGTGCTTGTTGCGGTAGAGATGGAGAAGCTGTCCTCGGACAAGCAAATGCTCTGGCGGCGGAATGCGGCGGTGGCGAGGCGCTTGCCGGTCTGGAGGAGAGCCATTGAGTCTTCTATTAGCCCCAGATGGCAACAAGCTTGCCCAAGAACCATGTACCTGAGTTTCACACAAACGATGCCGACTAAGTGATTGGCTACTGAAATCCCAAACCATTCAGAAATTTTCTCGTGGAATTATCTTGAAAACCACAGAACTCATTACTAAACAGATTGGAAATTTCTCTTCTTTTCTTTCAAAACAAACACTCATTTACTGATCAAATTTCAACTTTGGACCGTTCGCATAACGTTAAAATATTTGTTTTTTAGACATTAAACATTGAAAATAAGTTCAAATTTGATAAAACACGATCCAGAGGATCGTCTTTAATGGCAGTACTCGATTACTGCCGGTGCTTCGCTGGTCAAAAGCTAGAAAATTCATAATGACCAGCTGTGCATTTACTCAAACCGATCGAGCACGCCTGAATATTAAACACCCTTGAAAAGAACTAACAAAATAATGTCAAGGACAATTTGCTAATATCAAGATCAATGCAACAGAATACTAAATTCACACAACCCAGAGGAAAGATCATGGATGAAGGAATCTACCTCCACTGCCCTTCCTTGTCGCAGTTTTTACTGAGCCCTGCCATGACTTTCTTCTTCAAGTCCGAGACAGAGAAGCACTTGAAACTAGGATCCCTACAATCCGAGTCAGAAGCCAAGTTACCGGACCCAAGAAGCTTGACTCGCTCCCTGGAAAGATGCTGGGACGAGCTCTCGGACGAGAGAGACCCCGAATCGTCGTTTGCCATTTTAAGGCTCGGAATGTAATCTTGCAGCATATCAGCCACGTCCTTGAACCTCCGTAGTTGTAGCAAAGCCCTAGCTTTGAGTTCCAGGGCTTGCTCCAGCCGCGGGGAGAGGACCAGAGCCGCGTCGAGGAGGTTCAGGGCCGTCGCAACCTCACATTGTTCTTGGTTTGCCATGAGATTGCGAGCATCTTTAATGTATTTGTCCACCATCTGCAGATAGGGCTCATTTGATCAGAACTCAGAAATGAAAAACATAACGATCACGAAAGCAAGCCCCATGCCTATATTCTGAAACTTGATGCAACCAAAACAACCCAACAATCCATTTACGAAGAGATCAGAGAATGTGTTTGAATCAGCCACGTTCGAAGGCCTAAAGGCTTACCTTTCTGTTGCTAAGCCACCAATGCTTCTTTTCACCACCAGTCCAGCATTGAGAAGCGGCAGCCATTGTCAACCCTGTACACGAAAAGTCAAGCACCTCTTTCTCTCTCTCTCTCTCTCTCCCCCCTCTCAAAGGAAACGCATTATCCTCCCGTCGAACAGAGGCGTAGAAAGAGAAGGAAATCCCACAGAACCAGAGAGAGAGAGAAAAGAGAGAGAGAAGGGGAGAGAATGAACGTGGGATTTAAAATGAGAGTGGAAAAGATTTTCCTGTGTAAATAGGGAAGGTAGTGGACACAAACAAGGCTTTAAAAGAAGAATTTGCCAGCTTTGACCCTCAAACAAAGCCTTGATCCTTCAACTTCATAGCTGTCATCACACCGTAGATTCTCTCTCTCTCTCTCTCTCCCTCTCAGCCTATGCTACCTACGAGCCTAGATTTGCATTTACCTAGACTTCCAAACTAAAAACCACTGAAAAAATACATGACCGGGTGCAGCCGGTGACTGCATGATTGTGACCGGGTGCAGCCAGTGCGTCATCACGGGTCCTCGGGTTCAGCTACCAGGGAAAAAAGATAAGACGCCAGCAAATTGCCCGTAAAGTAAGCAAAGGCCCTGTGAGAAAACCCCCTACACTTCCCGATTTGCCCTTGCAGCCATTGACTCCCAAGATATTGTCAATTACTTCCACTTATTACATGGCCTCGGGATCATTGGTTTTACCAGCAAAAGATGGAGTGGTTGGTGCTTTCAAAAGCTTTAGGTTTTGCTTTTGGGTGGTAATTCAGGGTTAGAATTCCCTGATTTTGGGTCTCATAATTGCATGATTCAATAAGTAATACCATCTCAGCATATGCAATGATTATCATTAGACTTTTGGTAGGTGATTGATTTTGTTAGTCATGTTACTCCGTTATGTTGCTGGGTGGTTTTCACTGGAATTAGGCGAACTATTAGGATAGGTGTTGATGGAACAAATACCTAATATATTTGATGTCAACTCGAGTTGTGTTCAACATTTGTATCAAAATGGTTTTGTTCTTAAGATAAAATGGTCTAACCTCTGTTGATTAAAACTTTATGAAGTTTTACATAGTATCAAATCTACATTTAAGTGTAAATCTCATCATATCTTTGCATTGGAGACACACAAAAAAAAAAATTTCGATGAAAACAATATTTATCAGGCGTTAGCATAATATTAATGGGTAATAATTGGTAGTACTTTGAATGTAGCCTTTTCATCTTCATTCCACATTGTAGGCTATGAAATGGGTGCCTTTCTTTAGACGCTATGAATGTAAAAACCTGAGAGGTATGTTTTGTGTGTAATGATTGTGATTTCAGCTCCTGCCTCTACGCTGCTAAGATTATTAGGAGGTAGGGATACAGGAGTGATTAAAAGCAACCGGGAAGGAGGAATTAGTAAAAAGATGGAAGCATATTTATGGAGGTGGAGAAAGGTCGACCGCTGTCTCGTAAGCCTCAAGAATCATGCTTTTCCTTTTGGGGTTTGCTTTGCTTTTGATTTCACCCACATTGATTAATGAAAGCACATGAATATGGATAGATGGCCAGATGGCCAGATGGCCAGATGGGTGTGTCTTAAAGCCTTCTCTAACTTTGCTTTCCATTGTCCCCACCATCCCCACAACTATTCCTACAGTCTAAGGGATACCCTTCTCCTTTGCCACATCACCATGTGCACCTAGCCTGTCTCCACGCTGTTGTTTAAGGATGCTCGAGGACCATCCTACTCGACAGGTAAGCCATGGTTTTCTGTCAATGTTTACTCTATTTAGGTGTTAGAGACCATCATTGTTTGGTTAGACATAGGATTTTGGCGCTGCATATGATAATAACATTAAACGTTGATTATTCAGGGCTTAGGAGAAACGTCAGTGCCTGAAACGAATATTCTGAGAACAGAATAAAAGAAGGTTCTGTGCTTTGTGTAACTAATATTCGTTTTTCATACCCAATAAGACTAATATGATAATGCAGAACACACTAATGACTTATATGATTAGATAAAAACAATTCTCTCTTTTTTTTTTTCATCATAATGATTCCCACTAAATGCTTTTAAATCTCATGTTTATAGGTAATAAGAGAGAAACCCAAATAGAAAAAATTATCATCTTAACATTAACTAGAATTTTAACTTTATACCTAACACAATAATCATATACTAATATCCAGTTGAAGGAATCAACCTAATTCCATCAACAATCCCTATAATTTCTTCCTACCACTGCATATAATACCAAAATCTTGCAGCAACTTCCATCTGCTAATAGGTGAATTATGTTTGAAAACAAATCAATCCATGTTAAACCACTGTCTTTCAGTATCCTCATGATTGAAGAACGAACATGGTATGGCGCCCATCTCTTTGGATAGGATAAAGGTCCTACTATGTCAACTTTTGTCTCTGTGGCTTTCTCATTCCCATAGGTTTGGGACATCGGACAAATGGACAAGCCAGGGTCTAAAAGGCTTGGCTGCTTCCAGAAACGGCCGAAACTCTGATACAGCTAAAGAATTCAGGATAGAAAACCCCGGGCCCCGATTCGCCGAAGGCAGCCATTTTCCAGGCAGACGTCATGAATAAAACGAAGCCAGGCATGGCCTAAATGGCCCACTTGTTTCGTTTGATCGACCCCTGCGAATAATCTCTATGCATTACATGCAATTCAAGACATTTTTCTGCTCTCCAACTTTTCCTTTGATTCAAATCGATAGCCCCACTGAAGTCTATAATTGGTTTTGTGCATGCTGCAGCCATTTAAGTGAAAACACATGCTGTGTCTCCCTTGTAAATTTGAAATGGCCATTTTTTATTTTCTTTTTGAAGGGGCATTGAACTTGCTTGTCAGATCCTCCTACTTGCCTGGATGGCAGCCATTATTCTTAGGCATTGTTGGATAGAACTATAATTAGTGTTGTTTTCGTACACATTCTATTGCATCTACCTGCTTCTGTTGTCATTCCCTGCTATTATTGCCACTTGTCTGTTTGCATGTGGCACGTTGACAGCACATTGATGCAATGGAACTGCCAACTACTCATGGTTTAGTTGAGGTTTAAATTGCTCAGCGTACTTCGAATAATGGAAATAAAAAAGAAACCCAACAGAAATCAATTTGGCCTTTGCGGAACTCAAAAGGAGAAAGGAAGAAAAGGAGTAACATCTTAAAATTTCCAACGGGAGGAAGAAAATCTGGCTGGTGATTGAGTGAGTTGGATTTTTCATACTTCGGTCGATAAGTACCTAATGAAAGAAGGAAATAGTGATTCTTAAGTTGTCTATATTTTGACTTAATATCCGATTACAGATAAGGATGTCATGTTCTCTTAATGATCGATTTTAATGGAAAAAATTATGCCTTCTATCAAGCTCATAAAAACCCATGTTTAAATGCAACACATTTATTTACAGATCTGGCATCTTTCAAGCTCCCATGCTTAGAAAGAAGAAATATATGAAAGATGGTATGAATTCAATAAGACAGATATTCAAATATACTATTTTCTTTATACATGGTGACATCTGCACTCTTAATGACTGACTTTAAGGAAAGATTTAGCCTTTTTAACAGTTTTGATACATCAACACGCTTTTCATCAGCAATTTTCATGTGCTTTAACATTCCTACGAAGCAATGAAAGCTGTAGAAACTTGGGATAGACATTGGGCAATCCATCAACAATCCTGACCTGCAGATGTCATTTAAAATGTTAAAGAAGGAAATGATAGGATACCCACCAACGCTAGGCCGCTTATGCTTGAAGAAAGATCCTTATATAAATAAGGGGAGCTCAGCATCATGGGGATCTCTCTTTTCCAACCTTGGAATTGTATAATAAAGATTAATCAACTGTTTATTATATAGCTTTTTGTTAGTGGGAAACGCTCCCATTCTCTAAGACATGTTTGTCTCGGAGGGGGCAGTATGTGACGTGAAGCCCCAAAGATTCTCTTATCAAAAACCACCAGGATTAGGTTCCTATATTCATATAAGCTCTTTTTTTTGACGGCATAACATTTGCCTTCTTATTCGTGCAGTTTACCCAGTCATGTTTCTTCAATTCACCCAATGTAACTCTTCTTTCCAAAAGTTCTGCAATCTTCTGCAGAACGCTCAGGGAGGCTCTGAGGGGCGCACGTGTCTGGTGGATCATTTCACGTGGAGGTGGAGACCCATGTGCGGGGACGTGCAGCTCTGTTGAGTGCTGTGCGTTTATCAGCTCGAAATGGCCAACAAAGCCAGCCTAATTTGGGTGGTCACCATGGCCCTTTGCTGAAAAGTTGCTGATAATGCACCTACAATTGCAGAGAAACTCTGAGCTTTTTCTGAACCTCATTTGCCTGGATAAACATATGCCAGAAATACGCATTTCAAAAGCCTCTTATCTTTTCAAAACATTGGACAAAACGTTCTTTCAAAACACAAAAGATCAAAACAAGTGTTGTCTTCATGCAAGCTCTGATCCCTCGTTTTAAAATAAGATCAGCACATGAAAGAACGAGTTATTGCCTATCACGATAACTAACTTTTGGAAGAAAACAATGAAACCCACCAGAAGATATTGGATGCCTTCAATATTTAATACTCTGGTAGGAGAAAATTCATGAATCAGAGAGTTAAAATGTCAAGCTCTCCCAACGGCATGATTCTGTATACAGACATAGAAAGAAAAACTTAAAAAGATAAGAATAAGAATTGGATGCCGAGATAGAATCTTAGAAGTAATTGGTGCAGAAAGAATAAGGCTCTGACATTGTTAAACACATGTTAACATAACCTTCTGAGTTGACCTTACAATTGGTTGTGCTAGGGACACGTTATTCCGATTCATTGAATGCTTACAGTTTAAGAAATTAGTAGTCAAAAGTCCCCATTTTCCTTGGATAGAATCATAGGATTCTATGTCTAAACTAAGATATTATTAGCAGAAATTAATATAATTGTTTTCCTAAGTAGATCACCCAAATCAATAAGAGTTGGGTCAATCCCATCGTGTTGTAAATGTTCATTCAACCATTATGAGATGAAAAATATAAAAAATATTAGATGACAAACTAGAATGTGATTATTAAGTGATTCATCTCCTGACTCAGAAGTGTTCAACATCTTTGATCACATACAAGGAGTTTCCTTTTTTCCTTTTTCTTTTTTCTTTGTGTGAGATGATGATATATTTATGGCGCACGAAGCAAATGTCATCAACTCTTGGCCACCCAGGACAATTATTACCATATCCCAGATTGGGCGTCGGGGGGAAAAGCAAAAACAGATCCAAGGGAAGAACAACCAGAGTGTGGTCTGCAATTATTGGCAACAGCGATGGAAAGCTGTTATGGAAGCTTTTCATGAAAGCCATCGCCTCCCAAATGCCGAGGATTTTCCCTGAAAATTCTCGAGCCCACCCCCACTGTTGCCAGCCTTTGCCAAAGTACCCTCTTTAAAATACTCACCAACCCAGAAAGATAAATTCGCTTCATTCCTTCTATTTTACGAAAAGGAATATTTATGGAGAGCTTTTGAGGATCATTAAGAAGATAAAACTTAAAGAAGAAGATAACTTCAAGCGGAAGCCAGGTTCTACCAGCCATTTTGTTCGGGAAAAGTAAACCAAAGAAAGAAAAGTGACCTCCGCCCCCAAGAATTTCAAGCTTTACAGCATTTATTCCATTTTCTTTTTTTGCTTCCTGTTTCTTTGTGTCTCGAAATCGGATTTGACATCTCTCTTTTTTCCTTTTCGCTTTCTTTTTAGCCAAACAGGATTAGACATTGTAGATTAGTTTCACATGCCTGCTGATTAACAGCAAGGAAAGGTACCGATGCTTTCACTAATGACGTCCACAGACTACTTGATTAAGATTCTCTTTTCTAGGAAAATATCAGGATCTAGTCATATCAGTGTTGCATGAATTGTGTTCAATTATATCATGTTCTGGATGCAAAGAATTTTGTCAGAAAAAAAAAGAGGCTCTAAAGTCAGGGAATCCCCCAACTCTCTTTTTTCACGACTGTGTTTGCATATTACAGATGCTGCCATCATCATCTTCTCCATCATACAATCCTCAAAGATTATTGGGAAACAGTGTTATCCTGAAGACACCGAGGCAACATCCAAGCATTAGATGAGGGAGGAATACATTGTTTGCTTGTCACAGAGAATGATTAGTGTTAAAAGAAGTCTAAAAATTCTTCTTTAAAACCAAATTGTAAGAAATGGGTGTATGTTTTGTTTCCAAGATAGTTCTCAAGTAAGATTGAGTAATGTAAATATTTGTCACACTCTTAATATGTTCTCCCCATAATTGATGCGGATTATAGACTTCCTTGCAGAATTTGTTAAATGTCTTTCTTGAACCGAAGGTCTAATAAGAATAGATTATATGTTTTATTTTAAATTAGACACAACGTGTCACAATCTTGACAACATTTTTGACATAAAGTAAGAACAATTTTCAGCTGTGGGAAAGAGTTCAAGTACAAAAGTCTAAGAAAGAAGTTATAAATTTCAAAGTTGGAAGCGTGAATTTATAAGAAATATTTAACTTAAATCACATAAGATTTTTAATATTTATTACTTATATTTATCGTATATTCCACAAAATCTCCAAACACTGTTAATTTCACCTTGTCATTGAATGGTTTTCTTTAGAATCCACGCTTCTCTAGTCCATAGATGTCAAAATCAGTGCCACAACTCTGCTGTATAATTTCCTTGTCTTGCTTGGCATGCCAGCTTCAGTCGTCAGATGCACATGGCACATAATTGTGTGCAGGACTGGCCGATGTTGAGCCACTCACTGCTACCATGCCTTGCCTTTTCTGAAAGTGAAAAACACTATTTTTTTTTTTGTTGTTGCTTCCCATGAAAAGAGCAGACAGGAGCATGAGTTCTTTGGATACAGCCACATCAATACTTTGGTCGATTTACAACTAAGCTTTCAGAAAATTATGTTCATGCTACACTGTTTCCCGCGCAACAAATGGTTGGACGAAAGTCGAGGAGATGCAATTATATGCCTGAAATTGTGGCTTTCTGGGACCGTGGCAGTTATTAAAGGATTAGAAAGTTGACAGTGCTGGGTGGGGACTCAAAATTAAGGATAGAAGCAAATCAGTAAGTCTTTTAGCAAGCATTTATTTCAAGTTGTTTAAAGAATAAGGATTGACGATGTTTTATTTGATGAGTTAGAGAGAGAGAGGTATCAAAGAGCGAAAATTATCTAATAGTTCTTTATATATGAAAGTCTCATAATTATGGGTATATTATTGTTTTGTAGATTCATCGATTTGTCATAATGCCATTCTTTTTTTTTTTTGTAAAATAACAAAAAATAACAACGAATAATAAGCAAAACAAACTACTATATTGAAAATATAATGCACAAATTAAATTTTCAACGTGCTCCTCATCTTAAATGTGGGAATATAAGTATATGACGAAGAAAATAGACAATTAAGAAAAACTTTGTATTTCTATACCTAGACCTAAAATATAGTAGGCCTATTTACAATATGATTTATGCATATTGCCATAATTACAAAGATCTCACATTATATGGAAATAATCATAAATAGTAATAACTATATTAACAATGTGTTGCCAACAAAATACATATTTTCTTTAAAATTTGAATTTTGATATGATATTAATTTTGTTTATATTTTTTAAAGTTAACTTATAAAAAAAGTAGTACTTCCACGTGTAATAAGCCCAAAAAATTTCAACACGATTATTTGGTCTCATATTACAACAAATTTTCCAAGTTATATATATATATATATATATATATGTTAGCCACTCGCATTGACAGCAAAAATAATGCACGGAATGCCCAGTTGTACGGGTATCTGCAATGACAGATTTTATCAGCTCCCCCCAGGCCTGTGATCTGTCCGATCTCTTTCCCAACAGTGACAAGGTCCATCGGTGGCCCATAAGCAAAGCCTGGAAAATCCTGACCAGGCTTGCAAATCTGAGTTTCTGCCAGGATGGCCCCATTTCGAATTCTTTGTCAATTAACCCGAGTAAAAATCTTTTATATATTAATAGATTATTATTTAATATTTTATGTATGAGTACATCACTGTCACCGAGTCAGTTTTATGTTACCCATACTGGGATTCGTAATTTATATGTACGACATTTTTCGTTATATTATTTAAAAATTTAGGTTATTATATATTTTTAATATACTAGTATATTGAAAATGAAAGTGTTTTGTTCTTTTAGAAGTTAGTTTTAAAAAAATAAATACTTTTTTTAACATAATATCAAATTTTAAGTTAAAAGTAAAACATGTTTGTTAAAACCAATATTCACACTTAAAACATGTTCAAAGGTGAATTACCCATGTTCATTAATAAGGCTACATAATAGAAGGGATTACATAACGTTGGTCATTAATAAGGCCACATAATAAGCCATTCTCTCAGCATACCCCCATTTGAAAGGCTATAAGCTAAAGTGGGACATAACCCAACCCAATAAATTAATGTTTGGTCCATGGGAAGAAAACTAGGTGGCGCAATAGCCCAATCTAGATGTAATATGGCTGTGACATCATATTAAAATTGAGGCCCACACTCAAAACCCATGTTTAAAGGTAGATTGCTTTTGGTCATTAATAAGGCCATATAATAGGTCATATCGAATCAACATAAGACTACATAATTCTCAACAATCTTCATTTTAATGTATATTTAGTGTTATGAATTCTTTAACCTTTGACAAAAGAAATGATAACTTTACAATAAGAGAGGGATAGAAATTAAAAATGACGGAGGATAAATGAATAGGAAGATGGGTTGGCTACTGACAAAGAGTCCGGCAATGTTGTGTTTTCTTCCAGAAGAGAGCCACTGGGCGGCCACATAGGATAAGGAGGCGAGGACCCCAGTATTTTCATGGAATGCTCAAGATCGCACAGGTAGAACTTCTCAAATGAAATTATGATTTATGCACTAAGCTCGTTGAAAAGATTACAAATAGGAGCACCAATGGCAACAATCATCTTCGCTGTCAAAATCAAATCTAATGAAAAAGAAAAATAAAAAATAAAAAAAGCCAAACAAAGATCAATGAGAAGATTGGAATATCCTCCCACTTCCTCCAAAAACAATCATGCGTGCCTTGGCGGCAGTCTTTGAGCTTGCGCTACGTTTATTTGCTACTTTCTTCTCCCCGAAGATCATTATTTCCTTTGCTTTGTACCTTAGAATGCTGCTATAATTCTAGATGATAACGAGGCAAATTTGTAGTTATAGTGGGGAAAGAAGAGGATTCCGATTCCTTCCCCGAAGAAATTTAAGACTTGATCACTCCAAGTGCTGATGGTTGGAGGGAAACAGAGTGCTTGAGATCGCCAATATGAAGACTATGTTCACCCATTGGAATTCTTCGAATTCCGGCCTTGTCCACCACGCTCAGGAACTTGCAGACATGGATATTGATTTGGACTCGCTGCTGAGCCCTGGCTGGGACGTGGACTTTCTCGAAGGCGACCAACTGTTTGTAAGGCGTCCACTCTCCGGCGGGTGGTTTGGAAAAGATTAGCACAGTGTGAGAGCCATCCATGGAGCCTGCGTTTTTGACATCTAGTTCAATCCCCAGAGAGAGCTTGTTACACTTCGCGTGTGTGACCCTGATTGCCTTCCCAGAAATGGTGGTGTTGCCACGAGCATGGCCGCCACCAAGAGGGATGGACACCACGGCCGGAGCATTAGCTATGTTGTGAACGAATTTTGTATAGCTTATTCCGTACCCAAATGGGTAAACGACCGGACCTTTGTAGAATCTGTAGGTTCTTCCAGGGTAGCCACTGGATTTGCTTGCTCTCATTTCCATCGATGTCATTGGCAGATTAGAAAGGTACTCCTGTGGGTACCATGTCATAGGCAACTTGCCCCCTGAAACGAACAGATAAAGCTTAAATGATGCCAGAAAATAAGTATAGCTACTTTTAAGTGATATACACACTTTTTATCAAGTAAGATCCAAACAATATATCATCCTATACCATTCTTAACAAAATATTCAAAGAGCCTTAGCAAACAAGCCCCAGAAAAGTCCGGCGAATGGCAGCAGACAGTAGAACTGAAAATGATACTTTCGCAGGGAAAAAAACAAACCCGGATTAGATGTTCCGAATAAGATATCAGCAATGGCAGCTCCCCCAGCTTGGCCAGGGTAACCGGCCCATAAGATGGCAGCAATACGTGGATCATTCTTGGCAAAAGCCACATCAATA